>ML682121.1:2017737-2042209 GCA_007922195.1 Podocnemis expansa | reverse complement strand
TCACCCCCACCCCACACAGCCCCCCATGCACCCCTAAATCACCCCCATCCCACCCAGACCCTCCACAGACACCCCCACCCCACGTACCCACCCCACACGTGGCCGGGACGGAGCCCAGCCTCAGCGCAGCCCCACCTCGCCAGCGCGCTCCCGGGCACGGGGCCGCGGACTACAACTCCCATCATGCTCCGCGCGCGCCCCACCAATCGCGAGGCGGTTCCCACGCCGGCGGCCCCCGAACGGGCCGGCGGCTGCTGAGCGCGCAACCGCCCGGGCCAATCACAGAGCGCGGCTGATGACGTGCGCTACCGCTCTGGGAGGGGCCGGGGGAGACCCCGCCTAGGCAGAGGGGGCCGTGGGGACGTGGCGGTGACGTCACGCCACGTGGGTGTCGGGATTCCCACGGCTCCCCCGGGGCTGCTGCCTCTCCTCTGGCCAGGGGCTGGGGAAAAAACCAACCAAGGGGTCGTGTGGCACTTAAAGACTCGCTGATTTATTTGTTGCATGAGCTTTGGTGGGAGAAAATCCCACTTCCTCAGGTGCTTTCATCAGCCAAGCATCTGAGGAAGTGGGATTTTCTCCCACCAAAGCTCATAGGACAAATTAATCAGGCTGTGTCCACACATACATCATTATTTCAAAATAAGTTAATTCGAATTAAGAAAATGTTCATTTGAATTAAGGGAAAGCCTGCTTGCGAAACAGCTGTTATTTCGAAATAAGGCCGTTTGGACATCTTTTGAAACAGTTGTTTCGAAACAATGGTGTTGTTTCGAAACAACATGTCCAAGCAGCGTTATTTCAAAATAACAGCCGTTTCGAAATGAATGGGGCTTAAGCTGTTTCAAAATGACGGTTCTTATTTCGAAATGACAGAGCCTGCCATTTCAAAATAAGAAAACGTCGTGTGGACATTCAGTTTTTTATTTCGAAACAGCCAGTGTTGTTTTGAAATAAAAAAAATGAATGTCCACACGATGTTTTCTTACCCCTAGTCTTAAAGTGCCACACGACTCCTCGGGTTTTTTTTCCTGGACTAGACTAACACGGCTATCTCTTTGGAAATCGGAAAATCACAGCCGCCCCCCCAAGGAAAAGCCTCAGGTACCTAGACGCCCTCTCCAAACATGCCCGCTCCAGCATCTTAAAAGCTGTTATGAGCACCCAGCACCGCTTCTTCCACAACCTGGAAAAACATACATGATTTTTGATTGTCATCTTGGTTCTGTGCCCCAGTGGCAGAAAAAAGACAGCAGAAATCGCTGCTTAAACAGTGCCCAGTTGTCTGCGATGTTGCCAGACGTTTGCACGGGGAAGGAGCTTGTGAAACATCGGAAATCACTGCTGAACCTGCACCCAGGTCTCTGTAACATTTTCCAAAGGGCTAGCCGTGTTAGTCTAGTCCAGTAAAAAAACAACAAGCAGTTGTGTGGCACTTTAAGACTAACAGATTTATTTTTTGCATGAGGAGGAAGTGGGATCTTCTCCCACGAAAGCTCATGCAAAAAATAAATCTGTTACTCTGTAACATTGCCAGACATTTACAGAGGGAAGGAGCTTGTGAAACATCCAAAATCACTGCTGAAACTGCACCCAGTTCTCTGTAATGTTGCCAGACATTTAAGGAGGGAAAGGAGCTTGTGAAACATCCAGTCTTAGGGCTTTCACTTACTTGCTGACAACTTTTTTTTTTCCCCTCTCCCAGAGATCCCCTGTGTTTGTCTGTTTTCAGTTGCAAACACAGGAGTCTCTTTAACATCCAAATTCCTTCACCATTTAACTTTGACACCACACACGGGCGTGATCCCCAGGGGAGCAGCTGTGTTTGATCACTGTCTGCAGGTCTCCCAATTCACACAACACTGGCCCGTGTGTTCTAAAATCATAAACTTTTACAGGCTGATCTCTACAATTGGGCTGTGCAAGCCCCTCTGGGTTTTATAGCCCACCACAACTTCTTTCCTCGGGGTGGCAGGATGTTAAGTTGCCCAATGATCGACTTTCACATCTCCATCTGACAAAGTGGGATTTTCTCCCAGTAAAGCTCATGCAAAAACGAAATCTCCTAGTCTTCAAGTGCCATAAGACTGATAGACTGGAAGGTCAGAAGGGACCAATATGATCATCTAGTCTGACCTCCCGCACAATGCAGGCCACAAAAACCTCACCCACCCATTCCTACAATGAACCTCAAACCCATAACTCAGCTATTAAGGTCCTCAAATCATGATTTAAAGACTTTAATACAGAGAATCAACCATCACATACATACAAATGATTTAGAGTCCATAGAAAACAAATCCTTGAAGATCCTGTCGTTTGCAGGTTAGTCCCACTCCTCTGGTGTGCACCCAGCCACACGCCAACGCTCCTTTCTCCCAGGTGATGTCCAGAACACATCCCCAAAAGCTTCGGGATCTCACCCAGTCTTTTTATGACTTTCCCGCTTTGTCGCACTGCTCCAGGGGCTCTGTGTGACCGTTAGTCACCAGGCTGTTGCAGATGTGACTTTTATTTTGTTTTCTTGGGTGTCTTGATTAATTGCATTCTTCTGCTTCTCCGGTGGATCCTTCATTCTTTTACTTTTAGGGATGTGTTCACATTTTTCAACCATTAGGATGGACTTCACACTTCACCAGAACCAGCTGCCAGCTTGGGGCTAGTTCAGACATGCAGCCGCCCTCCAGCCACACCTTGTTGCCTATCCGTTCTATGAGTTTTACACAAAATGGGGTACATTGGTCAAAGATGGAGTTTTACATTTGCAATATGGAGTATGGTTGAGGGAGGCTTATTTTACTTCAAATGTTACTCTTGGCGTCAAATGCTACAGAGATGGGGTAAAAGGGATTGTCATACTTTTTGCCTAAGGGTAGATAGGCATAAATTTATATAGCAGTACAAGATGGGAGTGAGCGACTCAGCAGAGAAGACAGGCTTCTGCCATAGCCAAGAGAATCTCAAAGGGCAGCAGTTTGGGCCCAACAGCCCCAAATGGTGCGGAGGATAATTCTTATGACAAATGAAACAATGCTACGAACAGGGATTAACCGTTCACCCATCTTCGAAGCATCTGAGGAAGTGGGATCTTCTCCCACGAAAGCTCATGCAAAAAATAAATCTGTTAGTCTTAAAGTGCCACACAACTCCTTGTTGTTTTTTCACTGGACTAGACTAACACGGCTCTCCCTTTTAAAATATACATGAGGATTGACAGAAATAATGTAACCAATGGGAATTAATCAGTTATGGCTATATGAAAATTAACAGAAATGAGGTTGCCAATAGGAAATAATGTTACCAATAGGAATTAATCAATTAAGACTATAGGAAAATTAGAAATAATGTTACCAATAGGAATTAATCAATTAAGACTATAGGAAAATTAGAAATAATGATACCAATAGGAAATAATCAGTTAGGACTATTTGAGGATTAACACAAGGCTATGGATGAAATCATCAATCAATGAAAGCCATGCAAAGGTTGATTGAAACCATGAACCAACAAAGCTGTGAATGAAACCAATAAAGTTATGAATGGACTGACAAAGTCATAAATACACTCACCTGCACATCCCCACAACTGTGGGATTTGGTCTGGAACCGCAATGAGGAAGAGTGTGACTGCAGTGCCCGCTGAGGGTTTGCTGTGGGGAATGCGGGCATCAGGGCTGGTGTTTTTTTGAGGGGCTAGTGGGCCTCTTTGCCATGCCGTGGGATCTGGGTTGCTAATGCAAGAAGATCTGGTTTCCAGCGTAGGATGCAATTTGGTCTGAAATTTTGTAGGGATGTGGGGGGGGGTGCTGTTCATCTAGTTGTTGCCTGTGAGGTTAGGTCTTTGGGTTTCTTGCAGGGTGGAAGGCTGCCTGGTTGCTGTGCCATGGGTCCAGCCTGGGGGTTGCTGCTGGGGTGGGGTTCTTGGGTTGCCACCTTGGGGTAGCTTCTGGGCAGGAGCACCTGGTTGCCATCCATGCCTAGGGGTTGCTACAAGAAGAGGTGTTCACCGCTGCCCCTCGGTCAGGCCTAGTCAAATCTCACGTCTATGGTGTGGCAGGGGATTCTCTGCTTGGTGCTGCGTGGAGTGGGGGTCATTGCTGGGGTATGGGGTTACGTTCTCGTTGCTGTACTGTGATCTGGTGGAGGGGGAGCATGTCTACCATGCTGCGGGCTCTGAATTATGGAATTTCTTTGACTGCCGCCGGCATAGTGTGGTCTGAGGGCGGTTTTGATCCCTGTGACATGCCATGGATTCAGTCTGGAGGTTCTCAAACATGTCCAGCTTGGTTTGACAAATAGTCTAGCAGATGTGACTGGTCTGTAGCAGCAACCAATCAGAAAAGCTTAAAGCTGATTGGTCAAATGAGTATGCTAATAGCTAAGATTGATGGCGCAGACAATACATAAAGCCAGAGAGCAGTCAGACTTTAGTTTGCATGAGTGAAAGTTCCAGAGTGAGTAGGTATCAAGAAAATGATGAATATGACATAAAAAGCTGAAGAGAGCTAGGTTTTTGTGACAGAGCAAGCAATCACCTCAAGTAGCAGTAATGAAGAATGAACAGCAAAAACAGCTGTGACAAAACACAGGGGCCATAGATAATACAGCAAGCAGGAAGATGTACTGAGGTAAGCCTGGCCTGATTCTAATTTAACTAGAATATATAACTGTGTATGCCTAGGTTAATAAAGCTCTGGGTACTTGTAAGTTGTGTTAATGCAAAAATTGCTTGGTTCCAAGGGGTCAGCCATGTTAGTCTAGTTCAGTAAAACAAACAAGGAGTCCTGTCTTAGTCTGCAGGTGCCACAAGCCTCCTTTTTTTTTTGTTTGTTTTAAAAAGTTGTTTGCTGTCAGTGTCCCACATGAGTCTGACCTCAGGTGGAAGATAAGCACTTAAGATTATTGTTGCTGTTAGTTCAGTGTGTATACATATGTAGCAAGAGAATTTGTAACTGTTTGTGTAAATGTTTTGATAAAGAATTACACTGGTTATTTTGAAACAGTATTTCCTCCTTTAATTTGTTTTTTAGTATTATTGCCTGAGTCACCCCTTTGAAATGAAGGCAGTATCCATGCCTCTTCCCCCCAAAGGGTTAGCAGTGTGTTCTGGAGTTTCTCATCAGTTAAAAGGCACATGGTGGTAAACCCTGGCAGGGTGGGCAACTTCCTGTTGCCTACTGAAATTAGAGACATCAACAATTGCAATGTTAAGACAAATAAGTCATTGTGGGCTCCTGAGCCCAAAATTTGTCTTGGGTGACATATTGGCAGCTCATTCATTCTACTGTCAATCAATGTGATGTGGCCTTGAGAAAAAAAAACTTGTAAGATCTCACTGGGAAAAGGTGTGGTCTGTTGAACAATGTTATCCTGTATATATACACATACTATATATGTAGAGCCCTGCGCGGATTACAAATAAGTGGATCCGTGTCCGACCTGCATCCACAAGAAATGGTCCGCAGATATCCATGTTGTATCTGCAGATGCAGATATCTGCATATTAGCAGGGCTCTAGCTCTGTGCAGATAAAAATATGTGGATCCGTATCCGATCTGCATCCGCAAGAAATGGTCCGCGGATATCCGTGTTGTATCTGCAGATGCGGATATCTGCGGATTTGCAGGCTCTATATATATGCATCTTTGCTACATGTTTATGAAGGGCCAGGTTTAAGTGATCCTGAAGCCCAGCTGCACAGTAGCAGGCTGCTTAGTGGGAGGAGAGGAAGTTTGCAGTAGAAGAGCGAATTTCCAGTCAGTGGCTAGGCCCAGAGTGGTGGTGGTAGGGAAGCCTTTGGCTTCTAGTCAGGGATGAAAGCTCTTTCATTTTAGGGCAAGAAAGACCTGAGACAGGCCGCCTAGACAGGCATCTGAGGAAACAAATAGTAAGGAGGGGACCATACAGTTCTTGGTGGCTGAAGGTCACTCTAGCAGAACCCTGGGTAGCAGGTGGGCTTGGATTCCCTGATAGTTCTGCAAAGGGCAGGAGAACACTGGAAAACTGAGGCAAAGGAGTGAGGTGCGGAGACCTGGCACCGGGGCCAAAGACCTTTTTGTGGAGTTGTAGCACTGTTCTGTAGTGGCCTCTGTTGTCTTGGGAGGAGATGCCTGGCTATGGGCAGGAGAAACAGCTTTGATTTGCTGTAACAATCTGACTTGATCATATGACTGACACTTCTCTGTATTTATTTTCCTCCCATTCTGTCAGTTTTCTATCTTCAGGCACCTGACAAAGTGGGATTTTCCTCCCACAAACGCTCATTTGGTAAAGGCATTTGTTAGTCTTTAAAACTGCCTCAAGACTCTTTGGCTAAGTCTACACTTAAAAGTTTAGCTGGACTAATTTGCTAGTGTGGACATAGCCTTTGTTTTTTACCACAATAGCAGTAATTAGAGCAGTGTTATTTCTAGTAAATATTGCTTCTACCCACTTACTAAAAGGATATATCATTACTAAACAACACTGATGGCCTTTGTAATCAATTTACAATCTGGACCAATTCTTTTGTGTCCTAATGGTCCTTTTACCAACCTCCTATGTGCATTATTAGACACACAGCATAAACAATTATTTACATCCTGCTCCGTGTCTGCTCTCATACTTGGCCACCACCCTGCCGTCTGAAACCTATCACATTTTATCAGTTCCTAAATGCCCAGTCTTGTGAACTAAGTAGTGGTGTCCAATCTTCTCATGGCAATTTTTGCTCATTCACGGGGATGGTGAGAAAGATTGTTGGCCACTAAAGTTTTGTTTCATAACATTCACTTGACCAATTCTCACCTGCTTCACGAGGCTGTAAAATTTGCTAGCATATCAGACAAAATATGCCCCTGTTGTGCTCAGTTAAAAGAATCATTGCTACAACACCTTTTTGAGGCATAACATTCAGAATCAATTTTCTTAGCTCTAGTCATGGGAGCTGCCATCTTTATTTTGATAAGTATCAAGAAGCTGTAGCAAAGAGCAAGGTAGCAGAGAAAAGCCAATAAAGATGCTCAATAACAAAGCACAATCCTAGCTAGTCAGGCTCAGAGCTGGAGGAGGGAGGTGGCTACACCTCCCACCCCAGTCAGCTTGGGGCTGGAGACGGGGGGAAGCTGCTGCCTTCACCACTATAGAGATCCCCTCTCTTCCAAGATCTCTGGTTGGTGGGTCCCATTTGTAGGCTGACAAACTGATCACCGCTGTATTTGGGGTATGGAGCATGGGAGGAAAACCTTCCTCTGCAGTGTCGGGCACAGGTAACTTTTTTAGTTTAGACAAGAATAAATTGTAAAGTCTCTGTAAATTGATCTTTAAATCTTGAGTTGAAGATTTCAGAAGTGCAGCAAGGAATTAAGTGTAGAAATGGCTGTGTGAGTTTTGCAGGATGTTAGACTAGACAAGGATAATCTTTTCTAAATTTCAAGTCTATTAATTTCTAAGAGCAGTGCATCACTGTGCCCTTTAATAGCTGCGGGGTCAGAATGTGAAGATGAACTCTGTGGTTCAGTCATAAAGTGACCGTGGCTAGGGTGGTGAAGCAGGACATAGCTCTGCAAATCATCTCATCACATTTAGATGTCACAGACACTGACACAATACCCCCCCCCATCATACTCCTGCTCTTTATTATATTTAAAAATATTTTAAATGAGGAAAAATGGTATGAAAATCATCTTTGACGTGCCCAAGGTCAATGTAGTGAAAAACTGGGAGTAAGACACTGTGTTCGAAAGGGTTAACTCAGTGGCCCTAAGAGTTACTTGTAGTGGGAGAAAGAGTATAAATATGTTTTTCTGCATTGGTTCTGACTAGGAAATGAAAATGGGGTCACGTAGTGAGAGAATGTACTAGATAACCTGGACACTTTACATAGGCTGTATCATTACTGCAGGAAGAGTTGTGTTTTTACATCAGGATAGCAAAGTCAGGAGACCTAATGCTATAGAAAATTCTACTGTAGATGAGAGCCGGATAAGTTTTACATTGATATAGCTAATGGAGGTAATCCTTGCCTTCCATACCACAAGTTGATGGATATTTCGGGGGGGGGGGGGGGAGACGCATATGCTTCCATGAGTTATAGGAGCTGAAAAAGGACCATAACATTCCCCCAAAGGGTTAGCTGTAAAAAACAAAAGTGAGCAACCACGCAGGTAGCTGAGGGATCATGGTGAAGCTGTTACCTTAGAAATCTAAATTATTCAGATGTTAGGCAGTTTTACTTGCCTAATGGTGTTACTTCTGAGGTTAATTCACAGCGATCCATCTACTTAATGGTTAAACAACCCACAGAAAATACTAAAGCCCAGGGGTGGTCAAACTTATGGAACTCAAGAGCCACACAAGTTGATTATTAAACCTTTGAGAGCTGCACTGAGGCATATAGCCATATACTTTTACCTGCTCCAAAATTACTAAGTTTAAAATTCATTGCACGCTTTAATTTTATCATAAAAAGAGGACAAATATTGATCCTACTAATGTCAAATTCTAATAATTACTTAAGGTTACCATGAACACTAGGCCTAAACTTAGCTGTTGCTTGATGTAGAAGACTGCAGGCTAGTGGTGATTTTCTTTTTTAAATCCCAACTATGCTGCACTTCTCCCCACTGTCCCAATCCCCCGAACTCCTAGACTGGGACTGTTTTCCTAAATTGATTTGCTGACGTTTTCCAGGAGTCACAATTTTTAATTCAAGAGCCACATGTGGTTCGCAAGCTGCAGTTTGGCCACGCCTAGTATAGCCCATGGATAAACAACAGACACCCAAAACTTTAAATTCTTCAAAAACAAAGTTTACTGTTAAGACTACTTTACCACAGAAATCCTATATACCACAGTGAGCATAGTGACAGGTTGACAATTGTGAGATGCTACTCTTCTGTGTTACACAGTTCTTTTCTCTATTCTAAACATTATACATTTAACAGTATCTTAACCTCTGGAATCCTAAAATCCTACCTAAACTAATCTGTGGCGCTTTCTTCCCTGGTGTGCTGCTGACACAGCTCATAGTAGCAGTTGCAGTGATGGATCTCACCCCGGGCAGATAAAAATAGAATCCGCATCTGCAGGTCAAATCCACAGCAATGGGGCTGTGGTTATTCACACCCACAGATCTGCAGGGCTCTATCGCCATTGGCAGGGGGAGGGGGAAGAAATGGGGGGGCTGCAGGGAGGAGGTGGAAGAGACAGGGACTATATTTATTGCTCATGTCTACTTTATAGAGACTGTGCAGCACATTACCAATTTATGCTCTCAGTCAGTGCAGGCAATAGTTGTAAATGAAAAAAGGTAACTAGAATTGTTTTTAATGTACACTATAAAAATGTAATCACACCACCAACCCATCAGCTGAGATTCCTGCTGAGACTGACACTCTGGCAGTGGCAGAGGGTCTCTGTCCCCATCCCATTAATACAACTTGTAGCTACTGCTCAGGTCATTAATCACTGCTCACTAGAGGGGAAAAAAAATAAAGGAAATGTAGCTTATGTGATCTGTCAAGGCAAAGGTTTACTTTTTGGTTTAAAGCATGAACTGGGCCTGCTCACTCGAATTTAAACTGCACCACTGCCTACAGGTGCTATAGGTCCTCTTCTGTTGCTGTTGTGATGGAGTTTCTTTTAGCACTAGAGCTACTGATGTTATCGCGGCTGATGTCTGGGCTTGCTCTGGTCTCAGGTATGGTAGGTTTCTGGGCTCCAGTGGTTCCTTTGATCTTGACAGAATACCTTGTTCAATGGTGCTCAGGCATAAAGCTCCAAAAAACATTCCAGCCAATGGCTGCCCTATACTTTGGGGGGCAACGTGCAGAAACATGAGGGGGAAGAGGGAGAACATGTACAAATGTCAGGGAGGGAAAGGGGAGGAGAAGGCACGTTCAGAAATGTTGGGAGAGAGGGGTAGCAGAGGAAGTGTACAAAAATGTTAGGGAGGGGAAGGGGACTCTAAATGAACAGTAGAGTGGAGATTAAGGTGGAATTTTTAGATAGTGTTCAGGAAAGTGTGTATGTGGGGTCATCCTTAAAAGTGTATGACAGATGTAATCACTATTCAACTGTTAAAAGCTACTTGTTAACTTTTTAATTTCTCTATTTACACAAAGTATCCCTAACTACAACCATTACTTTGTAACTATGTTAAGACCTTTATTGCTGCCTGCTAAGAATTAAGCCTATTCTTCAAAAGGGGATTTTCTGTCACTCTCTCTCCTGCTCTTGCTCATTTTTTTAAAAATATTTTGGGACAAAAATCTCTGGCTACAATTTCCCTCCTTGCTCAGTCTGTAAACTTAAGTTGTTTTTAGAAGTCCAGCACTTAAAATTGTACATGTTGATTTCAGAGAATTTTTGTCCAGTATAAATTAAAGGTCCTCCACTGAAGGAGACCAAACCATCATATCTCCATGCTGGTGCTACTCCTTGGTTGTGATCCGTGTCTTGTCCAGTTTGGATTCAAGGCTCTCCTTGTAGGGAGACTGAGTCATCCAGTCTTCATACTGGCACAAGTCCTCATCCATGGATCTCATTCTAATTGCATCTCTTGGGGAATTATCTTTTATTTTGAAATATCTACATTTGCTCCAATTCATTGATCTTCCTTTTGACCCAAAATACCAAAACTGAGTGTCATAGTGAGCACATGTGGTATCAGTAGTATCATCATAGGATTCAATAAATAAATGAATACTTTCTAGCTGTTGGAGATAATCCTAAGAATACTGTCCACAAGCTATGCTTTGTCATTCCTTTGATTTCATTCCATCACATGCTCTATTTGTTCTGCAGAATGGTGTACAGTAATTAAAACATTCTATGCATTTTCCTTAGCCTTTCCCACCTGTTTCTGTAATTCTGGATGTTCTATCAATTTTTCTAACTAACATTTAATCCTAAAGGATTTGGATTTATTTGTTCATATAATTGATATTGATCTCTAATTTCCTCATCAACAGTTATTGGCAAAGTAAATTTCACATCACAGCCTACTAAAGATGCAACATTACACAGACACCTGTTTTCATAAGAATTATAAACATCATATATAATTTGTATTAAATAATATACATTAGTTTCTAATACATACACAGCTTTTTCCAACATATACAATCATTGAGTCATTAGAAAACAGGTCTAATCAGTAATAACACTCTCCTTTATCTCTGTTTAGACCAATGTCACAAGACTAGATAGCATTATTATAAACATATGACACCTTGTTTCTCATTACAAGTCTCAAGTTCCACAGTTCTCCAAGTTTTGCCTTATTGCTCAAAGTTTATATCCAATTAGTTGCATTATACTTGAATTTAAATTTTAATTCTGATGTGATTGGAGATATCCATTTTGCTTATGCTTTTGATATCATAAGTACATAAACAATAGTTTGATTATTCTGTGAATTATAGGTGAAGCTGATCATTCTCCACCATCCATGTAAGTGTGTTTCAAAATCAGATACATGCTTCCACACTGCACTTTTTATCTCCAAGGGTAAGATTCCATTTATACCATCTCTGACAACATCCTTTATCATATCATTCATCTATGCTTGTGCTTGCATACAGGCTAATGCTACTGATAAATTATAACACTTCGACTGTGTCCAAAATTTTTAAGTGATCTGCTCTTTAAGAGCTTTCCCACCCTGAGAACAAATTTGCAACTAAGTGTTAGCTTGTGCTTATTTTTGTTTCCAGTGGTTTTTGCCAAATCTCCTAATCGCTGACCTAACATACTCAATTTGTTTGCCTGTCTTTCTACATCTATGCTGTTCGGTATTGCAATCCTGTTCCTGCTTCTCCTAGAGCAGTATCAACTATACTTTTTCCCATTACTATTCTTTGCAACATTTGGGAACATCTAAGTGTATAGCATTCTCTTCCATCCCTTGTCTAGGGGTTCTGTGTAGTTTTGACACTGTGGTTGAAGGGAAGAGATTGTTGTAAGGTCCATTATTACTTTCTTTAAGGAGTACATGGGCTCTATCACCAATTGTTTCTTAATATCATCTTTAACTACATAGGGACCAATACCTGTTATCTTTGGTTCTGATATCCAAGTAAAAGGGAAAGAATAACTAGAATCATTACCCATCATTCTCTATGGTCCACTTCCACAATGTCTTGTTTCACAATAGTAGTTAAACAATATCTTTTCTGAGGATAGTTACATTCTTTTTTAATTCACACTACAATGGTACTGAAATGGATCAAACTGTGCTGCCTTTTAGATATGATACTCATTTGTATTTCACATCTGACTGTTCGTGTGCTAACATCTCCTTTTGGCTCTACAATGCTGGGTTCATATGATGTTCTATCTGTTGTGATATCATTGTGTATTACCTTTTTATCCTCCTTACTCCGTAATGGAATATGCCTACCAGGACATCACATCAAGATGCTTTTCCTATTACCATAGACCTTTGCTCTAATCGTGCTGTCAAGGTTGGTCCTTCTATAATGGCACATTGCCAGTCTCCTGGCATTGCTATTCTACTGGATATTTTATCCTTTTTCAAATCATAATCCCATCCACATGTGGAGGGTTTAGGGGCTAAATAATATTGAGGATGGGTTATTCACCTTCCTTGTTCTTCAGAATCAAACATCACGAAACACTTACCTGAACATTGTATAAGTGTGTTTCTTATATTATCCCTTTGTAATTGCTCCTAATATTCCCCTCATAATAGTAAGAGCTTTCTTTATAGCTATTACTTGCCTCACCTTTCATTGAATTGTAAATTCACAACCCTGAATGTTATTTACTACCTCGTTTAATCCATTGGATTGTGGTATCTGTCATGCTTTTTTGGTTGTGCTATATTCCCTGCACTTTGTGACACACCTGACTTAGGCACTGGTAATTTTTCAGTAACTATTCTAATACGTGTTCTGGCAATAACTTTAAACGTTTGTGTAAATGCACATTGCCATGGTCCTGTTTTTAATTATTTCTCCCATTTTTCCTTTTCTCTCTTTTTTTCCACTAACAATTTGGAATTGGTGGCGAAACTTCACTTCAGCCTGTAGTTGTTACATGACCTTCTCCTAAATTATTACATACAATATTGTACTTACGTGCTCTATGTACTATTATAATATAATTTATGACTCGAGCTGCAAATTCTATAATTCTAACTAATCCCATGATCACTGTGATTGTTGTGTTAAGATGACGAAGTGTAAAAACACATTCTTCTATATTCCCATATGGAATGAGGTTGCCATGATATAGTTAACCCAGTCAACTTTTGCATGCAGAGTTGTCTTGTTTGACTTCATACCACCATAGCAGAATTCCATATGCACAGAGGCCCAAAAAACTTCCTTTTCCATTAATGTTTGAGTCTGAAACAAAATAAACTCAAAGTCCCTTTGTCGTCTCTTTTACTTCAACTTTACCCACTTAACTATTTTTAATAATTCTAACTACAATATTTAATAAAAAACCTATTTAACAAAATTGGCTTTGCCACTACTATTTCAATTAATTCATATAACACTTCCTAATGCAGTTTTCAGGTGCCTCGTCCCATCCTGCCATTTTATCTACAACTTAAGCAAAAAAAGAAAGGACTATTCTACTTTTATCATTAAATACTTACAAAATTAATATTTACCTTCACATAAATACATTTATTTAAAACCTTAGGGACATTCTTCACTTTTTCTTTACACACTAAACTAAGAACAATAACACTTTTTTTTAACCTTGTTATTAATCTCTTTAATTCTTACTTTATGTATCCTATCTGTCCTTTGATCTTCATCCCCTTCTATGAATACTGGGTCTTTTATGTCAATTATACATCTTAGAGCTTTTAGTGCACCTAATCCTAGAACACTACACTGTCCAAGGCCTAAATGCATGAGTCTGAGGCTTTCACATAATCTTTTCATTCCTACTTGTACAGCTATGGTTTGATTTTATGGGTATTGTAGCACATCAACCTGGGGAACGCACCCATTTCATTTCTTCTGTGGCTAAATCATCAATGTTTAATTCATGTGCATTTAGGATCGAGAATGAAGCTACTGTGTTTATGGTGAAGAACATTCACTAATTCTTCCCTGATATAAATGTTGCTGGAACAAGTAGTCTGTGGTCAGAATCTTCTTCTAATCAAACAACAACTTCTTCTAATAATACTTCCTCTATAGAAGTGCTCGTGAAACTTAGGGTCAGGACCCCCTACTGGGTCACAGGCCCTCAGGCACTGACTCACAGCACACCTTGCTGCCCCTCCACCAAAAAACTGGAATCCATTGCTCAAAGATGTAATTATTGAGTTGTGTGCATAAATGTTCTCAACTGGGTCCTGGGGAAAAAAGTTTGAAAACCACTGCTCTTTAGGATTATTCTATCCACAATCTTCACTATCACTTTCCATTTTGCATATTAAAATAAAATTCCTGCTGTACTCTTAAAATTTTCAACTTAAATGTCTCAAACTACCCTGTAATTTCCTTAATCTCTACCTAGCTAATACCTATACCAATTGAAACATCAGACCCTTTTCAAAATCAATGGAACACTTTAATGCTTTAAGGATATCTAATCCTATTGTTCCATATGGATATCCTTCTATTTCCATTAGACCAAACTGCACATTTATAATTGCTTTATTTCCTATTCTTATGGACAAAGGGACTGTTGTTTCCAACTTTGCTGATCTTCCAGTCACTCTCATTTTCTCCTTTGATTTGTATGGGAGAATTTCTGGCAAAATCTTTTTATTTAAAACAGAGTATATTGATCCTGGGTCTAAATAACAAACTTGACCAATTTCTCTGTTATCCAATTTTATATATACCATTACTAAGAATTTGTTTAAAGGATCTCTCAGTAATGGAGTTATAGTACACAAAGTATACTGAGTAGTAGTTTTTGGTGGATCTTCAGTTTGAGTGGCTTTTTCTTCTGTTTGCTTTAACATATCATACTCAAATTCTTCTAGCGAGCCTTCCACTAAGCTAATTCTCCATTTTGGCCGAATCTCTAATTGTTCTTGTTCCTGAAAGAACTCGTCAACTTCCTCAACATTTGTCTGTGAAATTCCTTCATCTCCTTGCTCCAATATTTGTAGTGCTTCATCATCTTTTATGGAAATAATTTCCTCACTGCAATCTGACATGTCTCTGGAGCTTTTCTCACACACAGTGCATCTGTAAGGTCTATCTACTGTGTGGATGCTCTGATGTGTGATCAGGGCCGAGTTCACAAAAATGCTTTTCCCACACTCACTACATTTGAAGGGTCTCTCCCCTGAGTGGATTCTCTGATGTATAATGAAGACAGAGCTCTCAGTAAATCTTTTCCCACACTCACTGCATTCATATGGTCTCTTCCCTGTGTGAGCTGTCTCATGATAAATGAGATGTGAGTGCTGAGAGAAGCTTTGTCCCCTTTCGGGACATGCATGTTTTCTTTCCCCAGTGAGGCTTCTGTACGTATCTGTGGTTTTGTTGGGGTCTTCATGAATTCCCTGGTGATTAATGGATTCATTCACTTCTTCCCCTGCCAGCAGGATATGCCGCCTGGCTAGCCTGTGCTGACTCGCACAGAATCGCATTTGCTGGAGATTTCTAGACCCATTCCCTTTGGGTCTCTGCAATAATGTCCTGTGTGGTTGTTCTTGGTCAACATCCATCTGCAGATTCTCCTCCCCATTCTTACACATGATACCACTACCTGCTGCAACAGAGAGATCTCAGAATCACAAAGGACAAACACTGTTAATGCTGAATGCTCTCATTTATTTTCCCATAGGAGATGGAAAAGCTGTGGTATTGCTACCACTGGGCACATGGGAGCTCATGTCCTGCATCCCAGTGCTGGGGGGTCCAACCCGCAGCCACGCAGTCCTAGCCCTGGCCAGGGGTCTGGGGCTGGGCTGTGGGAAGCAGGAGCTGATCTAGGCTCTGCCCGGGATCCAAATCAGGCCCAGGCCCTGAATGGGTAAGGCGGGGGTGTCTTTTCCTGGGCCAGTGCTGCTCCTGCAGAAAAGGGGACCAATTCTGATTCTACCTCGTATTCAAACACTCAGAGGTGAAAGGAGGAGCTACTGCCAGGTGTCACTGATGATGCAAAGGAAGCAATGAGCAATCTCTGCCCTGAGGATATGCTACATGCTGGGTACAATCCTGAACTGAGAGAATTCATGAGGCTTTGCTAGGGAATCCAAGCTCTTTTTTTCACCCATCAACAGTTTTTGGATTGATTGATTTTTTATTCCTCACCTCTGTAGGGACCTTGTAAGATCCCTTGTTCTCCTGAGTCCTGGATTTCTGGGACCCATGGCTCTTCCCCCTTTTCCAACTGGGAGATCACATCAGGTATGGAAACTGGAAACCCTGCTCAAAGGAAAGAAACAAAGGCACATCAGGTGAACTTAAATGTTCTATTATTTTATCACCCAACCCATTTTAAGACAGTAAAAAGCCAGGGTTAGCTTCCATGTTGCTGAAACATGTAGGGCACTCGCCTTTTAGGGTCTTTAACTGCTCCCATCTCTTCTGTGAACAAACAGAACCAACCACTCAAAGGTGCCCCCAAAATGCTTCTTTCTGACGTAAAAGAAACCAGAGAGATAGCACTCTAGGAAATCTGGCTGGCAGGATTCTGCACAGTAAGGAATAAGAATGCAGACATACCAGAATGCAGCATGTCAAGTGTGTCATATGGACAGACAGCACATTCTGAGGAAATAGGAACTCCAGTAAATCAGGGTGAGGGAAGGGAGCATAAATGTCCCCCACAGCATGGATAACGCCAGTGAATTAGATTCTGTAATCTAGGGGCAAGTCTCTAATTTGTCTGAAAAAGAAGAATGTGAAAAAGAATCAGGCCTATGTGACTTCAAGAGGGACTGACTTAAAGATTCCAGGAACCTGTAGGTAAGAGAGATTGTGGAGGCTGCGGATGGAGAGTGGAGAAATTATAACCCTTTTAGTCCCAAGAAGTTACCCTACCAATTGATGACATCAAATGCAAGTGGATATATGAAGCAGGAAAGGATGATATTGTCACTGTGAGGAATAGATGATTTCAACAGACAGTTGACTTACTCGCCACAGAGAAGAGAGATGGCTGTCCTCCGACAGCAATCATTCCTAAATTCCTTCCCTCCCTGCTACCCAAATGTTCCACACCAGCAGGAAAACAAGATTTTGCATCTAATCCCCCCCTCACCACAACATCAACAACCCTGTTGGGCTCTACCTTCCCTTTTCCGAATTCACAGTCCTCCCCACCCCCAACTACCCACTCCCCAGGTCTCTTATCCCCAATTCACTCTTCCTTCTTTCACTTTACCCTTCCTGCTTCCACTGAGTGCTGGTTGTCCACAGTGCCCTCCCTTTCTTCGCTCTTCTCTCAAGACTCCTTCCTTGGAACACTCCATGAGTACCATTGGGAAGCTGTTATAGCACAGTACCAGGTCTGCTGTTGCCAAGGTTCACCCTTACTTACTATTAGGTGTTGTGCTATTCTGTTCATGCACTGTAACTCTTCATCTCCCCTACCAAAACCAAACAAATAGGAATCCTCACCAAGTGAAGTTATATTCTTGTAGGTCTCCTGAATGACATCTATGTAGAGAGCTCTTTGAGGAAGGTCCAGCAAAGCCCACTCTTCCTCAGTGAAATATACAGCCACCTCCTCAAAGGTCACCAGCCCCTGAAAAAGCAAGAGTCCAGCACTCAGCACCTTCTGCCCCTGTTCCAATCGCCAAAGCACAATTTGCAGGTGAATAGAGCCAAGTGAGGCCTTGTCTACAATAGAAAGTTTTCTAACAAGAAGCCAACTTTTGGTGACAAATCAAGCCCTGCGTACACACCCAATACATGTTTTATCAGCAAAACTGCCTTGTTTTGCTGATAAATAAAATAACATTACCAGTGCGAGAGGAATAGCACATTTTGCAAAATCCTTTACTGGAAAAGGATCAGTCTAGATGCTGAAGTTATTTTTTTGTCATACTAAACTGCCTCAGGAAATATCCCTCACTGCCAATCATGACAACTCTGGTCTTCTGATTTTACACTGGTGCTCTACAATCACCAGGTCCTCCTCCGTTCCTGGAATTTTTGAACTTGGTTCCATTTCATGTTTTGTCAGCATGGCAAGTTAGTGCACTATGTTCCCAAGTGACAAGTGCTGCTCCACCCAGCAAACCTTCTCCCCCCTAGAATATAGAAGAGCTGCTGTAACTGATCAGCATTTGGGGAGATTCTGCTGTGCAGTCCTAGTTCCATGGTGCAGAAGGAATTTTGACACAGATGGGCAGATTTCTCAGACCCTGGCAGAGAAAGGCTATGAGAGGAATACACTGCACTGCAGAGCCATAGGGTGCATCTACACTTACCTGTTAAGATGAATTAAGGAGACTTGATTCGACTTAACCTACTCCCTGGCCCTTCAGGCATTTTTATTAAGTCAATTTAAGCATTTCCTTAATTCGAAGTAAGGAAACACTAATTTGATTTAATAAAACCTCCTTTTACTTTAAATTACTGGGTAATTTGACTTTATTAAATTGAATTAACCCAGTGTGGCTAGCTGGGGACAGTGGCCCACAACCCCACATGGCACCCTTTTGCTGGGGAACCACTGATGACTCCCGTGGCTCCCTTCTCCCAGGACCCACAGCTCCCTTCTTGCCAGCTCCCTTCTGCTGGGAAACCATGAGAGCCCCAGAAGAAGAGCGCCATTAGGGCTCCGCTGAGACACAGGACCCCAAAAATGGCCACCAGGTCTCCCCTTTCCAGGGAGCCCCGGAAAGGCAGCCACTGGGGCTCCCATGTCTGAGGAGTGCTGCAGAAGAGAGCTGCCGGCACTCTCCACACAGGGGAGCCGCCCATGCTCTCTTTCCCAGGGCTCCCCTGTCCCAGGAGCTGCTGGCGGCTGTTCTCCCTGCTGCTCCCCGGACAGGGAAGCTCCAAAGGATCCCCGGTCCTGGGAGCCTTAGTGAAGACAGCCACAGGTGCTCCCCAGACAGGGAAGCCCCTGGTCTGGGAGCACCAGTGAAGACAGCTGCCAGCACTCCCCAGAAAGGGGAGCCCCCATGGAGCATTCTGACACAGATGGCCAGATTTCTTGAGCCCTATCAGAGAACAGCTATGAGAGGAAATACTACAATGCAGAGCCAAGGGGTGCATCTACACTTACCTGTTAGGTCAAATTAAGCTTCCTTAATTCAACTTAACCTATTCCCTGGCCCCACATGCAGGGAAGTTGCCCTGTGGGGGATCCTGTTAGCTAGCAAGGAAGGTGCCCCACTGGTCACGAGCCCTCCTGTCTGGAGAGTGCTGATGGCTGTCTTCCCTGGCCCTCCTGGGACAAGGGAACCCTTACGGCTCCCATCCAGGCAGCGGTGGGGAAGACAGTCAGCAGCAGCTCCTGGGACAGGTGAGCCCTGGGGAACAGTGCCACTGGCTCTCTTCCCTAGGAACCCCAGAGGCTCCCCTGCCCAGGGAGTGCCAGTAGCTCTCTTCTGCAGTGCTCCCTGAACTGGGGAGCCCCAGTGGCCACTTCTCAGGGCTCCCGTCCAGGGAGAAGAGAGCCACAGCTCCCTGCTCACCAATGAGCTATGTCCCCCCCCAGCCTGGAAGCTGCCATGGCTCTCCCATTCAACTTAGTCTAGTGGACTCTCTAAGTTGAATTGCTAAAGCCTGCTTTAATTCGAATTAGGAGTCTTGTGAAGACTCTCTAATTCAAATTAACCAATTCAACTTTCTAAAGTTGCATTAACTTTTTAAAGTGTAGACATAGCCAAGGTGAAGGAGCTGCAGTGAAATTACCATAAAGCCAGGGAATCAAACCATCATTCTGGCTCAGTTGTAGTCCCCAGCTACTTTACAAAGAACATCCCAGTGGGTACCCCACAACTACTTCCAAAGTCCTGTTGACAACTCTTCAGCCCCATGGTAACTGGATTCCAATAAAAACCCCAAAGAGGTGCTTATGGATGAGGCAGTGGAGCCAGAGTATGCCCCAGCGCTGGAAAGCAGCTCAGCAAAGATCAGTGTGAGTCAGGAGCTGTCTGTCACCCAGAAACATGAAGCCAGTCCCAGCCCTTCTGCCGTGATGCACTGGATACAGGACAAGGGAGTGCTGGTAAGGAATAGAGAAACTGATGCTGCGTCATTATAGGAGCCAGCTGCTGTCTTTGTATATTAAAAAAGCAGGGGTAGGAGTAGATGGAAACCTGCTGGAGTATCTATGCTTGCATGGACCTTCCCAAATCCCATCACATTTAAGCTGCACTCATAAGCACTGCATTGATACACACAGCAATGTCATGAGCATCCCCTGCTGAGAGCTCCAGAAAACTTTCCCAGACACATTCCCTGATTATCTGCCCCCATACTCCTCAGGGGAGCAATTGTATTTCTTCCCCCATAGGAGTCTCTCATACCCACTGGAAATCACAGGCCCAGGAGCTAAAGCAGCACACAGCCCAGCAGCATAGGGACCCAGTCTAGAACTACTTGTGCATAGGATATGCTTTCTAGCCTACTTGCGGACCCTTATGAATGCATTCAATCTCTATGGCCAATTTGTCGACAGGGGATGTACAGATTTTGACTTCTTGCAGCAAAGCCCATTTGTTGCTATCACAAGTCCCCCATGTTATCCCCACCTGGGACTGTGAACCTCAGCCCAAGACACTGATCTTGCACTCTTAATAAACTCATTGTTTCCAGGATCAGCAAGGAACTGTGCTCTGCTCAGGATGACGGCAAGAATAAGATGCTTTTCCCACTGTTACATGTATACTGTAATTTCTTTATATGCTGCTTGTTCACAGAAATGACCTTTGAAGGCAGAGGCCCCATGCCTGCCAACCATCTCTGACAGATAAAGAGTTGTCTTTGCCAAAGTAAGGAGGACATGTTTCAAGAACTCCTCCAGTTCACCACCAATTCTCCAGTAACCCCTACCTGAACTGGCTCCACTGCAGCCATTTCCCTTTCCTGTCCCACGGGAAGCTGGGATGAGCTGGAGCAAATCCTGGCCATGCCTCTGCAGACTGTGAGAATAAAAAGATATTGTGAGAAATTCTGAGCAGGCCTTAGTTAACTTCACATCCCAATTCGTTCATGATCTTTCCTTGCAGACACTAGCAGGATCTTATGCAGAGGGACAAGGCAATATGCTGCACAGGGCCGTAACTAGGGTGGGGCGAATGGGGCTTTCCCACCAGCGCCCCGCAGCAGCTTCTCTGTCAAGCAGTGCGGAACACATTTGTTATAATAAAACACAACTGATAACTACCTAGTGTACACACACACACACACACACACCCCGAATATGTTCTGCAGTTTATCAGGTATAGTTACCAGTCCTCATTGTTTCTTGAGACTGCAGCTTGAGTTCATTTCTGCAGTTTGCAGCTCATGGCAGCTACCTGGCCAGGGAAGCCGAGCATGAGGAAGAGTGGGGTCTCCGTTGGGCACACAACTGTGCACTGACAAATTACCCAAAGCTATGGATTCTCAGACATCTCTTGTATCTTTTTGGCAATGGATGTTGTGTCCACACTGCCTCAGGGGAGTGTATGACCAGGAGTCATCAGTTTATGACAGATGTCACTTTGCTCTTGCTCCTGATGGAGATTTTTGTCCCTTTCTTTCAGAGGCGGATTCTGGTTTTCACTGGGTAGGTCTGCCACGTTCTTCAGCCATCAAGGTGGTGCCGGCAGTTTGTCGTCAGGACAGGTTGGTGTTGTAGACTGATCCCATCATATAAACACTCTCATTCACATATCCAGACTAAGTTCAATCATCTAAACAAAGCTTCAGCGAAACTTAGGCTGAGGGATACAAAATGAAGCAAACAATTCAAAATGGAGTCTTGGTTACAGTATGGAGTTACAAGTGAATGAACGAGGAGGGCATTTTTATCAATGAACATTCTACGTAGAAAATTCTATTTGAAGCAATTTGATTGTATAAATTAATCTTTAGCTCTACAGCTGTAGATTCTGCACATTGAGAAAAAACTTGGTTGCATATCTATTACAGAGACCCTCCCCCATATCTTACTTGATATTTAAACACTCCCACTAAGAGTCTGAACCAAAGGATGGAAAAGAGCAGAACCAAAGGAATTATTTGGAGAAATTCCCTCAGCCTTGAGACTTGGGGCAGCTCAAATGGCTTTTCCTCTTCCTACTCCTCATCTGGGTTCATGAGATAGGCTATCTGCCTGAAGATGCTATCACAAATGTTTCTGGGTAGGCATGAATTCTGGTTCTCTCTCTCTCTTCTCATCTCTCACCTCCTCTTGCGGACAGAGTCTAATTTGTTTGCTCTCTGTTGGCTGATCAGCTCCTGCATTTGTTAACAGAAGTGAACATAAGGGGGATATAACAGGGCTGCTTGGGATTATGCAGTCATTTTTATGCCTAGCACCAGCAGTTTCCCTGAGGTCTCTGTTAGCTGGAGTCTCTGCTCAGGAACTGATTTTGTCAGAGATTGGCAGTGCCCTATGGAGCTAGGACAAGCTGCCAGGGGAGGCAGCACCCTCTTACTCTTAAGTGTGGGGAGGGGACAGGAGACTGAGGTGAGCTAGAGAAAAAATGAGGCGGTAGTGCTATACATCCTGCAGGCACATACTTAGTGGTTTGACAATACACACTAAAACGTCTGTTTTTATCTATGATATCCTCAAGAAGAGACTAAAACTATAGATCAAGCAATTATGATCATCTATGGCAGCTCCCTGGTGCAACATCATTCACAGAAATTCAGTAGGAAAAAACTGTAGCCAAGAAAATAAGCAATCTAATACTATTATTATTATTCAACAAGATGCACGAGAACTTCTGAAGAAAATTACTGATTAGACAATGCTGATAGCTAATTTCTTTCAATTGAAGAATATATTGCATTTTAAAATGAGACACTTGCACAAGAAAACAAAACCACACCCCCACGACTTGATAAAGCAGACAACTCACCAAAATACACTACAGCTCTTTTCACTCCCAACCAAGCCTGTATTTGCATCCAGGCCAATCAAGACCCAAACAAATACATTCAAGCTGAAAATTCAAATATTGCTCAAACTGCTTGGAGTAAGGGGGGGTGGGGTGGAGCAACGTCACTTTGCCTGTGATTGCTGTGCAGACAGATGAGCCCCAGTCTTTTTTATGATGACAGAAGCCATTTAGTTCTTAAGTAAGGATTCTACCAGTTACTTTAAAAAAAAAAAGGCAGCACAGAGTGAACAAAACATGTCAATAAAGCATGAAAACACCATTTCATGTGTGGCAACAAGCAAGAAGCCAATACAAGTAAGTGTGTAAACATACAGCAGCTGGGCCCCTTCCTCTTCCTGCTCTTCAAAGCCACTGACACCGCTTTGCCGTCAAAGGCCTCAAATAGCTTCCTGCCTAGAAGAGAAGAGGAAATGGGGGGTGAAACCCATGTGCACCCCAGCTGCCAACTTCAGTCCCTAGCAGCAGCTGGAGGTAGCCACTTGCACCATAGTTAAAAGACTCAAGAGCTGCTGTCTAGCCCCCCTCCCCGTAACACAAAAGTCACACCCTCAGCCTCCCCACACAGCATCCAATCAGACTGTGTTCACCCTAAAACGTCCACCCCATGAACCCCAGCTCCTGCACACAAGCACCCAGCCCTCCACCCCTAATGTCATAGGCACCCCTCAAATAATCTCCCCCGACGCACCCATAGCCACCAGGACTCACCTGTACACACACCCCAAGTCACCCCCACCCCATAGCACCCCCCTCACACTCAGCCCGCCATACGTTTCCTCTAATTGTCCATAGGCTGTGTGCGCAAAAAATTTCTTTCTTGCAAATTTTCAGAACCAGTATCCAAATTTGTGCACACTCCAGTGCGTATGGTCAAACATCTGAGCGCCATGAAGCCAGGGTGCATGATGCAAATAATATCTTAGCTTTATTTTGACATGGTGATGTAAATAAGGAAGTGGGATCTTCTCCCACGAAAGCTCATGCAAAAAAATAAATCTGTTAGTCTTAAAGTGCCCCACAACTCCTGTTGTTTTTTTACTGGATTAGACTAACACGGCTATCCCTTTGGAAATTGTAAATGATTTTACCAATTACGCCTTATTTGAAGCCTGCTACTTGAACTTACCTTCTTCAAGTAGCATAAAATTATTAGCACCATTGAATTTTTTTGCGCACGCTTGATTTTGTTATGGGCGTGGGTTTCACCACCCGTGTGCGCTTGCACACACGCACAGCTTAGAGGGAACATAGCATGCAACCCCCCAGCCCACCCCATGGAGCCCCTCACAGCGGCCCTCCATGCACCCCCAGTCACCCCACCTTGTGCCCCGCCCCACATCCAGCCCTGCGCCCCACAACCCACCTGCCCCAGCCCCCTCCAGCCCCACAACCCACCTGGCCTAGCCCCCTCCAGCCCCACAAGCCACCTGCCCACCTGGCCCAGCCCCCTCCAGCCCCACAA
>ML682121.1:2007119-2017337 GCA_007922195.1 Podocnemis expansa | reverse complement strand
CAACAGCTCCCTGGGATTGGGCTTGCTGCCTTCTCACCACGCTGTGTCCTCTAACCAGGTGGCCGGTGGCTGTGACTCCAGTTGGCGCTGGGGACTGAAGCGAGCAGTCCTACTGACCTTGGCTCTTGCACCCCCCCATCACCCTCCTCCAAGGTAAGAAAGCATTCAAGGCCCAGGAAGTTTCCAGAATGGTAGCTGTGTTAGTCTATGCACAGGAAAAACAACAGGAGTCCTGTGTGTTTGACGAAGTGGGTTAGAGTCCACAAAAGCAAATGCTTCAAATAACTGCTAGTCTTCAAGGTGCCACAGGGCTCCCATTGTTAAGACATCCAAAGAGGTGGCCGTGTTAGTCTAGTTCAGTAAAACAAACAGGAATTCCGTGGCATTGAGAGACTAACACATTTATTTCATGAGCTTCTCTGGGAGAAAATCCCACTTTGTCAGATGTTTTAGTGGCTCTGGGGAGCAGGAAGAGAGAGGGGCCCAGCATTTGTATGCTTAAACAGTTACTTGTGTCGACATCTTGATTTTTGCCACCAATGAAATGCTGTTTTTATGCTTTATTCAGTTTGCGTTTTTTTTGTCTGTTTTTGTAGTAACTGGCAGTACCCTTAGTTAAGAGCTGAACGGCTTTTGTCAGTATAACAAAAGACTGGGGCGCATCTGTGTACATAGCAGTCATAGGAAAAATGACATTCCTTCCCTTCCCCAAAAGCGGTTGTCAAAATGTTTTTCTGTAAATTCACCCATCTTCACAGCATCTGACAAAGTGGGATTTTCTCACATGAAAGCTCATGCAATAAATAAATTTATTATTCTTTAAGTGCCACAGAACTGCTTGCTTGTTTTGCTGAACTAGATGAACATGGCTACTTCTTTGGAACATAAAATGTTTTGAATTTTCATACTGAATGATCAGTTGGGTTTTTATTTGACTAGAATGCAAATAAAGGCTTGATTGGTTGCAGAAAAAAGATGTCTGTTTTGGTCAGTTTTTTTATTTTGCTTTATAGAACCATGTGTGTGAGGTACTCTTTTCTTTCCTTCTGCAAGTTTCTCAGTTGAAAATACTATATATTCTCCAATTTAGAGAAATTAGCTATCAGTATTATATAATCAATAATTTTTGTCAGGGATTTCCATGTGTTTTCTGTTTTAATGTTAGTAATAGGATTAGTTAGATTTCTTTATACATTTGGCTTGAGTATTTTTCCTCTTGATTTCCTGCAAATCATGTGGCACCAGTGAGCTGCCATAGATGAAATTTGCCACTGCTCTGTCTATATTTTTAGTTTTCTCTTGCAGATATCATAGATAAAACACACACTTAACTGTGTATTGTTAAATCAATAAGTGAGTGTACCCACAAGATGTATAGCGTCACCACCCCATTTTTTGTCTAGCTCACCTCAGCCTCTTCTCCCTCCACACACACTTAAAAGTAAGAGGCTGGAGCTGCCCCTGCCTGCTAGTCTTAGCCCAGAAGGGCATCCCCAGTCTCTGACAACATTAGTTCCTGAGCAGAGACTCCAGGTAACTGAGAGACCTCAAGGAAACTGCTGACGTAAAAGTGACTCTACATAATCAGAAGCCTCCTCTACTGTCCTCCCTTATGTCTCCTCTTGTTTTCAAATTCATTAGTTGATCAGCCAACAGAAAGCAGACAAATCAGATTCTCCAGCCAGAGGTTGTGACAGATGGGGCAAAGGAGAAGAGAGAGTTAACGAAAGGGGGAGGGAGAATCCCAGAACTTGATCCTGTCCAGGCACGTTTGTGGCAGCATCTCCAGGCAGCTTCCGTATCCAGTGAACCAGAGTGAGGAGTAGGAAGAGGAATAGCCATGTGAGCTGCCCTGAGGACCAGAGCTGAGGTAATCCCTCCAAATGCCTCCTTTAGTTCTGCTCTTTTCTACCCTTTGGTTCAGACAGTTATTGGGGGAGTTTAAATATTAAGTTAGATATAGTGGCGGGGCTGGATCTCTGTCATAAATGTGACCAAGCCTTTTCTCAATATGCAGAATCTACAAGGTTTGTCTTTAGGGAAAGACCATGGAGAAACTGTGATGTGAAGTTAGTTAAAGCCTGCTCAGAATTCCTCATAATGCCTTTTGATCCCCACAGGCTGCAGAGTCATGTCCAGGATTTGCTCCAGCTCATTCCAGCTTCCTATGGCTGCACTGAAGCGAGTTCAGGTAGCAATTACTAGAGAATTGGTGGTGAATTCCTAGTGAAGAAAGAAGAGCAGTAAATACATTGCAGGCAGGAAATTCTGGGGACTTGGTGGTCAGGAAAAACCCTGGATAGATAAAAGGAGGGGGACATGATGTGATGAACCTGCTAGGACTTATTTCACTTGGGCACTAGATTCCAGGAACAGATCTATGAAGTTTGGGGATGGAGGTTCCTGAATTTATGGAACAGGAAGCAGCTCTGTTGGCATTTCCTCTCTTCCCCTAGCTGTTTCACCCTTCTCAGTGTTCTGTTGGATTTCTTAGTGCAGGACACCAACCTTTTCTCTTTCCGTGGATCTCTTATTTGTTCCTGACCAACTCCCTCTTGGGGGTGATTTGAAAGCAGGCACCCACTTGTGAGGATGAGGGGAGTTGCCCCATTCTTGCCCTTCCAGCTGCATTACGTTGGGAGGGGATTGAGATTCCTACCAGGAGGCCGTCCCTGGACCCTGCTGGAGCTCCATCTCCTGCACCAGCCTTTGGCTTGTAATAGTGTAACAAATATGAAGATCCCTCTTTCTCTCAGTGCTAGGAGAGATGAGGGGCTCACTTTCTTTCTCTGTTCCCTAGATGCCTTCTGGTTGCTTTGAGAATGGTGGAGGTGAGCTTCTGCTGACTTTTAGCCTCCTTGAGTTTACCTTTAGTTGACTCAGCTCACTTGTTAACAGTGGTTTGGTGACGGGGGCAAAAAGGGCTGAGTGTTGGACTTCTGCTGTTTCAGGGGCTGGTGACCTTTGAGGATGTGGCAGTGTATTTCACCAAGGAGGAATGGGCTCTGCTGGACCCTGCTCAGAGAGCTCTCTACAGAGATGTCATTAAGGAGACATACGAGAATGTGACCTCACTGGGTGAGGATTCCAATTCCTTTTGTTTTGGGAGGGGAGATGAAGAGTTACAGTAAACATCACCCCCATATTGCAACCTCTACTCTGCTGCAACAAAATGCTAATGACACATGCTCTGCACTGCCCCAGAATGCTTTTGGAACAGAGAATATAAACAGAAGAGCACAAAGTCTATCATCATCTATTTGCTAAGGTAAATCCTGGGTTTAGATCTGATGTAGGAAACAGAAGCTGCCTACACTCAGACATTAAGCCTGTTCCACAAAACTATCACAAACATGTAATATGTTAACAGAATGGAATTTAGTCTAAGAAGGTGGATTTCAGAGCTGTTACAGTAAAGTTTTAAATAGAAAATAAGGCTGAACCCCATCAACAGCAGAACTGGTACTCTGCTATACCAATTTCCTAAAGTTGTGGAGGCTTTGGCAGCCAAGTGGTATCTTCTCAGGACGAGCCAGTGTGAGGTTCATTTTCAGGACTCCTTGGCAGAAAGGAGAGCAAGGAACATTGGGAGGGGAGAAACTGATAAGTAGCTGATGCTCATGGGGTGCCCCAGGGGAAAGAGTGTTTAGAAGAAGGGGAGGGCTGTGTGGAAGGTAAGCTCTAGAGGGAGTCAGAAAGGGGAAAGTGAAGGGAAGGAGTGAATCAGGGACAGAGCACCTGGGAAGGGATAGTGGGGTATTGAGGGGACTGTGAGTGGTGGAAAAGGGAAGGATAGCTCAGCAGTTGTGTTGGTAGCAGGGGGAGAATTAAATACACAATCTGGGTTACCTGGAGTGTGGAACATTTGAGTAGAAAGGGAGAAGGGGTTGGGGACCAGTTGCTCTAGGAGGATACACGTTTCCTCTTTGATCTGTGACCCAACCATCGGTTGAAATCATCTGTTCCTCACAGTGACAATATGATCTTTTCCTGCTAAAAAATATCTGCTTCCTTTTAATGTTGTCATTTCATAAGGAAAGTTCAGGGGACTGAAAGGGTCATGATTTCTCCACTCTCCATCTACAGTCTCCGCAATCTTATTTCCCTGCCTTAGAGTGGGCTGGGGGATAAACTAACAGAACAGTTTTTCAGGCCAGTGTCCAATGAATTCACCTGATGTGCCTTGTTTTCTTTCCTTTGAGCAGGGTTTCCAGTTTCCATTCCTGATGTGATCTTCCTGCTGGAAAAAGGAGAAGATCCATTGGTCCCAAAACTCCAGGACTCAGGAGAACAAAGGATATTAAGAGGTCCCTACACAGGTGAGGAATAATTAAATCAATCCAAAAACTGTTGATGGCTGAAGAAAAGAGCTGGGATTTCCTACAAATACCTGGTGAACTCTCTCAATTAAGCATAGTCCCCAGCATGCGACACATCCTCAGGGCAGATATAGCTACCCATCCTCCCTCATGTGTCTTTGACTTCTGATTGTTTGGATAGGAGGTAGAATCAGAATTGATCCCCTTTTCTGTCTCAATTGGGGAATTCAGCAGGCACATTGGTTATCCTTTGTGTTTCTGAGATCTCTCTATCCCAGCAGGTAGTGTTGTCATGCACAAGAATGGGGAGCAGAATCTGCAGATGGACACTGAGCAAGAGCAATCGCACAGGACATTATTGCGAAGATCCAAAGAGAATGTGCCCAGAAGTCTTGTGCAAATAAAATCTTGTGTGAGTCAGCACAGGATGGACAGACAGCGTAGAAAACAGCCAAGAAGAAAAATGAATAAATCCATTAATTGCCGGGCAACTCACCAAGATCTCATGGAAACCACAGGTATGCACAGAAGCCTCACAGGAGAAAGAAAACATGTATGCTCCGAGTGTGGGAAAAATTTCTATCGGCTCTCACACCTTATTTATCATGAGAGAATCCACACAGGGGAGAGACCCTTTGAATGCTCTGAATGTGGGAATACCTTTATATGTCGCTCAGCCCTTCTTCAACATCAGAGAATCCACACAGGGGAGAGACCCTACAAATGCAGTAAGTGTGGGAAAACGTTCTCTCGGCGCTCACACCTTACTTGTCATGAGACAATCCATACCGGGGAGAGACCATATGAATGTAGCGAGTGTGGGAAAAGATTTATTGAGAGCTCAGCTCTGGGTAAACATCAAAGAATCCACACAGGAGAGAGACCGTATGAATGCCGCAAGTGTGGAAAAACCTTTATTCAGAGCTCAGCCCTGATTAAACATCAGAAAATTCACACAGGGGAGAGACCCTACAAATGCAGCGAGTGTGGGAAGAGCTTCTCTCTGCGCTCAGGCCTTATTAGTCATGAGATAATCCACACAGGGAAGAGACCCTACAAATGCAGTCAGTGTGGTAAAAGCTTTTCTTGGCGCTCAGGCCTTACTAGTCATGAGAGAATCCACACTGGGGAGAGACCCTACAAATGCAGCGAGTGTGGGAAAAGCTTTATTGTGAGCTCAGCCCTGGTTAAACATCAGAGAATCAACCCAGGAGAGAGGCCATACAAATGCAGTCAGTGTGGAAAATGCTTTTCTTGGCGATCATGCCTTATTTATCATGAGACAATACACACAGGGAGGAGACCCTATGAATGCAGCGAGTGTGCTAAAAGCTTCTCTCGGCGCTCAAACCTTAGCAGACATCAGAAAACTCACCAAAGAAATAATAAGCTATAAAAATCTTCTCTGCAGCTGACCTCTTGTTTTAAAAAAAATTCCACATGGAAGACCTTTAAAGCTGTTAGCACCATTTGGATCACCATGTTCCCTCAGCTCCTTGTGTGGTTGCTGATATTTGTCTTTTTACAGCTAGCCTTTTGGTGGAATGTCATGTTCCTTTCTGTAAACTCCAAAGCACTGTGACTCATAGGAGTATGTGTGTCTCCTCCCAGGAATATCGATCAGCTTGAAGTATGAAAGGGAAGGGTTATGTCAGCTAGCTATATCAATGTAAAACTTACCTGGATCTCATCTACAGTAGGATTTTCCATGGCATTAAGTTGCTTGACTTAATTACCCTGAGGTAGCATGTCCAGTGTTATCCAGTGAGCTTCCTCACTGTCTGACCCAAAATCCATCTCCTAGTGAGAGCCAATCTCAAGCAGCATATTTAAACTCCTCCTGCTATTAAATGACTGTTAGTCACTCAGCTCGCCCTTTGGAACCCATTGTCTTATTCCAAGTTTTTCACTTCATTGCTCTTGGGTGTTGCAGAGATCATGTTTTTATACCATTTTTCCTCATTTAAAAGATATTTGAATATAATAAAGATCAGGATGGGGAAAAGTGTTGTTTCAGCTACTGTGGCTGTGAGAGCTAAAGGTGATGGGGTGACTTGCAAGGTTCCTTCCTGCTGCATCACCCTGATCAGTGTCACTTTCTGACTGAACCATGCACAGTTTATCTTCTTCATGGTCTGCCCTGCACCTTGCAACGTGCTCTGTGATTCAGTATTCTTAAAAGATTAATAGACTTGAAGTTTAGAAAGGGGTATCATAATAATCCAGTCTAATCGGAAGCCATGCTACTTCTGCACCCAGTCCCTCACCCTGCCTCTTCTGTACTCAGTCCTTTGCTGTATTTTTTAAATCTTCAGCTCAGGATTTAAAGATCTCAAGTTCCAGAGACTTCACGGTTTATTCTACTCTAAACTAGCAGGTTACCTGTGCCGCACATTGTGGAGGAAGGTGCCTCCCCCCAGCTCCATACCCCAAATAGGGTGATCAGTTACACTGTCAGCATATGAGCGACACCCACCAACCAGAGATCTTGGATCGAGGGAAGGGGTCTCTGTAGGAACTCGGAGCCCTCCCACTCTTGTGTCCCATTTGTGGTCATCGGACATTTTTGCAAGAGCAAGCATGCAAGGGCCATATGCTGTTTTGAGCCATCTGATACTATTCCATCCATAAGCTTATCAAGCTCAGTCTTGTAAAGTGTTAAGTTTACTCCCCTATGTAAGGTTCCCTCTTAAATGTTCGGTTTTATTGTTATGTTATCATATTTCCTACAGCTTCATGTAGAAATACAGTTGTGAAGTACGTTTCCGGGTATTTTACATGACTTAGGGCTATCAGCACAGGGGCTGCAAAGCTACATGACAAAGGCAGTGGAAATTAAGCTCCCTGGCTCAGGTGGGACAAAGAAAATCACAGAGCAGCAATAAAGAGGAGGCGGTTTCCCGTCCTTTATTAAAGAAGAAGGAGCAGGAAAGGAGGTGGTTTGGAAAACAAATACAGACTATTTGAACAGTTAGATGCTCTTTAGTGAAGAAACACCATTTGGAAAACAACCCCAAGAGATTAGAGTTGGCCTATTGACATGGCCAAGTGGGCCAAGGCTGGCCGAATACCATCAACAGCCAGTTTTGTGGTAAGAATGAGGAAAATAAACTAGACCGTAATCCTGGATAGTGTTGTTAGATAGCGCATGTTTTTGTTTATTTGCTTGTGGTGTCTCCTGACTCCTTTGTTAAACAATTGTGCATTGATTTGCTATATAGTCACTTAAAATCAAATTCTAATCAATCACCTATTATTTGTTTTATTTTTAAGGCTATGTGGACTTTGGAGGGTGTGAATGAGCAGAGTTGGGTATTCTCATTTCTTTGTCAATTGGGTGACATGGAGTCTCACTTTCATTTTATCATAAAAACAGGGCAAATATTGATCCTACTAATGTCAGATTCTAGTCATTACTTCATATTACCATGAAAACTAGGCCTATACAGTAAAAACTTAGCTGTCACTGGATGTAGAATGCTGCAGGCTAGTTGTGAGTTTTTTAAAATCTGGACAATAACTTGTCAATGCAGTAGGTAAAAGCTCCCTCAGGTGCTGATCTCTAAGTATTGCACGATGGTTCAATTTAACAAATTTCATTGTGGAATAAATACAATGCTTCACAGCAATAAGTTGTGCCAAAAATTGAAAGCAATCTACATTCAGTTTTAAACTTTTCTCCTTGGTATTTTTGTTTCTTATTATTCCACATCATGTTTAAGACTTGTAAAACACGGTTTTATTTTAACAAGGAGTAAACTGCATTAGCGCCTTTGAGAAAATCTGAACGTGCTGTGGCTTCCCTGACCATGCCACGCTTCTCCCTGCCATCATCGACCATGCCACCGCTTTCCTGCCCTCCCCAACCATGCTGTACTTCTCTCTGCTGTCTCTGACCATGCTGCGCTTCCCTCCTGTGCTTTTCCACAAGCTACATTTTTTTCTTTCGAAAGCTGAAGTTTGGCCACACCTGGTCTAAGTTAACATCTTCCTGTCTTAGTGCATCGGGCTGCGTTAAATGATATATTGAAATTTCATCCAAACCTACAGTTCTGCGATTGTTGTTCTATGACATTTTCCGTATACACCAGGGCTTTTTGTACACCTTTGAGACTATTAGTATTATTGTGATGTGTCAGCTCCCCCAGTTTTGCTTTTTGCAGCTGATCCTTCTCTATCAACTGCTGTGTTTTATGAGTCAAGGAAATATTAATCCCTCCTACAAGGAATGGGCAACATCCTGAGGAGCAGGAACCACAAATGACCTCGGGTAGCCAAACTGTGTAAAAATTTACTTGAGTCTTGTGTCTATTAACAGGTTTGCTCAAATGAGCTATCCAGTTGTAAAATCATGACTACGTTTTCTGTACTGACACGCACAAGTAGTAGTCTGGGTTAGCTAGCATATTCATCTGTCCTAATCTACTCCACTTTTCCTAGTCTAGAATTAAGATGCTAGTTTATCATAATGCAAAAGCTTTTGCAAAAGTCATTATTAGTGAGGTGAGAGAGTGCAGAGTGAAACAGATTTCAGTGGATAAGAGAAAAATAAAAGGGGAAATATCTGTGCTGCTGATTCTGAACCTAGGTCTATATTGCCTTAAGATTTCAGCTGCAATGAAAGGGGGATACACAAAGTGCATAAAATACCTTGCACGTCAAATTGCCTACCCCTCCCCGCTGCCTCAAGGCAACTCTTTCTCCGGGGGTGGTCCTCCCAGGGTCAGTTTTCTGATCAGCTGAGTGTGTCTTCACAGATCTGATCAGGGAGATTGATCAGACAATTAGTCACCTCAGTGAAGAGAAGCCGTAAGTCATCAGATGTAACTTGCTCTAAAATATCCTTCTATCTGAAAAGGAAAATGCCTTATACCTCTCGGGTGTTTTGTTTTTTTTTTTCTCTTTTCTGAGAGCTCTTTGGTCCCACAGTTGCATATTAGGGTGTTTTTTTTTTTTTTGGCAGAATGTAATTGATATTTATTAGGACTTTGAGACAAGTGACCATTTGCTTCAACAGTCATTTCTTCATTTATTTTTTGCTTCTTCCTCCCTTCCCCCTGCTCTGTGATGACATGGGGAGAGTTCAAATAGATGCAGTCTATGGAGAGAACACTCATAGTTATGGGATATGCTACCAGGAAAATAGTAGCAGTATTAAACCTCCAGTTTGAAATGATGAACAACAGCACATCCCAAACTTTGCTTTTTTTGGAGCAGAATGGTTGGATCTTTTGCAGAGGACGAGGGGAAGTTCATTTTGACGAGGAAGGCTGGAAAATCAGGGCGGGGGGGGGTGTACATACTAACAGGAGCGACCCACCCTCATCAAATTGCCCTGGAGCAAACCCTCCATGTCCCAGCCCAAGTTTCCTCCCCGGGGCTAGGAAAGCGGCCCACGGATGGTGCATTAGCCGGGACTATAAGAGCCCGGCCCCTCTTCATTGCAAACTGCGCCCCTGGGCTGTCCAGCGCCTCCAGCTGTTCGCAGCCTGGGCTGGACCTGAGCCCCGCCCCCAGAATCCGCACGTCATCAGCTCCTCGCCGCTAGTGCTTGGGCAGGCGTGGGGCATGATGGGAGTTGTGGTCCACGGCTGGTGTCTGGGCGCGGGGCGGTGACGTAGGGTAGCCTGGGGCTGGGAGCAGGAGGGTGTGACGCTCAGGCTCTGAAGAGGGGCATGGGGGGGGGCAAATTAGAGGCAGTGTGAGTGGGGCTCTGTGGGGTGGGAGGCCATGGGGGGGCTGAGTGTGAGTGGGGCTCTGTGGGGTGGGAGGCCATGGGGGGGCTGAGTGTGAGTGGGGCTCTGTGGGGTGGGGATATGGGGGCCTGAGTGGGGCTCTGTGGGGTGGGGATATGGGGGCCTGAGTGGGGCTCTGTGGGGTGGGGGTGTGTAGGGGGCTG
>ML682121.1:1981320-2006829 GCA_007922195.1 Podocnemis expansa | reverse complement strand
GGATGCAGATCGGATACAGATCCACATAATTTTACCTGCACAGAGCTAGAGCCCTGCAAATATGCGGATAGCCGCATTATATCTGCATCCACGGATACAGTACAGATATCCAGGGCCATTTCTTGTGGATGCAGGTTGGATATGGATCCACGTATTTCTATCCGTGCAGGACTCTGCATATGGGGTGCTGAGTGTGAGTGAGGCTCTACGATGTGGGGGTGAATTGGGGACATATGGGGAGGTGGGTCTCAGTGGGTATGGGTGTGTGGGAGTAGATTATTTGTGGGGTGGGTGTGACATGGAGGGCTGGGTGGTAATTGAGGTTCATGGGGAGGAGGATTTAGGGTGGATGCAGTGTGACTGGGTGGCGTGTAGAGTGTGAATTTGAGGTGACTTTTGCAGTATGTGGAGTCAGACACCAGCTCCTTTAACTGTGATGCAAGTGGCTGTAGCTGAAGCTGGTTGGAAGTGGCTCTCACACCCCATCTCCTCTTTCGAGGCAGGATGCAGTTCAAGGCCCTGGAAGAGGAAGCAGTGGAGGTGGTGCTGCAGAGCAAGAAGAGGAAAGGCCCCACCTATTGTATGTTTAAGCAATTACTTCTCGATTTTTGCCACCCATGAAATGCTGTTTTTGTGCTTTATTGCAGTGGTTTGTTCACTTTGTGCTTTTTTTGGGAGGGAGGGAGTCTGATTTTTTAGTAACTGACAGATCCCTTTGTGACCCAGACCTCCTGGGATAACCTTCTGAATGTGCCAAAATCAGGGCAAGCTGCAAAACCAGGGGCCAAACCCCCAAACAGCTAATGGGTGGTACTGAAACAAGTCTACCAGGCAGTAACAAAACATGCTTCTGATTCTTCACACCATCTACCATGAAGCATAACAAAATAGAAACAACCCCTTTATTGCCTATCAGCTCCTCTGGTCCCCACCTGGCTGCTGGGTCTCTTAAAGAAATAGATTCTCCTGACCCCAAAGGGTCAGCCACATCACCTAGAACAATATAGGCTTAGATCTTGCCCAAAAATACCACGCTGCCGGCCAATCCTTTAGTAACTACAACCAAAGGTTTCATATAACAAGAAAAGAAGCAAAATGAGAGCTACTACAGGGTTAAAGTGAATCACATACGTACAAATGATTCAGAGTCCATAGAAAGCACGGCCTCGAAGAATCTGTAGTTTGCAGGTTAGTCCAGTTTTTCTGCTATACACCCAGCACTTGGGTGAGTCTCAGTACTTTGTTCAATGCAGCAGAATAGTTCCAGACAATGGTGTTGCTTGCAGGTTGCAGACTGAAGACCAAATGGAGATGGGGCCACTGCCTTTTACCACCTTTGGCTTTCCATATGTTCTGAGTCCTTGCCGAATCAAAATGGAGTTGAGTCACATGGCCAGTCTGGATGACTCAGCAAACAGGTTTCTTCCTAGGCCTACTGTTGCTGGGAGTTCCATTAGCAGGCCATTAAGAGGACAGTGGCTTTGCAGACACGAAATCAGGGGTTGCCTTAAAACCAAATAACTTGGAACACAATAGAACAGGCATGGCCAAACTGTGGCTCACGAGCCACATGCGGCTCTTGAATGAAAAATTGTGGCTCCCAGAAGAACATCAGCAAATCAATTTAGGAAAGCAGCCCCAGCCTAAGAATTCAGGAGGGGGTCGGGACAGTGGGGAGAAGCATGGCATGGTCAGGTATATTGGGGAGAGGTGCGGCATGGTTGGGATTTTAAATAACTGGCCATTAGCCTGGAGTCTTCTACATCGAGCAGCAGCTAAGTTTTTACTGTATAGGCCTCATTTTCATGGCAACCGTAAGTAATTATTAGAATTTGACATTAGTAGGATCAATATTTGTCCTCTTTCTATGATAAAATTTAAGCTTAGTAATTTTGGTGTAGGTAAAAGCATATGGCTATATGCCTCAGTGTGGCTCTCGAAGGTTTAATAATCAACTTGTGTGGCTCTTGAGTTCCATAAGCTTGGCCACCCCTGCAATAGAACATACACATTTGTAATTTCTAATACAGATTCGACAACTATATATAAACCGTTTAATAATTCCTAGCAGATTAAAACCTTTCCATTTGTACCAACCATGGCATATCACATACGGATTATTGCAAATTTGAAATATTAATATGAAAAATAATCGTAAAACAGTCCCCCTAGACCCGGACAGTGTCACATCCTTAGTTTAGAGCCAAACAAAGACTAGGGATCATCTGTGTGGGCAGCAGTCACAGGAGAAGTGACATTCCTCTCCCCTTACTCAAAAGCAGCTTTAAAAATATTTCAATTTTCAGACAGAATGTATTTGATTAGGTTTTGATTTGACTCGAATGCAAATAAAGGCTTGATTGCTAGCGAAAGAAACTGTAGTGGGTTTTGGTTAGTTATTTATTTTCCGTTAAAGACCAGTGCGTAATTTTGTTTCCTTTGCTTGTGCAAGTGTCTCATTTTAAAATACATTTTCCAATATAAAGACATTAGGTTTTTTTATATAATCAAAAATTTTCTTGCGAACTTCCCATGTGTTTTCGTTTAATATTAATAATAGTATTAGTTAGATGCTTATATTCTTGGCTTGACATTTTTTTCTACCAAATTTCGAAGCATCTGAGGAAGTGGGATCTTGTCCCACGAAAGCTCATGCAAAAAATAAATCTGTTAGTCTTAAAGTGCCACACAACTGCTTTTTGTTTTTTTTACAAATTCAAGGTCTCATCTGTTTGTTTTCTTTCAGTTTCAAACTGTTTACTCTTTTTGAATTAATTTTGTAAGTGTAGACATAGCCACTGAGAACTAATGTAGATGATGAGGTAGGAGTAATAAGATTAATTCTGTAAGTTCCCTCATCTTCAAAGCGGCTGATGAAGGTGGATTTTCTCCCGCAAAAGCTTATGTGATAGATAAATCTATTGGTCTTTATTGTCATAGGACTCAAAGATTAATTAAAACTCCATCCAAAAAGAAGCAAAGTCCTTCTTAACATGGAGAAGAAAGATGTGTGATTCACAGAATCATGGCAGATAGACAAATATGTGTTTGTGCTCTCATGGGACTTTTATGTCGAGCTGTAAATCAAGAAGGGGGTGACTATAAAAACTTTCCTGGAATCAAGTGCTCTGTATTCCACCCGCATGGTATATCAGCAAGGCTATGTCTACACTTAAAAATTAATTTGAAATAGTTAATTTGAAATAACTGCTTCAAATTTAAATTGAAGGTACTATTTTTAATTAGCACTACTTCAAAGTTATTTTGAATTGAGTCCAGTGAAGAGCCTAATTCAAAATAAAGTGGGCATTATTAATTTGAAGTAGAGTCTTCATTAGATTCTCTAATTTGAAATAGGGGAAGGCAGGCAGAAGGACAGGGAAATTAGTTTGAATTAAGCCTATTCCACAGCTTAAAATGGTTTAATTCAAACTAATAACTTTGAAGTGTAGGGTTACGAGATGTCAGGCAAAAGGAGGACATGTCCTCCTTTTTACCTTCACATCCGCCATCCGGCAGGCATTTAAAAAATACGTGATTTTGTCTGGCTTTTTACTTACAGGTAGAGCCCTGCACGCATACAAATATGTTGATCCATATCTGATCTGCATCTTCAAGAAATTGTCCACGGATATCCATGTTGTATCTGCGGATGCGGATGAAATATGGATATCTGCGGATATCCACATATTTGCAAAGCTCTAGCTCTGTGCAGCTAAAAATATGTGGATCCATATCCAATCTGCATTCACAAGCAATGGTCCCCAGATATCCATTTTGTATCTGCGGATGCGGATATAATGCAGATATCCACGGATATCTGCGGATTTGCAGGGCTCTGCTTCCAGGTGTTAAAGTCTGCTGGAATGCCCAGTGACACATTTTTAGGGGAAAGCATTGCAGGGCCCCCTAAAAACAGAATATTACATTAATACTACATTTGCTCCATGTGTCCTCCAATGTCATCCTTTTCATACTTCCCTGTCCTCCTTTCGATGCTTTGGTATCTGGTAACCCTAAGTAAGTGATACTTCAAAGGAAAAGTAGGTTTTATTTTATCAAATTACCAGTTCCTTATTCTGAATTAAGGAACCACTTAATTTGATATGATAAAATGCCTCCTTGGCCAGGGAGTAAGTTATTTTAAATTAAGTCTCCTTACTTTGAAATAACTTGCAAGTGTAAACATAGCCAAACACAGGAGCTGCTGGGTTTAGCTGTTGGGATGCAGGTGCCTTTAACAAGCCAGCATGGGAAGCTGGAGCTGAGCATCTCCCTGAAGCAGAAACTCTTGCAAATGGGAAAACAAAAAAAGCCCCCGTCCTACCCCATTTTTGCAAGCAGGGCAGGAGCCTCATGATTGGGGTCACTATTTTACCCCCTGCCCCTCTGTGGTGGGTTTGTGCCCCTGCCGGGGGCTGGCAGTAGGCTTCTCCCCTCTGCCCCTCCAGCCTGATTTGGCTCTTCACCCCTCTTGTACCAACTGCCCCATGTCCCAAGCCAGTAACACTCCTCCCCTGCCCAGCCCCACACCCGACTGGCCCCTTCTGCCCCTCTGAAGAGCAGGCCCCAAAACTGATGCCAAGTAAGGGCAGGAGGATGAGCAGCAAAGCTTCAGGGAATTTCACTGAGCATGCTCAGAACATGCCCAGTAACACTCTACTGAGACAGGCTTGGGGGTGTGGGGCATGATGGGAGTTGTGGTCCACGGTCAGCTGACTGGGAGAGCCATTGTGACGTAGGGCTGAGCTCTGGGAGGAGGAAGTGTTCAGACTCTGGGACGGTGTGTGTGGGGCCTAGTGTGAGTGGGGCCCTGTGGGGGGTATGTGGGGTGAATGGGAGGGGGCCCTATGGGGTAGGGATGACTGGGGTGTATGGGGAGCTGCGTGTGAGTGGGCCCTATGGGGTGGGGGTGACTGGGGGTGTATGGGGAGCTGAATGTGAGTGGGCCCTATGGGGTGGGGGTGTATGGGGGGTGAATGGGAGGGGGCTCTATGGGGTGGGGGTGAGTGGGGTGTATGGGGAGCTGAATGGGAGTGGGCCCTATGAGGTGGGGGTGAGTGGGGGTGTATGTGGGGTGAATGGGAGGGGGCCCTATGGGGTGGGGGTGACTGGGGGGTGTATGTGGGTCTGAGTGGGAGCTGGGCCCTCTGCGGTGGCAATGACTAGTGGTGTATGCAGGAGCGTCGTTGACCTGGGGCCCTGGCCTGGACCCAGGCTCCGCCCCCTTGGCCCAATCCAGAGGCAGGGTCCCAGGCTCATGCAACTGCCAGCCCAGGCCCCGATCCGCTGCCACAGGCAGCCTGGCCCAGAAGAGGGGGGTGCTGCTGTAGCTGGCCCAGACCTGGATACTGACCACAAACATGGCTGGGAGAGGAAGGGGGTGCCCCAGGCATCCGGGGTGCTGGTGCCAGGCCTCGGGGCATGTGCCCCATGTGCCAGGCACCAGCAATGCCCCTAGGTGTATGTGGCGCTTAGTGTGAGTGGGGCTCTATGGAGGGGGCTGGAGACATATAGCGAGTTGGGTCCCAGTGGGTATGGGTATGTAGGGGGAGAGGATTTGTGGGGTGGGTGTGACGTGGGGGCATGGAGGGCTGGGTGCTGCTGCGGGGTAATTGGGTTCATGGGTAGATGATTTAGGATGGACACTGTGATTAGGTGGCGTGTGGGGATGGTTAGGCTGTGACTTTGGGGTGAGTTTTGCAGTATGTGGGGTCAGACGCCAGCTCCTTGAACTGTAGTACAAGGGGCTGTAGCTCCAGCAGATTGGACGTGGCTCTCACACCTCATTTCCTCCTCCCTAGGCAAGAAGCTATTCAAGGTCCTGGAAGGTGAAGAAGTGGGGGTTGCTTTGGAGAGCACTGAGAGGAAAGGCCTCACTTACTGTATGTTTAAGCAGTTATTTATATTCACGTGTTGATTATTGCCGCCCAGGTAATGCTGTTTTCATGCTTTATTGCAGTGCTTTGTTCACACTGTGCTTTTTTTTGCTCTGTTATTTAGTAACTGACTGACCCCTTAGTTTAGAGCCAAATGGCTTTCTGTAAGTTCCCCTATCTTCAAAGCATCTGATGAAGTTGGATTTTCTCCCATGAAAGCTCATGCAATAAATAAATGTTAGTCCTTACGTGCCACAGAACTCCTTGCTGCTTTGGTGGGGCTAGACTAACAGCTGCCTGTTTGGAACATAAAGGCTGGGGATCATCTGTGTGCAGCAGTCACATTCCTCTCTCTTTACTCAAAAGCAGCTTTAGAAATATTTGACTTTTAAGACCGAATGTATTTGATTGGGTTTGATTTGACTGGAATGCAAATAAGGGCCTGACTGCTAGCAAAAATCCTATAGTGTGTTTGGATTAGTTGTTTATTTTACTTTAAAGAGCAATGTGAATGGTTTTGTTTTCTTTGCTTGTGCAAGTGTCTTATTTTAAAAGCAACAAGGAGTTGTGTGGCACTTTTAAGACTAACAGATTTATTTTTTGCATGAGCTTTCGTGGGAGAAGATCCTACTTCCCCTGAGGAAGTGGGATCTTCTCCCATGAAAGCTCGTGCAAAAAATAAATCTGTTAGTCTAGTCCAGTAAAAAAAACAACAAGGAGTTGTGTGGCACTTTAAGACTAACATGGCTATCCCTTTTGAAATTGATTTTAAAATGCAATACATTCTCCAATATAAAGAAATTAGTTCTTTTCTTATGATCAATAATATTTTTCAGCAGATCCCATGTGTTTTTTTGTTTAACATTAATAATAGAATTAGATTGTTTAAATTCTTGGCTTGAGAGTTTTCCTAATAAATTTCTGTCAGATGGTGCACCAGGGAGCTGCCATGGGTAAAGACCAAAGTTTACTTTAATGGCCTAAGGCAGTTGAGAAACTTATGTTGCTTGCTGTGCCCCCCCTTTCCCCCATACCAGCCTGATCCTGCCTCCCCCCAGTCAGCCCAACCCCATCTTCCCTCCAACCATCTGCTCCCTTTCATGGCTGCCTGCCCCTGCCCTGTCCCCAATCGCTGCCCCCCAATCCCTTACCTGGAGACTGGAGCGACAAGGCCTGGCCCCCGGCCGCTCCTCCAGCTGGAGGAATCTCTCACTTGAGCATGTGCAGAGGCTGTGTGCATACCCACTGAGAGCTTACTCTGAGCAGGAGTTTTAAAAACTCCTGGCTTGGAGCATCTCTCAGCCAGCCAGGAGACTCTGTCTTCTGGCCGGGTAGGGGCTGCAGCTGCCAGCTGTGTGCGGCCGGCAGTGTTCCCTGTGCTGCTCAGTGGCGGGGGCTGAATAGCTGCGCAACTAAGAGGGAACATTGGGAAGACTATGACTGCTCCACCTATATTTTTAGTGTCCTCTTGAGGGTGTCATAGACTAAACAGATGTCTTAGTGCGTATTTTGAAACCAATAAGTGTATGTGCTTGCAAGATATGTAACACCACCACTCCACTTTTTGTCTAACTCACCACAGACTCCTCTCCTCACATACAGACTTAAGAGTAAGAGGCTGGTGCTTTCCCTGCCAGCTCATCCTAGTCCCGTAGGGCACCCCCAGCCTCTGACATCATGATTTTCTGAGCAGAGACTCCAGGTAACTGAGGGGCCTCAAGGAACCTGCTGGAGCTGGGCATAAAAGTGATTGCATAATCACAAGCAGTCCCATTGTACCACCCCTTAGGTTTCCTCCTGTTTACAAATGCGGGACTTGATCAAACAACAGAGAAAAAACAAATTAGACTCTCCCCAGCAGAGAGTGTGGAAGATGGGACAAGGAAAAGGAAAGAGATGAGGAAAGAGGGAGAGAGAGTCCCAGAACTCGAACCTGCCCAGGCACACTTGTGGCAGCATCTCCAGGCAGACTCCCTATCTAGTGAACCAAGGTGAGGAGTAGGAAGAGGAAGAACCATGTGAGCTGCCCTGAGGACCAGGGCTGAGAGAATCCCTCCAAGTGACTCCTTTGGTTCTGACCCTGTTACCGGGGGAGTTCAAATATTAAGTTAGATATAGGGGAGGAGTTGGGTCTCTGTAATAAATATGTGAGCAAGCCTTTTCTCAGTACGCAAAATCTGCAAGATTTGTTTTCAAGGAAGGACCATGTAGGAATTGTGATGTGAAGTTAACTAAAGCCTGCTCAGAATTCCTCACAATACCTTTTTATCCTCACAGGCTGCAGAATCATGTCCAAGATTTGCTCCAGCTCATCCCAGCTTCCCATGGCTGCAGTGGAGCCCGTTCAGGTAGGGATTACTGGAGAATTGGTGGTGAGTCCCTACGGAAGAAAGAGGAGTAGTAAATACACAGGAGGCAGGAAATTCTTGGGAGTTGCTGTAGAGCAAGACTCTCAAACACCCCTAAAGCTATTTCCTGCTGCCCGCAACAACACTATTGTTACCAATATTTGCAGTATCATTGCATGAAAAGGTTTCTGTGATGAGGCCCTCGGGCTAACATACTAGTCCTCATGCAGCCCAGCACTAGTCTTCATGCGGCCCTTGTGGTGATTTGAGTTTGAGAGACATGGTCTAGAGGTAGCAGTGGGCAGGGAAAAACCCAGTGTGGATAAGAGGAAGGGGACAGGATGTGACAAACCTCCTGGGATTTTTTTTTCACCTGAGCCCTAGATTCCAGGAACAGATCCATGAAGTTTGGGGATGAAGGTTCCCAGATTCATGGAACAGGAAACAGCTCTCCTGGAGAATGTTGGGAAAATGACCAGGTTTCCCATTCTGACCTATCAGTCAGAGTGCAAAGAAACCCACTTGCTGCAGGTGAGTCGCCTTGTCGCTGGGTCTAAGAATTAGCTTTCACCCCACCTGCCACCCCCTTTCATTACTTGTTTGTGCAGCGTCCCTTCTGCATTTGCGACTCTCCTTGCTCATGCCTTGGCCCTTCTGCAGGTCACCATGTGTTCTTCCCTCATTGGAGTGGGGCAGTGTCCTTGGATGGGCTACCCTGATGGTTTCTGTTCCTTGTCCCTGGATCCTGTGCTGTTCTCCCAGGATCTAGGCAGGAACCCCAGCAAACCTGCAGGTCTGGATTCCAGTCCAAGGACCCAGTGAGCATCAAGATGTGTTCAGTCTCAGACCGTGTTGATGTTTTTCTGAAATCCTTCCTACCCCGCATTTTCTTGTCCAATCTCTGGTTTCCCTCAAGTTCTTGTTCTTTGGCCACTTCACCCTTTTGAGTCTCTTTTTTACTTCTGGGGGAGTTCTTCACCACTGTGCACATGCAGAATTCATGTCCTCTCCAGGTTGCTTTGCTTTCTCCCAAAAAAGTGAAAGAAATGCAAACTACAGGAGTGATTGTGTGTCCCCCTGCAGCAAAGCAGTCGCATCATTTCAGCCCCCTGGAAAAGCCAGCAGAGGTCAGTCACTGAGGGGAAGGAAGGCAAGGCTGGACTAGGGGTTCTGTGTCTAGTGGCTTTTACCCTGCACTGGCCTCAGCTGCTCATTTGATTTGGGCTTGGGGCAAGGAAGCGGGAGTGAAAGGAGACTTTTTGTTCCCCTGCACAGAATATCCAGGTAAGACCCATCACCAGAAAACTCTTAACTTCCGATGCCATTGCCCTTCAGCCATGTTTGGGGAGAAGGGTGTTGCTCTGAGGAGAGCTCCTCTCACGTCTGTCCGACCCCCCTGTCTTTGAACATCCCTCCATAGCTAGTACCCCCACCCTCTCAGTTATGTGCACCCAGGTACCTGCGCATCTCAGTCTTTTTGCCTGCCCCCCCCCCCCCCCCTTTGTTTATTAACTGACCAAAAAAAATTTTTCAGGATTTTATTATAGCCTGTGCAGATTTGGGGAGGGTAGGGGGTTAAGACTTTCTTCAGGAGTCTCCAGGGCTTTTTGTGTTCTTAACAGTGCATCTCCTCTCTCCTGTGCTGCAGAACACACTGAGTCTCCCTTTAGCTCCCTGTCCCTACCAAAGACAGCATCCTTCCCCCGAGCTACCTACATACAGAGCCTCAGAAATCTACTGAAGGTTGCATTTGATTGCTTTCCAGTGCTTTCTCTCCTCCTGGCTACTTCACCCTTCTCGGTCTCTTGCTGGATTTCCTAGTGTAGACCCCAGACTTTCCTTTTCCCCAGGATCTCTCATTTGTCCCTGGCCAACTCTCTTTTGGAGGTGACTCGGAGACAGTCACCCACTTGTGAGGATTAAGGGAGTTGCCCCATTGCCTCTTAACCGCTGTCCATGTGGAGGGGGTTGGGATTCTTACCGGGAGGAAGTCGCTGGATCCTGCTGGGGTCTCCATTTCCTGTGTCAGCCTGTGGCTAACAAAAGTGTAACAAATGTGAAGACACCTATTCCCTCTCTGCTTGCAGAAATGAGGGGCTTACTGTCTTTCTTCTCTACCTGGATGCCTCCTTGTTACTTTGAGGAGGGTGGGGGTAAGATTCTGCTGACTGTAAGCCACCCAGAGCTTACCTTCAGGCTATGTCTACACTACAGCTTTTTTTGAAAAAGAAAAAAAAAATTAGCACTAAAAGAAATGCAGTAAAAATATAGTTCTGGTTTGTGTTCACACAGCACTCTTATCGCAGAGGTGAATCCGCACTGAAATCTGTTTTATCACCTGTGAGAATAGTGCATTGTGCGCAGCTAATCCACATTTCCACCCATGATGTAATAATGAAATGAATTAGGGAATGAAAGAGAGGTGCATAGAGCACCTTGGGAGCTTTTTGAAATGTCCCGTGGAGCAGGGCCTTTTCTTTCTGTCATTCACTGTTGCTAATCTCAACTCATGCCATTTTTGAACAGTTTTTGCATCTCCACACTCCCCAGTGTCACTTGCTGTGTTCTGACACATCATGGCTGGTTGCACAGTATGTCATAAGCTCAGAACAGGACTCTGATGAGTCAGACATACTGGCTGGAATGCAGAGAAACAGTGCAGCTTTGCTGTTTTCATTCACGGAGCATCTGCATGCAGTGCACACTTCTGGGTACAGGAGACAAGCACCGAGTGGAAGGACCGCATCTTTATGCTGATCTGGGATTGCAAGAAGTGGGTTCACAACTTCAGAATGCGAAAAGCCACTTTTATGGAACCATGTGCGGAGCTGGCCCATGCCCTGTGGTGCAAGGACAACTGAATGAGAGCTACCGTCCCCCTGGAGAGGCATTTCCCATTGCCACATGGAAGCTGGTAACTCCAGACTGCTACTGGTTGCTGGCAGTTCAGTTTGGAGTTGGGAAGCCCACTATGGAAGCTGCATTACTATAAGTGTGCAGGGCCGTCAATCTCATTCTAGTCAGAAGGACTGTGACTCTGGGTAATATCCGTGACACAGAGCGTGGATTTGCTGTCATGGGATTCCTGAACTGTGGTGGGGCGCACATATCCCAATTCTGGCTCCAGAGCAGCTCATGACTGAATACCTAAATAGAAAGGGCTACTTCTCAGTGGTACTACAGGTGCTCATGAATCACCGGAGCCATTTCACGGATATTAACGCTGGTTGGTCGAGAATAATGCATGATGCACACACCTTCAGGAACACAGAGCTGTACCAGATGTTACACGGAGACTCTTTTTTTCCAGATGAAAATGTTAAGATAAGGGATGTGAGAGACCCATGGTGATTGTGGGAGACCCAGCCTGCCCACTGATGCCATGGCTCATGAATTTCAAAAGGGATAGCCGTGTTAGTCTAGTCCAGTAAAACAAACAACAAGGAGTTGTGTGGCACTTTAAGACTAAGATTTATTTTTTGCGTGAGCTTTCGTGGGAGAAGATCCCACTTCCTCAGATGCTTCAAAGATGGGTGAACTTACAGAAAGGAATGAAACTAAATGCAAGGGGGTGTAAAACATAGGATCAGGTCATAAAGTAACAGCAAATCAGAGCAGTTTACAGGCTCAAACCATGGGCTTCCCCCCTGATCCTATGTTTTACACCCCCTTGCATTTAGTTTCATTCCTTTCTGTAAATGGCTCATGAAGCCTTATACAGGCAATCAGGAAACCAGGAAGGAGCAGTTCGATGACAGGCTGAGGAGGTGCAGAATGACTGGAGTGTGCCTTTGGCCATTAAAAGGGCTGCTGGTATTGTCTCTGCAGCAGGCTTGACTTAAATGAGAACAATATTCCTGTGGTTATAGCCCCCTCCTGAGTCCTCCACTGTCTTTGTGAAGCAAAGACCAAGAAGTTCCCCCTGGTTGAACCACTGAGGCAGATGGCCTTGCATGTGCATGTAAGTAGCCCGATGCTAGCTGTATTAGAGGGGAAAGCGAAGCATTTCACAGACAGGAGGCACTCAGGGAGGTCTTAGACTATGAACACCCATAACAGAACCACGTGAGTGTGCCTTTGACAATGCTCTGATGAACACGTGAAGAGAACTGCAGCTGCTGGGGGACATGTCTGGTGCATACATGAATGAACAGGGATTGCATGTTTGACCAGTTTATTTTTCATTTTTATTATGAAACAACAAACAATGGTAAAATGAAACAGAGGATACAGAGGGGTGATTTTGTGTGGCATTGGTGAGTACTCTAAATGGGTGTACATCCAGCTGTCATTGCCGAAGCTGGGTGGTGGGGTGGATGTTACATTTTTACCAGAGGGTGTGGCAGGAGGCTGGAATTGATAGGACAGTTTGCTGGGATTGTCCAGAAAGTGGTGGAAGAAGGGCTGCTGTTGAGGTTGCAGGATGTGATGAGCCTGTACCATCTACTTTTGGAGCACTACCATACTCTGCAGCAGATCATCCTGCTTTTCCATGAGAGCGAGGAGACGCTCCTTATCATCTTTATTGTTTCTGTCATTTTCTTTGCACTCCTCTCTGTATTGCCTCTTACTCAGCCACTGCTTCTCTCCATGCCCTTTTTTTTTTTCTGTCTACCGCTGTGGACTGGAGGAGTTCCTGAAAAATGTTGTCCTTACTTTGGTGAGGACACTTCCTTATCTGCCAAAGGTGGTCACCAGGCATGGGGCCTCTGCCTCCAAAGGTCACTTCTGTGAAAAAGCAACATATAATGAATAAAGGAATTACTGCTAGTACTCTCATAGTATACATGTAACAGTGGGGAGACCACCTTTTTCTTACCATCTCCTTGAGCAGAGCACAGCTCCTTTTTGATCCTGGAAATAGCAAGTTCTTCACTGGGGGCTAAGATCAGTGCCCTGGTCTGAGATTCATCGTCTCAGGATGGAGTGGTTTACTTGTGGCAGCAAGGAATGAGCTTCGCTTCAAGAAATTGAAATTGGTGCTTCCACTTCTCAACAGGAAATGGCCATAGAAGCTGATATCTCACTCCTAAGGGTCTGCAGGGGCACTAGAAAGCATATCCTCCATGCAAGTGGGTCTAGACCACATCCCTGTGCTGCTTTGGTTCCTGGGCCCGTGATTTCCAGTTGGTATGGGAGAGTGTCTTTCCATGGAGGAAAAAATTCAGCTGCTCTCCTAAGAAATCTGAGGCAGAGAACCGGGGAGTATGTCCAGGACAGTTTCCTTGAGCTCTCAGTGAAGATGCCCACAACATCTCAGCATCTATCAACGTGGTGCTTGTGAGTGCCGATAAAATATGATGGGAGTTGGGAAGGCACATGCAAACAGATACTCCAGCACATTTCCAGCCACTCCTATCCCTCTTTTTTCAATAAGCAAAGACATATCATGGCTCCCATAATGAAGCAGCATCAGTTTCTCCATCAGTTAGAAGAGCTCCCCTCTCTTGTGTCCACTTTTCAGCTCAGGGGCTGGGACGGGCTTCATGTTTCTGAGGTGACAAACAGCCCCTGACTCCCACTGATCTCCGCTGAGCTGCTTCCCCGTGCCAGGGCATCCTCCAGCTCCACATCCTCATCTGTCACCTTTTCATCAGGGTTTGTATGAGAATCCAGTTGCCCTGGGGATACGGAGGTGTCCAAGGATTCTTGGGAGTGGAAGTGGGGTCCCCACTGAGGATGGCTTCAAGCTCTTTGTAAAGGTGGTAGGTGGCTGTTGCTGAGCCGAAGCGACAGTTTGATGCTCTGGCTATATGGTAGTATCTTTGCAGCTCCTTCACCATAGCTCTGTAGTCAGTGTGTCCCTCTCATAGTCTTTTTCCACCAGGGCATGAGAAAACTGGCCATACAGTTCAAAATTCCTTTAGCTACCGCAGAGCTGGGACTGCACTGTAGAATCTTCCCAAATGCTAAACAGCTCCAGAAGCTTTGCTGTGCCCAAGGCAGGAGAGCATTTCCCTCATGGTTCTGCCTTTTTCACCTGGGAACACGACATGTTAGCCCTCCATGCCAAACACACAGGAAGTGGGACAAAGATCGTTCAAAAATTCTTGGGATTGAATAGAGAGAGAGTCTGGTGACTGGAAAGCAGCAGAGTACAATCAGAAGACAAGAGTGGTGGTGCATGGCATTGTAGGACATTTTTGAAGGCAGTTTAACATGATGAAAACAGCTTAGTGACCAGACTGATTCTTTTTAAATAAAAGTTGTACAAAAGGCTCCATTCCTCTCACATTGGTGGTGTTATTTTGCCAGCAAAAGTGGGCAGTTTTGCCATTTAAACAGGCGTTATAGTTGTGTATGCAGGCCTTGATTGTTGCCAAAAGTTAATTCCTGGTTACAAACGTCTCTGCTGTAGACAAGGCCTCGCTTGGCTCTACTAGCCTGTGAATAGTGGTTTGGTGAGTGGGACGGGGCAGAAGGTGCTGAGTGTTGGACTCTTGCTCTTTCAGGGGCCAGTGACTTTCGAGGAGGTGGCCGTGTATTTCACCAAGGACGAGTGGGCTCTGCTGGACCTCCCTCAAAGAGCCCTTTACAGAGATGTCATTCAGGAGACATACGAGACTGTGGCCTCGCTGGGTAAAGATTCTGGTTCCTTTCGTTTTGGTAGGGGAGATGAGTTACAGTGCATGTCACCCCCATAGTGCAGCCTCTCCTTTGTTGCAACACCCCAAAATGCTGACAACAGATGGTCTCCCTTGCCCCGGATCATGTCAGGAACAGAGAACATGAACAGAATAGCACAAGTCTACCATCTTCTCTTAGCTAAGGAAAATCCTGGGTTTAGCTCTGATGTAGGAAACAGAAGTAGCCTACGCTGTGAAACTAAGTTTGTTCTACAATTCTATGACAGACATGCAGCATGTTCCCAGACTAAAATCTTGTTTAAGAAGGTGGATTGCAGAGCAATTGTAGTAGTTTACTTTGAAATAGTAAGTAAGGGAGCATCATCTGGTGACAAAAGCCAGTGTCCTGTTGAGGAGTCCTTGGGAGAAAGGAGAGCAATGAATGTTGGGAGGGGAGGAGCTGATGAGGGCTGATGCTCGTGGGGTGCCCAAGAAAGGCATATTTACAGAAGTAGGAGGAGGGAGGGAGCTGTGTGGAGGATTAGCAGTTCAGGGAATCAGGAAGGGTAAAGTGAAGAAAAGAGGAGTCGATCAGGGACAGGAGCAAAGAGAAGTGGTAGTGGGGTGGGGTGAGTTGGGGGGACTGAGAGTGAAGAACAGGGCATGGCGAGCCCAACAGGGCTGCTAACGGTGGTGGAAATTACATACACAATCTTGGTTACCTGGAGATGGGGAACATTTGGGTAGCAGGGAGGGAAGGAGTTGGGGAACACTCACTCTAGGAGGGCAAACAGGTGTCTTCCCTGGGGTCTGACACCCAACCCTCTATTGAAATCATCTGTTCTCACAGTGACAATTTGATCCTTTCCTCATACAAATGTCATTTCCTTTAATGTCATCACTTGGTAGGAAAAGTTCTGGGGACTGAAAGGGTCATAATGCTCCACTTTCCATCTGTAGCCACAACTATCTTACTTCTCTATAGGTTCCTGGAATCTTTAAGTAAGTCCTTCTCAAAATCATATGAGCCAAACCGTTTTTCACATTCTCTTTTCACAGAGGAATTAGTGTCTTGCCCCCCAGTGATAGAATTTAATTCACTGGTGCTATCTATGCTGCTAGGCACATTAGTACTCCCTTCCATCATCCCCACCTACTAGAGTCCGTCTTTCCTCAGCATGTTCTTTCTTCACATATAACACCCTTGATATGCTGTATTCTCGAACCTCTGCTCTCTTATTTCTTATAGTTCAGAATTCTGCCACTCACTATTAACGTATTCCAGCTTCCTTAGGACACCATGTCTCTTCTTTTCCTTATGTCAGAAAGAACCATTTGTAGAGGCCCTTCCTCACTTTCCATTCTCTTCGCTGTCTGGATCATGGAATTACCTTGTCTGTGTTGTAGGTGCCTCTTGAGGAGCATCTGACTCTCTGTGTTCACAGATGAGAGGGTGGCAATTAAATCCCCAAGAGTAGCATGTCCAGCATCTCTGAGCAACATGGGAGCTGACCTTGAGTTTTTTCTGCCTTCAGATGTGCTGGAAGATAAACTGATAGAACAGATTTCAGGCCAGTGTCCCATGAATTCACCTGATGTGCCTTGTTTTTTTTCCTATCAGCAGGGTTTCCACTTTCCATACCTGATGTGATCTGCCAGCTGGAAAAAGGAGAAGATCCATGGGTCCAAGAAATCCAGGCCTCAGCAGAACGAGACACAGGTGAGGAATAATTAAATCAGTCCAAAAACTACTGATGACTAAAGAAAAGAGATACTAAGATAATGTGAGCACTCTCAGTTTAGGATTGTCCCCAGCATGTCACATATCCTCAGGGCAGAAATTGCTCATTGCTTCCTATTCATTCTCAGTGACACCTGCCAGTAGCTCCCTTTTCCACCTCTGAGTGTTTGGGTAGGATGTAGTTTCAGAACTGATCCCGTTTTCTGTCTCATGTGGGTTTAAGAAATGAGAGAATTCAGTACTAACAATGGTTGTCCTTTTGTGTTTGAGATCTCTCTATCCCAGCAAGTATTGGTATCATTGAGAAGAATGGGGAGCAGAATCTGCAGATGGATGCTGAGCGAGAGCACCCACCCAGGATATTGTTGCAAAGGTCCAAAGGCAATGAGTCTAGAAATCTTGGGCAAATACAGTCTTGTGTGAGTGAGCACAGGCCAGCCATACTGCATACACAACAGCCAGGGGAAGAAATTAATAAATCTATTAATAACAAGGCTGTTCTTGAAGACCCCAAGGAAACCACAGGCACGCCCAGAAGCCTCCCAGATGAAAGGGAACAAGTATGTCCCGAGGGGCAGAGAAGTATCTCCCGGCACTCACACCTTATTTGTGATGAGTCAACGCAGGCAAGGAAGAGACCATTTCAATGCTCAGAGTGTGGGAAAGCCTACATGGTTCGCTCAGTCCTCCTTCAACATCAGAGAATCCACACAGGGGAAAGACCATACGAATGTGACGAGTGTGGGAAGAGCTTCTTTTGGGTCTCGCACCTTATTAGGCATGAGACAATCCACACAGGGAAAAAACCGTATAAATGCAGCGACTGTGGGAAAGGATTTACTGAGCGGTCAGCACTAATTGCACATCAGAGAATCCACACAGGGGAGAGACCCTTCAAATGCAGTGAGTGTGGGAAAAGCTTTTCTATAAAGTCAGCCCTGAGATCACATCAGAGAACCCACACAGGAGAGAGACCATACAAATGCACTGCATGTGGAAAAAGCTACTTTCACCAATCAGCTATGATTGAACATCAAAGAACCCACACAGGGGAGAAACCCTACGAATGCAGTGAATGTGGGAAAGCCTTTACCAACAGCTCAGCTCTGAAAACACATCAGAGAATCCACACGGGGGAGAGACCCTACGAATGCAGCGAATGTGGGAAAAGTTTTACTGGGAGCTCCGCCCTGCTTCAACATCAGAGAGTCCACACAGGGGAGAAACCCTTTAAATGCAATGAGTGTGGGAAAAGCTTCTCTCAGCGCTCTAGCCTTACTAGTCATGAGAGAATCCATACAGGAAGCAGACCCTTTAAATGTGGCGAGTGTGGGAAAAGATTTTTTCAGAGCTCAGCCCTGAGTACACATAAGAAAATTCATACAGGGCAGAGACCCTATGAATGCAACGTGTGTGGGAAAACATTTATTTTGAACTCATCCCTGATTACGCATCAGAGAATCCACACTGGGGAGAGACCCTACGAATGCAGTGAGTGTGGGAAGAGCTTCTCTGACTACTCAGCCTTGATTACACATGAGAGAACCCACACAGGGGAGAGACCCTACAAATGCGGTGCTTGTGGGAAAAGCTTCTGTCAGCGTGGTCACCTGATTAGTCATGAGAGAACCCACGCAGAGAAGAAACCCTTTGAATGCACTGAGTGTGGGAAAAGCTTTGCTTTGAGCACGGCCATGATTACCCATCAGAGAATCCATATAGGGTACAGACCGTTCAAATGCAATGAGTGTGGGAAAGGCTTCCTTCGGCCCTCAGAACTTAATGCTCATAAGAGAATCCATACGGGGGACAGGCCGTTCAAATGCGATGAGTGTGGGAAAAGCTTCCTTCGGCGTGCCGAACTTAATGTTCATGAGAGAATCCATACGGGGGAGAGACCCTTCAAATGCAGCGAGTGTGGGAAAAGCTTTGTTCGGCGCTCAGAACTTAAAGTTCATGAGAGAATCCACACAAGAGAGAAACTGAATGTAGTGAGTGTGGGAAAAGATTCATTCACAGTGCAGCCCTGATTATACAGCAGAGGACACACACAGGTGGCAGACCATACAAAAGCAGCAAGTGTGGGAAAAGCTTCTGTCGATGCTCACCCCTCATTAGACACCAGTAAATCCATGAAAAAACAGTAAGCTCTAAAAATCGTGTCTTGGGCTGACCAATTTTTAAAAAACATATTCCACCAGCAAGGGCTTTAGTATTGCTTTCACAATTTGCTTTAGCTCCCTGTTTAGTTGCTCAAATTTGTCTTTTGCATTTAGCCCTTTGGGCGAATATCATGGTCCTTTCCATAAATTCCACAGAACCATAACTCATGAGAGTGCGTATGTGTCTCCTCCCAGAAATGTTCATAGGAACCCTATGAAAGCTTTGAGTGTGGGAAAAGCTTCGGTTGCCACTCAACTCTAATTAGATACCAGACAACCCACCAAAGAAATAATAAGCTTTAAAATTTTTATCTGCAGCTGACCAATTTTTGAAAGAAAATATTCTGCTAGCAAGACTTCTGCTTCACTATGATCCCTCTGCTCCCTGTGTGGTTTCTCACTTTTGTCTTTTGCAGCTAGCCCTTTGGAGGAATACCATGCTCCTTTCTGTAAACCCCACAGTCCTATGACTCATGGGAGTGCATTTGTCTTCTCCCAGAAGTGTTCATGAGCTTGAGGTATGGAAGGTAAGGATCACCTCAGCTAGCTATATCAATTTAATACTTAGCCAGACTTCATCTACAGTAGGATTTTCCATACCATTAGATCACTTCACTTTGCTATCCTGATGTAAAAAGACAACTCTTGCAGTAATGACACAGCCCATATAATGTGTCCAGGTTATCTGGTACATTCCCTCACCAGTGTTCATTTCCTAGTCAGAGCTGATCTGGAGCACCATATTTTTACTCTTCCTCTTGCTATAAAGTGACTTCGTACCCCTGGTTTCAACCTTATGCCCCTGAAAAAATAAGAGCTTTAGGGAAATCTATGGTTCTTCTAGTGGTTGCTCATGTCAATTCCAACTCAGGTAGGTGTGCACCATGATGCCAGATTGCCGGGTTGTCTGCAGCCAGAAGGGGCACTCCTGCAAGCCTCCTTATATAGCCCACCTAAACCTCCCTTTCCCCAGTTCCTTCTTACCTCCTTGATGATCACTGCTACAGTGCTTGCTGGCTTACACCTAGCTATCCCCTATTCTGATCTTGTCCTATTGTTGTAGTTAGTGTTTACAGTTCTCAAGTTTATTGTTAAGTTAATTTTGGTAGTTAAGTAGGCAATTAAAGGGGACTGTAGTAATCTTGGGAGGATGAGTTTAACAGCCTGGTTAGTGAGTCCCACGACAGCTAGTAGAAACAGAGTACAGGTTTTTTAATTGGAGCAGCAACCCTGCTTGTTTCGTGTTTGGTGGCAACAGAGCTCCTGGATGGATCAGGAGGAGGCCAAGTAGAAAGGCCTGAAGGATTCAGCGACATCCTTTGCCAAAGATATGCTTAAGTTTGTATGAGAGGAGGAAGAACCTATAGTGGCTCTAATGTGATTATCATAATTACAGTCTGTATTTGTATTTGTTATTTGGATCAAACTTCCATGCAATACCTCAGTTTAGTTCCCAGTTCCTCCATTTCTTTTATCAACATGTATGATTTATATCCCTCTCCCCCACCCCTCCAAATTAAAATGTCTAAATTTAGAACAGCCAATAGCAAAAACTGTCTAATGCAGGGGTCAGCAACCATTGCAGACCCCTGGTCCGGTCCTTCTTCCTTGACCCTCAGCTGGTGCCTGCGTCCCCCTCCACTGAAAGAAAGTGGCAGCTGCCTGAAAATTCAGCAGTGGTCGCAGATAGAGTGGGAGCGCTTCCCAGGCATGCCACAAAAAGAAGCTCTTCCTTTCGGGGGTTTCCGGGCATGCTGCAGAAAAAAGCTGCCTGGAGTGGCTCCTTTGGGGAGCATCACACTACGGAGAGGAGCCCCTCCAGACAGCTTTTTTTCTTTGTCACATGGAGGCAGAGGAATTGGGGGGGACCCCTTCTGTCCCAGCTGTGCCTGAAAGGAGCTGCCCAGAGTGGTTTTGGTGGCAGGGGTGGCAATTTCTGTGGTACTGCAGAGGGGGCCGCGTACTGCTGTGAATGGGCTCAGCACGTGCAAGGGGTTGCCTACCCTTGATCTAATGGGTCAACTATTGCAAGTAGAATTATGAAGGAGAAAGTTTATGCATAGGTTTGGCCTAATCAACTTAAATTCAGTAGAACCAGAAAAGATGGAAGAGTTAATGGAACGATAACCAGCTTGAGAAAGATGGTAGTTAGAGAAGACATTTTTAATTTAGATTAGAAAGATAAGAAATTGGATTTTGGCTATTATTAAATTATAAATTGTTATTGATATTATGAATAAAAGTTAGAAAAATTGTTAATTCACCATTAGGATTTTTCATGGTTGTGAATATAAGAATGTTCTAACAAATTGAAAAAAAGTTTGTGAGAATAAATTATTTGAATAATAACGATTGGTAAAGTTAAAAGGAAGAAGGGATTTTGTGTTTATTTCATTTCAGACTCCAGTTAATAGAAGATGAAGTGTTTTTCATTTTGGCTTTGCTGGGCTTCTGTGTATATGGAATTCTGCTATGGTAGTGCAAATGAGACAGCTCAGACTGCAACTATCAAATGGGTCAATTGATATGATAATGGTGATATCCCATCTGGAAGTATAAGAGAATGAGTCTTCACACTTTCTCAGCTTAATAATGCAGCAGTCATAGTAATTATGGAACCAATTAGGATTCTAGAACTCTTAGCAAATCATAAAGGTTATGTTATATTATGGGCGTGGCCAAACTGTGGCTCAGGAGTCACATGCAGCTCTTGAATGAAAAATTATGGCTCCCAGAAGAATGCAGCAAATCAGTTTAGGAAAGCAGCCCCAGCCTGGGAGTTCAGGAGAGGGTCAGGATGGTGGGGGGAAGCACAGCATGGTCAGGGATGGTGGGGAGAAGTGTGGCATGGTTGGGATTTTAAAATGTTCGCCACCAGCCTGCAGTCTTCTACACTGAGCAGCAGCTAAGTTTTTACTGTATAGGCCTAATTTTTTTTGGCAACCTTAAGCAATTATTAGAATCTGACATTAGTAGGATCAATATTTGTCCTCTTTTTTTGGTGATAAAATTAATCATAGAATCATAGGGTTGTAAGGGACCCCACAAGGTCATCTAGTCCAACCCCTTACCAAAAAAAAGTAGGACCACTCCCATTAGATCATCCCAGTCAGGGTTTTGTCCAGCTGGGCCTTGAACATCTCCAGAGATGGAGATTCCACCACCTCCCTAGGCAGCTTATTCCAATGGTTCACCACTCGCCTAGTAAGGCAGTTCCTCCTAATATCCAGCCTGGACCGCCCCAGCTGTGTACAATGAATTTTAAACTTAGTAATTTTGGAGTAGGTAAAAAGCTATATGTTTCGGTGTGGCTCTTAAAGGTGTAATGATCAACTTGTGGGGCTCCTGAATTCCATAAGTTTGGCCATCCCTGTTATATTAGCATAAAGAGCAGATAAGTATAGCATTGTGTTTGATAATTTAGGAGAATGTAGAGCAACCATTACAGGACCAGGTGAAGTCTTACCAAAACCTTCAACTAGTGAATGAAAAAATACCAAAAAGAAGGAAAATTAGTAGAAAAAATAATTTGGACAAAGCAATGGCAATGTGCACTTATACACAATTTTACTATTATTGCCAGAAACACGTACTAAAATAGCTAGTGAAAAAGTGCCCATGCCTAGGCCAGAGATAGTAAATACAACACAACCAAAGGAAAAGCAAGATACAGACACCACAATTGAGTGGGTTAAAACCAAAACAGCATGATTTTCTATAGAATTTGATTCTGAGGAATAAGGAATATCATAAACTCATCCTCAATATTATCTAACCCTTAATAAGGGTAAAATATCTGGTGGACTAGCAATGCCAGGAGATTGGCAATGTGCCATTATAGAAGGATCAAATGTAGTAGCACAATCAAATCAAGGGTATATAGCAGTGGTTCCTAAGCTATGGGCTGCGGACCCCTGGGAGGTCATGGACTATTGCGGGGGGGGGGGTTGCAAGAAAGGGACCCATTTTAAATGTCCTGGCCTGCTCAGCCCAACCACGTGGGCTGCATAGGGTGGGAAAAAGCTGCAAAGGACCACTCTGCAGCTGCCCCAGCTAAGTGAGGGGTTAAAAATATTGGGTTTGTGGGGCTGGTGGGGGCCCAGAGGGCTACCTGGGCACAGTGGCAGCCAAGCTCATTTGTACGGGGGGGGGTGATGGCGGTGCTCGCCGGCAGGTTGCATGCCGGTGGTAGCTTACCTGTGCTCTGCTCCCCTACCCTGCAGGGGCTGAACCTGCTCTGTTGGGGGCCATGGCTGTGGGGCTGCAGCTCACTGACGAGCCAGTTGTAGATGCCAGCTGTGGCTCTTCCCTGCAGGGGCTGGGTGTGGGGTTGCCATGCTGGTGGTCCTGCTCACATGGTGGCCGTGGCTGCAGGGCTGCCACTTGCTAGCTTGGTGAGTTGGCTGTACTCTGCTCCCCTCCCCTGCAGGGGCTGGGCCTGCTTTCGTGGAGGCCATGGTTGTGAGGCTGCGCTCGCCAGCGAGCCAGCCAACCAGTTGCAGATGCTGGCTGCGGCTCTCGTCCCCCGCAGGGGCAGGTGTAGTGGCTGGTAGTGGGCCACAGCGGCACACTTGCCATGCTGGTGGTGCGGCTTAGCTGGGGACCATGGCGGTGGTGAGCTAGCACACTAAAAATCCTCATGTCACTGTTGCAGCTTGAGTGCTGAAGCCCACCCCATCCACCTAGCCTTGAGTCCACACTGCCCTTTTCAGTACATCAACAAGCAAGTTTCTCATCATCAAGGTTACAGAGGAGCCCATCCTAGACACAGAACAAAACCCACCACCCAGAAGGCAAGTAAACCTAACCAGAAACGTTCAATGTAAAAAAAAAAAAATTTTTTTTGATGCCACAATATTTTGAGCCTGTCTTGTGAGTTTTTATGTAGGATTGCCAGTGCTGCTCCCTAGGGCCATTCTTAGGGGGGTGTGGCTGGCAGGCCCAGTGGAGGAGTAGACCCCTGCACTGCCACCCAATACCAGGGACTGTGCAAGCAGCCAAACAGGTGGCCCAGTGCAGTACTGCTGGTCCATCACTCCCCCCCCCCCCACCACCACCACACACGCTGCTCGGGGTTCTGTGCCAGAGCAGCGGGGAGAGATTGGGAGGCAGCAATACCAGCTCTATGCTGCCTCCTGCTCTTCCCCTCTGCGCTGGCACAGAGTCAAGAGCAAAGAACATGGGGTGGCTGGACTGGCAGCACTGAAGCATTGGGGGGGCAGCAGTACAGCCCCGTGGTGCCCCCCAAAGTGCAGGGCCCTAGGCAGCCACCCTGCTCACCCTACACTACGGATGGCCGTGCTGCTCCCCGTACCCTCCGGCCTTACCCTAATGGCAACATGTTAGCTGTTCAGTAATCTGACTCCCCAGCTCTCTGTGTGTTGGATGCAGTGCCCAGCACACGCCCTTTCTGTTCATCCCTAAGGCTCTGGGATTCTGCATAAGGTTTATGCTTAAGTGTCCTCTGGCTAGAAGATTTAACTTCTGGCCTTCATACCTCAAGCTAGACCCTCAGGTACAGCAACTGAACGCGACTCCCTCCCTGTTAGTCATGTTGCGCTGTTGCAAATCCCTGGTGTAAGGTGACTTAGTCTGTCCGACCCATGTACGCTAATTGGCTTGGGTGGATTGAACCTACCCCTTGCTCGGGGTTGGCCCTACATTGAGGACTTCAATGCCAGGGCAAGAGCCCTATCTGGTCTCTTAGTCCCTGCAACGACCTTACTTGCTGGGCCTATACCTTCTGGGGTGTTGCTGTGTGGAAGGCAGAAGAGCCAACTCCACATGCCGTCCATCAGCGCGGCTAGTAGTTACCTATTACTGAATACATCCAAGCAGCGCTCGAAGAAGAATGGTGGGTTACTTACCCGTAACCGTCCTACTTCAAGGTGGGCTGCTCGGATCCATTCAGGACCCTCCCCTCCATCCCTGCATCTGGAGTTGGTGACTCCTAGGAACTGGGGAGGGGTCGGCAGGCGGGCATATATATATAGCCACTGGGTGGCGTGGGCTGCCTGTCCTCTCCTGACACACTAGGACAAACGTTTTTCTGACCAATCCGGCGCTCTGGCACGTAGACACCTATTACTGAATGGATCCGAGGAGCCCATCTCGAAGAAGGACGGTTAGTGGTAAGTAACCCACTGTTCCTCACCTTCCGCGGCCTTGTAGAGCTTCGTGCCAAGGAGAGAAGGGGGTGTGAGAGCCGTGTGCAACCACCTGGAGCTGCCGCCACTTGCACCACAATTCACGGAGCTGGTGTTTGACCCCACGTACCGCAAAAATCGCCCCCACGTGCCACCCATTCAGTGTGTCCACCCTAAATCATCCACCCCATGACCCTCAAATAGCACCCAGCCCTCCATGCCACGCCCCCCCCACACCCATAGGGACTCAGCTCCCCATAGGGCCCCGCATCCATCCCACAGCCCCTTGCACTGAGCCCTCCACATGCAGCCACCAGGCCTGTGGACTACAACTCCCATCATGCTCCACTCCCGCCCCACCAATCGCGAGGCTGTTGCTGCGGCGGCGGTGCCCGCTGGGACCAATGGCTGCGGAGAGCGGAGCTGGGCCAATCAGAGAGCGGCCGGTCAGGCAGGGAAGGCGAGGCGCGGGCTTGTTCTGAGCATGCGCACTACGGAAAAATTGTTGCTAGGCGCGCGGGTCTGGGAGGGGGCGTTTCATTGGTGTCTGGCGCGGCACGTGGACTGGCCCACTCAGCGCCCCGTCGTGACGTAGGTGCTGTAGGGGGCTGGGCTGTAGTGGGAGTAGGAGGGGCTCAGACTCTGGGACCCTGTTAGGTGCTGAGTG
>ML682121.1:1947381-1981220 GCA_007922195.1 Podocnemis expansa | reverse complement strand
TGTGGGGTGAGAGGGAGGGGCCCCTGTGGTGTTGGGATGACTGGGGGTGTATGTGGGGTGAGAGGGAGGGGCCCCTGTGGTGTTGGGATGACTGGGGGTGTATGTGGGGTGAGTGGGAGGGGCAGCTGTGCTGTTGGGATGACTGGGGGTGTATGTGGGGTGAGTGGGAGGGATCCTTATGGGGTGGCTGGAGACATATAGGGAGTTGGGTCCTGGTGGGGGGAGGTTTTGTGGGGTGGGGGCATGGAGGGCTAGGTGCTGCTGGGGGCTAATTGCGGTTCATGGGGTGGATGATTTAGGGTGGGCACTGATCAGCTGGCGTGTGGGGATGCTTAGGGGGTGACTTTTGGAGTATGTGGGGGTCAGACAGCAGCTCCTTGAGCTATGGTGCAAGTGGCTGTAGCTCCAGCTGGTTGGACGTGGCTCTCACACCCCGTTACCTTTTCCGTCCTAGGCAAGAAGCTGTTCAAGGCCCTGGAAGGGGAGGAAGAAGTGGAGGTTGCTCTGGAGAGCACTGAGAGGAAGGGCCGGCCTACTGTGAGTTTTAGCAATTACTTTTATTGGCGCGTTAATTATTGCCACCCATGTAATGCTGTTTTCATGGTTTATTGCAGTGCTTTGTTCACTTCGCGTTTTTGTTTTTTTTTTTTTCTGGTGTGTTTTTTAGTAACTGACTGACCCCTTAGTTTAGAGCCCAATGGCTTTCTGTAAGACCCCCCATCTTCAAAGCACATGATGAAGTGGGATTTTTTCCCATGAAAGCTCATGCGATAAATAAACACGTTAGTCGTTAAGTCCGACAGGACTCCTTGCTTCTTTGGCTGGACTATGCTAACATGGCTGCCCCTTTGAAATATAAAAAAGGCTGGGAATCATCTGTGTACAGCAATCACACTGAATCCTTTCCTTTTACTCAAAAGCAGCTTAAAAATATTTGAATTTTGAGACCGAATGTATATGATTGGGTTTTGATTTGACTGGAATGCAAATCAGGGCCTGATTGCTAGTGAAAAACCTATTGTGTGTTTGGATTAGTTGTTTATTTTGCTTTAAAGAGCAGTGTATGTGGCTCTGTTTTCTTTGCTCGTGCAGGTGTCTCATTTTAAAATACAATGCTTTGTCCGATATAAAGAAATTTAATTTTTATAATGAGTAATTTTCTTCCGCAGTTCCTATGTGGGTTTTTTTGCTTAATATTAATAATATTATTAGCTAGATTGTTCATATACTTGGCTTGAGATTTTTCCTACTGAATTTCTGTCAATGATGTTGCACCAGGGAGCTGTCATAGGCGAAGACTATGACTGCTCGACCTATAGTTTTCGTTTCCTCTTGAGGGCATCATAGATGAAACAGATGTCGTAGTGTGTGTTTTGAAACCAGCAACTGTGTGTGCTTGCAATATGTGTAACACCACTTTTTGTCTAACTCACCACAGCCTCCTCTCCCCACATATGAACTTAAAAGTAAGAAGCTGGTGCTTTCCCTGCCAGCTGGCCCTAGCCCCGTAGGTCACCCCTAGCTTCTAACACCAACATTTTCTGAGCAGAGACTCCAGGTGACTGAGAGGCCTCAAGGAAACTGCTGGAGCCGGGCGTAAAATAGATTGCATAATCACAAACAGTCCCACTGTATCTCTCCTTATGTTCCCTCTTGTTTATAAATTTCGGGAGTTGATCAAACAACAGAGAACAAACGAATTATCCTCTTCCAGGCAGAGAATGGGACAAGGGAAAGGAGAGAGTTGAGGAAAGAAGGAGAAAGACTCCCAGAACTCGAACCCGCCCAGGCACGCCTGTGGCAGCATCTCCAGACAGATTCCCTATCTAGTGAACCAAGGTGAGAAGTAGGAAAAGGAAGAACCATGTGAGCTGCCCTGAGGACCAGGGCTGAGAGAATCCCTCCAAGTGACTCCTTAGGTTCTGCTCTTTTCTACCCTTTGGTTCAGACCCTGTTACTGGGGGAGTTCAAATATTAAGTTAGATACAGGGGAGAAATTGAGTCTCTGTAATAAATATGTGACTAAGCCTATTTTCGGTATGTAGAATCTACAGTATTTGTCTGCAAGGAAAGGCCATGGAGGAATTGTGATGTGAAGTTAATTAAAGCCTGCTCAGAATTCCTTACAATACCTTTTCATCCTCACAGGCTGCAGAATCATGTCCAAGATTTGCTCCAGCTCATCTCGGCTTGCCATGGCTGCGGTGGAGCCAGTTCAGGTAGGGATTACTGGATAATTGGTGGTGGGTCCCTAGTGAAGAAAGAGGAGCAGTAAATACATAGGAGGCAGGAAATTCTGGGGAGTTGGTCTAGAGGTAGCAGTGGGCAGGAAAAATCCAGAGTGCATAAGAGGAAGGGGACAGGATGTGGCAAACCTTGTGGGATTTTTTTCATCTGGGCCCTAGATTCATGGAACAGATCCATGAAGTTTGGGGATGGAGGTTCCCAAATTCATGGAATCGGAAACAGCTCTCCTGGAGAATGTTGGGAAAATGACCCAGTTTCCCATTATGACCTATTTGTCGGAGTGCAAAGCGACGAATCATTGCAGGGGAGTCTCCTTGTAGGTAGATCTAGGAATTAGCTTTTCCCCACCTGCCACCCCCTTCCATTATTTGTTTGTGCAGTGTCCCTTCTACATCTGTGATTTTCTTTATTAATGCCTTGACCCTTCTGTCAGGTCACCATATGGTCCCCCCTCACTGGAGTCCAGGGAGTGCTCTTGAATAGGCTACCCTGATGGTTTCTGTTCCTTGTTCCTGGGTCCTGTGCTTTGTCCCAGGGTCTAGGCGGGGACCCCACCAAACCTGCAGGTCTGGATTCCAGTCCAAGGACCCAATGAATATCAAGATGTGTTTAGTCTCAGACCTTGTTGCTCTTTCCCTGAAATCCTTCATAACACACCTCTCCATCTTCTTGTCAAATCTTTGCTTTCCCTCAAGAAATTCTTCTTTGGGCACTCTAGCCTTCTCAGTCTCTTATTTACTCCTGGGGGAGTTCTTCGTCTCTGTTCACATGCAGAATTCATGTCTCCTCCAGGTGGCTTTGCTTTCTCCCAAAAAAGTGATTATCTGACAGGGGAGGAAATGGAAATTGCAGGAGAGGTCGTGTGCCCCTCTCCAGCAATACAGTTGCATCATTTTGGTCCCCTGCAGGAGCCAACAGGGGACGGTCGCTGAGGCGAGAGAGGGCAAGGCAGGACTAGGGGTTCTGTGTCCTATGTCTCTTACCCTGCACTGTCCCTAGCTGCTCATTTGATTTGGGCTGGGGGCGTGGAAGAGGGAGTAGAAGGAGGAGGCTTTCTGTTCCCCTGCACAGAGTAGCCAGGTAAGACCCATCACCAGAAAAGTCTCTCAACTTCTTATGCCATTGCTCTTCAGCTGTGTGTGGGGCAGAGGGTTGTCACTCTGTGGAGAGCTGCTCCCACATCTGTCCAATCCCCCTGTATTTCAATAGCCTCCATAGCTGGTATCCCCCATCCTCTCAGTTCTGTGCACCCAGGTGCCTGTGCTCCCGACAGCCTTTCTGGACCCTCCGTGTTTATCAACTGACAACCAACATTTTCAGGATTTCATAATACTCTGTGCAGGTTTATTTTATTTTATTTTATTTTATTGGTGGTGGGGGGCGGGAATGAAGAATTTCTTCAGGACTCTCCAGGGCTTCTGATGTTCTAAATGGTGTCTCTCCTCTCTCCTGTGCTGCAGAACATACTGAGGCTCCCTTTAGCTCCCCATCCCTACCAAAGACAGCATCCTCCCCCATGAGATACTCACACCCAGAGCCTCAGAAATCTACTGAAGGTTGCATTTGATTGCTCTCTAGTGCTTTCTTTCTTCTCCTGACTACTTCACCCGTCTCAGTCTTTTGCCAGATTTCCTAGTGCGGGACCCCAGACTTCCCCTTTTCCCAGGATCTCTTATTTGTCCCTGGCCAACTCTCTTTTGGGGGTGACTGGCAGGCAGTCACCCACTTCTGAGGATTAAGGGAGTTGCCCCATTGCCTCTTAACTGCTCTCCATGCAGAGGAGGTTGGGATTCTTACCAGGACATAGTCCCTGGACCCTGCTGGGGTCTCCATTTTCTGTGTCAGCCGGTGGCTAATAAAAATCTAACAAATGTGAAGACCCCTATTCCCTCTCTGCTTGGAGAGATGAGGGGCTTACTCTGTTTCTCCCCTCACCTGGATGCCTGCTTGTTGCTTTGAGGAAGGTGGCGGGGGTGGAGATTTTGCTGACTGTAAACCTTCCGGAGCTTATCTTCAGGCTATGTCTACATACAGATTGGGCTGGGGAATTTTAGCAATAAAAGAAATGTGGTAAAAGTATAGCACTTTTGCATATTCACAGAGCACTCCTTTTATCGCAAAGGAGAGTCTGCACTGGAGTCTGTGTTATCGCCTGTGACAATACTGCATTGTGGGCAGCTAACCCACATTTTCATCCATGATGTAATTATGCTATGAACTGGGGGATGAAAGAGAGGCACATAGAGCACCTTGGGAGCTTTTTGAAATGTCCCATGGGGCAGGGCATTTTTCTGTCACTCAGTGTTGCTAATACCAACTCGTGCCATTTTTTGAACAGTTCTTGCATGTCCACACTCTCCAGTGTTGCTTCCTGTGTTCAGACACATCACAACTGGTTGCACAGTATGTCATAAGCTCAGAACAGGACTCTGACAAGTCAGACATACTAGTTGACGTGCAGAGAAACAGCACGGCTTTGCTGTTTTCGTTCACGGAGCATTTGCATGCAGTGCACAATCACTTCTTGGCACAGGAGACAAGCACCGAGTGGTAGGACCACATCGTTATGCTGATCTAGGATTGCAGGAAGTGGGTTCACAACTTCAGAATGTGCAGAGCCACTTTTATGGAGCCATATGTGGAGCTGGCCCATGCCCTGTGGTGCAAGGACACCGGAATGAGAGCAACCCTCTCACTGAAGAAGCGTTTGTGATTGTCATGTGGAAGCTGGTAACTCCAGACTGCTGCTGGTTGATGGCAAATCAGTTAGGAATTGGCAAGCCCACCATTGAGGCTGCATTACTGTAAGTATGCAGGGCCATCAATCTCTTTCTGCTGTGAAGGTCTGTGACTCTGGATAATATCTGTGACACAGAGCGTGGATTTGCTGTCATGGGATTCCCAAACTGTGGTGGGGCACACACATCCCAATTCTGGTTCCAGAGCAGCTCATGACTGACTACCTGGATAGAAAGGGCTTGATTGTTGCCAAAAATTAATCCTGTTTACAGAAGTTTCTGCTGTAGACAAGGCCTCTGTTGGCTCTGCTTACCTGTGAATAGTGGTTTGGTGATTAGGACGGGCTGAAAGCGCTGAGTTTTGGGATTCTTGCTTTTTCAGGGGCCAATGACTTTCGAGGAGGTGGCTGTGTATTTCACCAAGGACGAGTGGGCTCTGCTTGACCTCCCTCAAAGAGCCCTCTACAGAGATGTCATTCAGGAGACATATGAGACTGTAGCCTCACTGGGTAAAGATTCTGATTCTTTTGGTTTTGGGAGAGGAAATGAGTTACAGTGCATGTGACCCCCATAGCGCAACCTCTGCTTTGTTGCAACACCCCAAAATGCTGACAACAGATGGTCTCCCTTGCCCCGGAACACGTCAGGAACAGAGAACGTGAACAAAATAGCACAGTTTACCATATTCTCAGAGCTAAACACAGGTTTTACCTTAGCTAAGATGTAGGAAACAGAAACTGCCTATGCTCAGACACTGAGCCTGTTTTACAATCCTATGAGAGGCATGCAGCATGTTCCTAGACTAAAATCTTGCCCAAGCAAGTGGATTGCAGAGTAATTGTAGCAGTCGACTTTGAAATAGTAAGTAAGGGGGCATCATCGGCTGACAGAAGCCAGTGTCCTGTTGAGGAGTTCTTGGGAGAAAGGAGAGCAAGGAACATTGGGAGGGGAGAAGCTGATGGAGAGCTGATGCTCATGGGATGCCAAAGAAAGGTGTATTTAGAGAATTGGGAGATAGTTGAGAGCTGTGTGGAGGATTAGCACTTAAGAGAATCAGGAAGGGTAGAGTGAAGAAACGAGTCAATCAGGGACAGGAGCAATGGGAAGTGGTAGTGAGGTGGGGTGAGTTGGGCTAATAGGGGGGACTGTGAGTGAAGGACAAGGCATGGTGAGCTTTCCGGGGGTGCTAATGGTGGAGGGAATTAGATACACCATCTTCGTTACCTGGACATGTGGAACATTTGGGTAGCAGGGAGGGAAAAAGCTGGGGAGCACTTGCTCTAGGAGGGCAAACAGGTGTCTTCCCTGGGGTCTGGGACCCAACCCTCTGTTGAAATTATCTGTTCCTCACAGTGACAATATGATCCTTTCCCACTGCACATGTCTTTTCCTTTTAATGTCATCAATCGGTAGGGAAACTTCTGGGGACTGAAAGGGGTCATAATCCTCCACTTTCCCTCTGTAGCCACAACTATCTATCTTCTCTGCAGGTTCCTGGGATCTTTAAGTAAGTCCATTTTGAATTCATGTGGGCCGAATTGTGTTTCATATTCTCCTTTCCCAGAGGAATTAGTCTTGCACCTCAATTATAGAATTTAATTAACTGGTGTTATCTATGCTGTAGGAGACATTCATACTCGCTTCCCTCACCCTGACTTACTAGAGTCCCTCTTTCCTCCGAATGTTCTTTCTTCACGTATAACACCCTTAACATGCTGCGTTCTGGAACCCCTGTACTCTTATTTCTTACAGTGCAGAATTCCACCAGTCAGTAGTGACCTGTTCCAGCTTTACTAGGGCACCGTGTCTCTTGTTTTCTTTATGTCAGAAAGAAGCATTTTTAGAGGCCTTTCCCCACTTCTCATTGTCTTCACTGTCTGGGACATGGAATTATCCTGGCTTCATTGTAGGTGCCTCTTGAGGAGTATCTGGCTCTCTGTGCTCACAGATGAGAAGGTGGCAATTAAATCCCCAAAAGCAAAGTGTCCAGCATCTTTGAGCAACATGGGCGCAGACCTTGAGTTTTTCCTCGCTAAAAATGTGCTGCAGGATAAACTAATAGAACAGATTTCAGGCTAGTGTCCCATGAATTCACCTGATGTGCCTTGTTTTCTTTCCTATGAGCAGGGTTTCCACTTTCCATACCTGATGTGGTCTGCCAGCTGGAAAAAGGGGAAGATCCATGGGTCCCAGAAATCCAGGCCTCAGCAGAACGAAGGATCTTAAGTGGTCCCTACACAGGTGAGGAATAATTAAATCAATCCAAAAACTGCTGATGGCTGAAGAAAAGAGCTACTAAGATAGTGTGAGCGCTCTCAGTTTAGGATTGTCCCCAGCATGTCACACATTCTCAGGGCAGAAATTGCTCATTGCTTCCTATTCATTCTCAGTGACACCTGGCAGTAGCTCCTTCTTCCACCTCTGAGTGTTTGGGTAGGAGGTAGATTCAGAACTGGTCTCCTTTTCTGTCTCGTGGGTTTATGAAATGAGAGAATTCAGTACTAACAATGGTTGTTCTTTTGTGTTTCTGAGATCTCTCTATCCCAGCAAGTATTGGTATCATGCAGAAGAATGGGGAGCAGAATCTGCAGATGGATGCTGAGCAAGAGCAACCACCCAGCATATTGTTGCAAAGGTCCAAAGACAATGGGTCAAGAAATCTTGAGCAAATACAGTCTTGTGTGAGTGAGCACAGGACAGCCAGACAGCATACACAACAGTCAGGGGAAGAAGTGAATAAATCCATTAATTACGAGGCATTTCACGAAGACCCCATGGAAACCACAGATACACACAGAAGCATCCGAGGGGAAAGAGAACACGTGTGTCCTGAGGGGCAGAAAAGCATCTCTCAGCATTCACACCCTATTTATCATGAGACAACACAGACAAGGAAGAGACCATTTGAATGCTCTGAGTGTGGGAAAGCCTTCATGGTTCGCTCAGTCCTTCTTCAACATCAGAGAATCCACACAGGGGAAAGACCATACAAATGTAACGAGTGTGGGAAGAGTTTCTCTCGGCTCTCGCACCTTATTAGGCATGAGACAATCCACACAGGGAAGAGACCACATGAATGCAACGAGTGTGGGAAAAGATTTACTGAACGCTCCGTACTGATTACACATCAGAGAATCCACACAGGCGAGAGACCCTTCAAATGTAGTGAGTGTGGGAAAAGCTTTTCTGTGAACTCAGCCCTGATATCACATCAGAGAATCCACACCGGAGAGAGACCCTACAAATGCACTTTGTGTGGGAAAAGCTACTTTCACCAATCAGCTATGATTGAACATCAAAGAACCCACACAGGGGAGAGACCCTATGAATGCAGCGAATGTGGGAAAGCCTTTACTAACAGCTCAGCTCTGATTACACATCAGAGAGTCCACACGGGGGAGAGACCCTACAAATGCAGCGAATGTGGGAAAAGCTTTACTGGGAGCTCAGCCCTGCTTCAGCATCAGAGAGTCCACACAGGGGAGAGACCCTTTAAATGCAGAGAGTGTGGGAAAAGCTTCTCTCAGCGCTCTAGCCTTACTAGTCATGAGAGAATCCATACAGGAAACAGACCCTTTAAATGCAGTGAGTGTGGAAAAAGATTTTTTCAGAGCTCAGCCCTGAGTACACATAAGAAAATCCACACAGGGCAGAGACCCTATGAATGCAGCGAGTGTGGGAAGACGTTTATTGTGACCTCAGCCCTAATTACGCATCAGAGAAGCCACACAGGGGAGAGACCCTACGAATGCAGCAAGTGTGGAAAAAGTTTCTCTGAGCACTCAATTCTGATTAATCATGAGAGAATCCACACAGGGGAGAGACCCTATGAATGCAGTGCATGTGGGAAAAGTTTTACTCAGCGTGCTCACTTGACAAGTCATGAGAGAACCCACACAGAAAAGAGACCTTTTGAATGCAGAGAGTGTGGGAAAAGCTTTACTTTGAGCACAGCCCTGATTACGCATCAGAGAATCCATACGGGGGACAGACCCTATAAATGCAGTGAGTGTGGGAAAAGCTTCTTTCGGTGCTCAGAACTTAATGTTCATGAGAGAATCCATAGAGGGGACAGACCCTACAAATGCAGTGAGTGTGGGAAAAGCTTCCTTCGGCGCTCAGAACTTAATGTTCATGGGAGAATCCATACAGGGGACAGACCCTTCAAATGCAGCGAGTGTGGGAAAAGTTTCTTTCGGCGTTCAGAACTTAATGTTCATGAGAGAACCCACACAAGAGAGAAACTGAATGTAGTGTCTGAGAGAAATGATTTTCTCAGAGTTCAGCCCTGATTATACATCAGAGAACACACACAGGTGACAGACCCTACAAATGTAGCAAGTGTGAGAAAAGTTTCTGTTGATGCTCAAACGTCATTATACACCAGTAACTCCACAAAAAAAAACAGTAAGCTGTAAAAATCATATCTTTGGCTGACCAATTTTTTAAAAAAAATATTCCACCAGCAAGGGCTTCAGTATTGCTTTCACCATTTGCTTCACCATGATCCCTTAGCTTCCCCTTTTAGTTGCTCACATTGGTCTTTTGCAGCTAGCCCTTTGGGGGAATATCATGGTCCTTTCTGTAAATTCCACAGACCCATAACTCATGGGAGTGCATGTGTGTCTCCTCCCAGAAATGTTCATAGGTGCCCTATGAATACTTTGAGTATGGGAAAAGCTTCTCTTGTCACTCAGGCCTTGTTAGATATCAGACAACCCACCAAAGAAATAAGCTTTAAAAATTTTATCTGCAGCTGACCAACTTTTTAAAGAAAATATTCTGCTAGCAAGACTTTTGCTTCACTATGATCCATCTGCTCCCTGTGTGGTTTCCCACTTTTGTCTTTTGGAATTAGCCCTTTGGAGGAATACCATGCTCCTTTCTGTAAGTGTCACAGTCCTATGACTCATGGGAGTGCATGTGTTTCCTCTCAGAAATGTTCATGAGCTTGAGTTACGGAAGGTAAGGATCGCCTCAGCTAGCTATATCAATTTAACACTTAGCCAGACCTCATCTACAGTAGGATTTTCCTTACCATTAAGGTCACTTTGCTTTGCTATTCTAATGTAAAAAGACAACTCTTGCAGTAATGACACAGCCCATATTGTGTGTCCATGGTTATCTGGTATATTCCCTCACTATATGACCCAGTGTCCATTTCCAAGTCAGGGCATTTTTACTCTTCCTCCTGCTATAAAGTGACTATGTAGAGCCTCAGTTTAGCTTTTGGTACAGATGGTCTTATTCGTAGTTTTTCACTGCATTGCCCTTAGATGTGTCAAAGAATCCACTTTTATGGATTTTTCTCCCATGAAAGCTCATGCAATAAATGAATTTGTTAGTCTTATAAAGTCCAAAGGACTCCTTGTTTGTTTTGCTAAACTAGACTAACAAGGCCACTCCTTTGGAACACTGTAAAAAGTAATTGTCCCTGTTCACACTCACTTTCTAATCAAGTGGTATGAATGAGCCTCATCTACCCTTGCTGTATTGACTTTGCTATCTGCCTTCCTTCATCCTAGGATGTGTGTATTTACCTCTCAACTGTAGTTTTGACTTCATGCATCTGATGAAGTTTGTTGGAGCCCACAAAAGTTCATGCCTGAAGAAATTGCTTAGCCTTTAAGGTGCCACAAGACTCTTATTGTTTTTAAAGACTGATTTATCACTTAAGCTTTCATGGATGAAATCTCACTTTGTCAGATGCATCTGGCAATGTAGGAGGACCAGATGAGTGTGTTAAAGAACAAGTTTGTGCCCCTGAACAAATAAGAGCTTTAAGGAAATCTATGGTGGTTCTAGTGGTTGCTCATATCTGTTCCAACTCAGGTCTTTGTGCACCATGATGTCAGATTGTCGGGTTGTCTGCAGCCAGAAGGGGCATTCCTCTATAAAATTTGATTCTGAGGAACAAGTAAGACCATTAAACCATCCTCAGTATTTTTAACTCCTAAACCCTCCATGTGCCGATGGGATAATGATTTAAATAAAGGTAAAATATCTGGTAGACTAGCAATGCCAGGATATTGAAAATGTGCCATTATGGAAAGATCAAACGTAGTAGCACAGTCAAATCAAAGGTGTATAGGAAAGGAGTCTTGGAACATTACATTGTGGAATAAGGAGAATAAAGAATACATACGCAATGGTATCACAATAAATATAATAAAATGACATGTAAACTCAGCCTTGAAAAATCTGAAAGGAAATGTTAGTACACAGACATTTAAATATGAAATGAAAAATCAGTATCATATCTAAAAGGTAAGTAGCAGAGTGATACATTTTGGTATAGCCACCTTGTTAATGAAAAAGAATGCAACAGGATCCTCAGGACAGACGTTCAACTACTATTGTGAAACGTCACCATGAGAAGATCTCTAGCAATCATTTTAGCTATGCTTTTACTTGGGTATGAAAACCAAAAGTAACAGGTGTTGGTCCATATGTAGTTAAAGAAGAGATCAAGAAACAATTGGTAGTAGACTCTATATACTCATTAAAGAAGGTAATACTAGGTCTTACATCAGTCTGTTCTCTGAACCCACAGTGTCAAAACTACACTGACTCCTTAGACCCCAGGGATGGAGGAGATGGGTATAGACTCAGCTATTCCCAAGTGTAACAAGGAATGAAAAGAAAAGAAATGTAACTCATACTGCTTTTGAAGGAGCAGGAACAGGATTGGGGATCCTGAACAGTGTAGGTGTAGAAATATTGGTAAAAAAATTGAGCACGTTAGGCTAACAATTAAGAATTTTGACACAACCACTAAAAACTAACAGAAATGAGCTCAAGCCAACATGTAGTTGCGAGTTTACTGCCTGAGTGGGAAAGCTCTTAAAGAGCAGATCACTTAAAATTTTTAGACACAGTAGAGTTATTACAAAATAACATCCTTAGCATTAGCCTGCCTGCAAGCATAAGCATGGATGAGCAATATGGTGAAAGATGTTATCAGAGATGGTATGAGTGGAATATTACCCTTAGAGGTAAAGAGTGCAATGTGGAACCATGTTTTTGAATTTGAAACATTTCCATGGATGATGGAGAATGACCAACTTCACCTGTAATTCATGAAATAATAAAATTGTTGTATATGTACTTATGAGCTCAAAGGTGCAAATTATATAGATATGTCTAATAATCACACTGGGGATAAATACATTTTAGTGCAACCAATTGGTTATAAATTTTGAGCATTAAGCAAAATAATAGATGGAGAACCATAGAATTTGAGGCTTGTAATGAGGAACAAGTCAGATATGTCTGTAATAATAGCGCTGTTTAGTCCTCTGATGTTTGCCTTAACAGTGATACAATAGAGTGTTATTACTGGTTAGACCCAAGCTCCACTAATGAATCAATTATTGCATTTCTTGGAAAAACTTGTATATATATCAGGAGTTGGTGTACTTCATTCAAAGTAAACTATGTATACGATGATGTTCATAATCTTTATGAACACCAATGTTTATGTAATGGTACGTCTTTAGAAGGGTGTGATGTTAAATACACCTTACCTGTAATGGTTAATGAGGAAAATTGAGACATCAAGCATATGAACAAATAATCCTGTTCCATTAGGATTAAATATCAATTTGATTAAGAAATTAATTGAACATCCTGATTTAAAGGAACAAGTAGAAAAGGCAAGAGAAACAGCATAGAATGTCTTAATTACTGTGAATCATTCTGCAAAACAGACTGAGCAAGTAATGGAGCTGATTAAACAGTCACTAAGCGTAGTTGGTGGAGAATGTTTTTGAGATTATCCCCCATAGGCAGAAAATATCTAAACATTGTTACACCCAGTTGCAATATTATTAATAGCATAAATTGCCTTGGCTATAACACTCGTGGTATTGGTATTATGAATAAAAGGGAAAGTTAATAGTTTATGTTGATTTTCCAAAATAATGATTATACTGTAATTCCCAATAGATTCAATTAAAATAAGATACATATGATGAATTTGTCCCAGTATGACGACATGACAACTTGGTCTCCCTATAAGGAGAGCCTTGATCTCAAACTGGATGAGAGACTCAAGAAATAGACCACAAGTGAGGTTTTGTGCCAGAACAAAGATAAAATGGTTTGGTCTCTTTCAATGGAGAGCCTTCAATCTAAACTGGACAAAAACACTCTGAAGTCAACATTGATTTTAAGATGCTGGATTTGTAAACAAGTTTACAAACCAGCAAGGAAGGGAATTGTAACCAGGGATTTTTGTCCCAAAATTATTTTAACTCATGGATGAAAATGGCAGAAGACAAACTGATAGGAAAAATCCCTTTCAAGGGCCTCAGGTTAATCCTTGGGAGCAATAGAAATGCTAACTAAGTTACAAAGTAATGGTTATACTTTAGGAAGTAATAAGTGTAACATATGTAGCTTTCAAAAGTGGATCAGTAATTTGAAGCCTCTGTCAGACTGAAGGAGGACACCTATGTGCACCTTGTGGCAAGCTCTATTGATTCTTAAAACTTCCACCTTGAACTCTGAACTGCTCCTTGAGGGTCCCCCTCCCCTCAGGGACATTTCTGCATGCTACCCCCTCCTGCCCTTCCCTTTCCTGACATTTTTGAACATTTCACTCCATCCCTATTCTCCCTCTGACCTTCTAGGACATCTCTCCTCTGACCCCTTCCTCAACTGCCCTTCAAGCACGTTGCCCCATGCTCCCTCCCTTTTCTTATGTTGCTGCTTGGTTTCCCCACTCTGACCCACACACTCTCCTGCAAATATATGAGAAGAGACATCTGCTGGAGTACTTTGTGGAGCTTGGAGTCTGCCTAGCAACACCAGCTGCATCTAATGCCACTAGAAGATGCCAGAGTCAGCAGTCAGGACAGCATGCTGCGGGGACCCAGGTGAGTGAGACCAGACCAGATCAGACCCTGAGGTGGAAGCAAGCAGCACACCTCTGGACTGGACCCAAACATGTTGAGCCCAGACCTGATTTGCAATATCTGTAAGGCGTTGGTGCACTGAAAGTCTAAGCAAGCTAGCTAACTCAGTCCTAGGTATTTGGTTAGTAGTGAAACCAAGTTGCCTATGACAGAGCAGAATAGAACCCAAATTGAAGGTTCAGAGGGATGTGTAATGTGTTGTAAGTAAAAGAACATTTGTGATACGTCTGTCAAAGCTGAGTGAATGTTGTGTGACTGAGGGGCTCATCTCCACCCATTGCACAAATGACTGATCATCTTTTGCTGAATGCTATAGGTTTTAAGGATTTTTGTGAACTTTAAAGTATATGCTGTAGGGTGTTAAAAGTTAGGTTTAAGTGATTTTACACACTGTAACATGGAAGAGCAGCATTTTATCTAATTCATTTTGTGCTATGCTCACTGAGATAAATTGTAATTGATTTATAAGATAAATACTTTCAGTTTTTAAATCTCACAATATTGTAAACAGAAATAAATGTTAAGACTTGTTTTCAAAGACATTTTTGCTCTAAGTCTGTTCTTGATCAACGGGCTGTAGCTGTATTTTCCACTAGGGATTTTCCCCTTTTAGGCAAGTGGACCACATTGAATTTGTCCCAGAATGAATAGTGTTATTGTCCACTGATGAGCAAAAAAAAAAAAAAATGCTATAACAGCTGAAAAGTTTAAACTCTGGGGTAACAGCCCCTGTGGCCAAAAACAGTTATTTTAAAAGGATAAATTAATTAAGAAGAACCGCTAAGAAACACAAAGTTGCTTCTTGGGGATTTAACTTGGGTAGTTACATGATAGTGGGAAGGGATACATGTGTTCAGCTCAGAGGAATGCAAAAAAAACCCCAGTAAACCCCAAAAAACTTGCACACACCTAAGTACACATTACTGTTCTACTCAGACCTGGTTAGTTACAGAACTGATTCAATCTTAGGCATGGATGTTGCTGTTACTCCAAGTGTTTCTATTAGCTTTACTGGGATATCTCTAGGGCTCACTGTCTATGGTGCTAACTCCTTCCTCCCCAAGGTTACTACATATATCATGTCAGGGACCATTTGGAATGTTAGAATTCACTGAGATTGATAAGCACATAGATATTCATATATCAGTTTTATATAAGTTGTAAATGTGTATAATTGATTTGTATTTCAACTTGTACTGTATTTTTAGGTGACACCCCAGATGGTATGGCAGCAGCACTAAACCTCCTTAATGGCTCTTCAAGGGAACTCACAGGTACAATGAAACCACTAAAAGAAACAGACTACATATTGAGTCACCAGGGCATGCAATAACATGATTAGGGACAGGGGAGTCTGAGACTTTTCCATGTCCTGTGTGGTTGTGTTTGGGACAAGCTAAGTGGCAAAGGGACGTAAAAGGCAACTGCACCATCTCCATCTTATTTTCATTCCTGCTGTGGATCAATTAACCTATAGCTGAGGCTGTGAGACAAAAGTCTGAGATGTATCCAGGTACTGGACGTGAACCAGAGGGATTGTAGAAGCCTGCATATTCCACAGTTTAGCTGAGAACCTGCTATATATGGACTTAAAAAGTTATGTGTATGTATCTGATTGATTTGACTGAAGCTGGGAGCCAAGCAGAGCAAAGCAGCCACAATGGGCCAGAACACCGCTTCTGTTCCACTTCCACCTGTCTCTCAGCTCCCCCTCCCTCTGTCCCATGTCCAGCTGGACCTGAGGGCTGGGAGGGGAAGCTGAAGCTGGAGCAGTGCCAAAACACTGCCAGTGGTGCACAAAGTGTGCATGCTGCGTGTCTCTCAGCACCCCAAACACACACACAGTTGCAAAGAATTTCTTGAAGACACACTAAGGAATGCAGACAAGGACCCCTGGAGCTGGGAGAGGGAGTGCAGCACTCCACTCCTTCCTCCTGGGGGCTGGCCTAAGGAGCCAACCAAAGACCAGTAGCCACTCTTAGTTCCACCCCTTCCTCCTCCCATCGGCAAGGTCCAGGGTTCAGCAAGAGCCTGGCTGCAGCTGCATCCACCTCCTTCACTTATGCTACAAGTTTAAAAAAAAAAGGTTGGAAAAAAGACGGGAAAAAACAAAACAGTACCAAAACTCGCCTACCAACTCCCTCTCTGGCTGCCATCCTTTCCCACCCCTACAAAACCAGGAGGCGCACAAGCCTACATCAGTTGCAGTAGGTCCTTCGCAACCTCCCCAGGACTATAAATCCTATTTAATTATCCCACGTGTTAGACAGGAGCACAATGCTTGGTATTGTTTACCGCCCGCTGCTTTGGGCCCTGGAGGGGGTTACCAAGGCAGAATCGTGTTCATGAATCTCTACTTTGCTCCTCATTTTCCCCCCTTTCCCTCCCTATGGAGAAATCAACCTGTAATGGACTAGAACTCATCCTGTTTCTCCAGGACTGATCTTTCCAGAATATCTTTGATTGGAAGTCCCTATTAGGCTTCATTCTCCTGGGAAGGTGGTGGTACCTCTCCACCCCTCCCCAACCCGAGTCTGAAGTATCTGTTATCACGGTCACTAGGGGCTTGGGTTCCCTGATGGAGTGTCCCCCATCACAAAGCGAGGTTCCTCCCCTCTTCCCACTCCTGAAGTGGCAACTCCGTATACTCGACCTAGATTCAACGAGGTCAGTGGGATTCAAGGGAGAAGAGGCAATACTACCCTCCTCCCCCACCCTTTCTGACGGAGTGGGGGAAACCTGCTTTATGCCTCCCAATTATCCCTTAGCCAATCCAGCGGCAATGGCTTGCTGACAGACTTGCTGCGCCCCATGGGGCTCTATGCATAGCCATCACACAAACAGGTTATATTCTAATTTGTCCTCTCCCCTGGGATGACCAGAGATCCATGGTCACCCAGGGCTAGCCCAGGGCACTGTTGCCCGGGCACCTGGTGGGTAAGATTAATCTTTCCCTGCAGGACCTCCCTCAGGTCTGGAAACCATTGGTGGCATTTATATAATACTCCCACCATAGGAGATTGTTAAGGCTTCTCTGTCTGTTTACTTCATGTAGGGTAATCTACCAATCCTGATTTCCAACTTGCATAGAAAATCAGGAAATAGTCCTTTTTTCCACATGATGGAATTCTATCCTGGGTAAGACTGGATAACAACATAGGTGGCCCTTGTTGAATTCTCCAAATATCCAAGGTACACCTGTGGAATCACCGACTGTACCTTGTGAGCATCATATCACCACCAGATGGTCTTCGCAGAAGACCTCTGCCTCTTCAGTTAAGCCTTATTACTCAGAGGGGTCAGCTTCCCTCTTACGAGCTTGCATCCCTGACTCACACTTAGGTACGTCATACCTAGGGGCCCATATCACACCTGCCGGTGCCCCAGACACACAGGGTCATATAATCATTGTATCTTCTAATTCCATAGGCCTCTGGGTCGTCTCAACTAGGTGTCTAGCTGGAGGTATTGCAAATCCTGCTTTAATCACTCCCTCCAGTTTCTCCACATAGTCTTCCTGATAGTGGAATCATAGAAGGAACTTGATGGGACAACAGGAGGCTTTGTCTCCTTGAGTCTTCATAAGACAACCAAAGTCAACAGTACTTCCTAAAGCCCACCTTGCTGGCTTGCAGGTGCCTCGTGGGTCTGGAGTATTTCTTCCAAAATGTAAGAAATCTCCCGGGTCAGGGCTCTGTAACACCTCTGAAGGTTTGGTGTCTCACCCCCATCTCCCCCATGGCCGGCCCAGGGACTACAGGGCTGAGATGCTATGTGGCACCTATTGCACCACCTCTGTCATTTTTCTTCTCCCTTAATCAGCTCAAAGTTTCTGCCTCCAGAATCTTCTCGCTTAATTCCGCTAGCCTTTTCCCTTGTGGGTTGAATGGTATACCAAATATACACACCCCTTTGGGCATGTGTCTCATGGGTTTTTGCATGGCTGGTTGGAGGGATGATATTTTATCCCCTCTTATTGCTCTCTGCATGGGCAGTGACCATCATGACCAGACTAGGATCCCTAAGGCTCCTGGATTCTTCTTAAGGTTTATGCTGAAGTGTCCCCTGGCCAGAAGATTTACCTTCTGGCCTTCATACCTCAAGCTAGACCCTCAGGTACAGCAACTGAATGCAACTCCCTCCATGTTAGTTGTGTTGCGCTGTTGCAAATCCCTGGTGTAAGGTGACTTAGTCTGTCTGACCCATGTACGCTAATTGGTTTGGGTGGATTGGACTACCCCTTGCTCGGGGTTGGCCCTACATTAAGGACTCCATTGCCAGGGCAAGAGCCCTAACTGGTCTCTTAGTCCCTGCAAGGCCTTTGCTCACTGGGCCTATACCCTTCTGGGGTGTTGCTGTGCTGAAGGCGGAAGAGCCAACTCCACCCGCCATCCATCAGCATGGCTAGTAGTCACCTATTACTGAATGCATCCAAGCAGCACTTGATGAATGGTGGGTTAGTTACCAGTAACCGTCTTTCTTCGAGATGAGCTGCTCAGATCCATTCAGGTCTCTCCCCTCCATCCCTGCTTCTGGAGTTGGTGACTCCTAGGAACTGGGGAGGGGTAGGGAGGCGGCCATATATATATAGCCCCTGGGTGGCGTGGGGGGGCGGTGGCCACCTACCCCCTCCTGACAGGCTAGGACAAAAGTTTTTCCGACCAATCCGACGCTCCAGCATGGAGACACCTATTACTGAATGGATTCGAGCAGCCCATCTCGAAGAAGGATGGTTACTGGTAAGTAACCCACTGTTTTTGCTCATGAAATGTATTCCAGTGTCAAGTCTTTCCTGACAAAGTTGCGCCTTTTCTCCTGTCAAATTGGAAGCAACCAGTTCACACACTTTCCCACTTTACAACAGATAGCAATATCTGATCAGAACCTGGAAAGATACATGTCACTACTGCTTACTTTGCATATCTCACCACTTCAAGGATTTTCGAATGATAGAAAATGACTTGGCTTTGACTGTTACCCCAGAATTCAACGCCTTCAAACATATTTGACACATTGTTCCTCATTACAAGCCTCTAGGTCTTTGGTTCTCCACCTATTATTTTGCTTGTTGCTCAAAATTTATACCCAATTGGTTGCATTACACTAAAATTTACATTTCTTCTTAATAAGATTATTGGACATATCCACTTCACTTGAACCTTTGAGAGTACATATACAATTATTTGATTATTTTGTGGAATCTAAGTGAAGTTGATCATTCTCCACCATCCATGTCTGTCCATTTTAAACTCAGAAACATGTTTCCACATTGCACTCTTTACCTCTAAGGGTAATATTCTACTCATACCATCTCTGGTAACATTGTTCATCACATCATTCATCCATGCTTGTGCTTGCATACAGGTTAATGCTAAGTTATTTTGTAATACTTCTACTGTGTCCAAAAATTTTAAGTCATCTGCTCTTTGAAAGTTTTCTCACCCTGGGAGTAAATTTGCAACATGTTCACTTGAGCTCATTTCTGTTGAAGAAGTAATTAGTTGTTTTGCCCAATTTAATCGTTGGCCTAATGTAATATTTCTACATCTATGCTGTTCAGGATCCCCAATCCTGTTCCTGATACTGCTTTGGGAGGAGCTATTACATTTCTTTTCTTTTTAGTCTTTGTTACCCTTGGGAATAGCTGAGTCTATACCCATCTCTTCCATCCCTAACCTAAGGATTCTGTGTACTTTTTGACACTGTGGTTTCAGAGAAGAGATTGCTGTAAGATCTAGTATTACCTTCTTTGTATATGTAGGGTCTACTACCAATTGTTTCTTGACATCTTCTTTAACTACATATGGACCAATACGTGTTACTTTTAGCTTTGACACTCAAGTACAGCTAAAATCATTGCTGCAGATCTTCCATGTTCCATTTACATGCTGTCTTGTCATGGTGCCATCTTTTTCACAATTCTAGTTGAATAATGTCTGTCCTGAGGCTCCTATGTTGCATTTTTTTCATTAACAAGGTGCCTATACCAAAATGGATCAAAGCCTGCTAATTGCCTTTTAGATATGATACTGATTTTCGTTTCACATTTAAATGTTTGTGCACTAATATTTCCTTTTGGATATTCAAGGCTGCGTTTACATGCTTTATTGTATCTATTGTAATACCATTGTACGTGTATTTTGTTTTTCCTCTTTACCTCACAATGGAATGATCCATTCAAAATGCCACATCAAGACTCTTTTCCTGTTCCTATAGATCACGTGTGGCCAAACTGTGGCTCAGGAGCCGCATGTAGCTCTTGAATGAAAAAGTGTGGCTCATGGAAGAGCACCAGCAAATCAATTTAGTAGGTAAAAGTATATGGCCATATGCCTCAGTGCGGCTCTTGAAGGTTTAATAATCAACTTGTGTGGCTCTTGAGTTCCATAAGTTTAGCCACCCCTGCTATAGACCTTTGATTTGACTGTGCTACTACAGTTGATCCTTCTTTAATGGCACATTGCCAATCTCCTGGCATTTTTATTCTCCCAGCTATTTTACCCTTATTTACGCCATTATTCCATCCACGTGGAGGATTTAGGGGCTTCATATTGAGGATGGGTTAACAATCTTCCTTCTTCCTCAGAATGAAATTTTATACATTTGTGAAAAATGTGCTGATACACTTATTATATTATCCCTTTGTGTAATTGCTTCCAACAGTCCCAGCATGATCGTAAGAAGTCTGTTTTTAGCCATCACTTCTTTTCTGATCTTTTCCTGAATTGTAAATTCACAACCTTGAACGCCATTTACCACCCATGCTGTTTTGGTTTTAACCCACTCAATTGTGGTGTCTGTATCTTGCTTTTCTTTTGGTTGTGTTATATTTACTATATTTGGCCTAGGCATTGACACTTTATTACTAGCTATTTTAGTAGGTGTTCTGGCAATAATTGTAAAATTGTGTATAAGTGCGCATTGCCATGGCTCTGTCCTGATTATTTTTGCTACTAATTTTCCTTTCATTTCAGTATTTTTCCATTCACTACTGGAAGGTTTTGGTTAAGACTTCACCTGGTCTTATAATGGTTACACTATCTTCTCCTAAATTATCAAACACAATGCTATATTTATGTGCTCTCTATGCCAATATAATGGAACCTTTATAATTTGCTAAGAATTCTCTAATCCTAATTTGTCCCATAATCACTATGACTGCTGTATTATTAAGCTCAGGAAGTGTGACGACTCATTCTTTTATACTTCCAGATGGAATAATATCATCAGCATGTTGACTGACCCATTTGATAGTTGCAGTCGGGGGCTGTCTCCGTCACACCACCATAGCAGAATTCCACATGTACAGAAGCCCACCAAAGCAAGTAAGAAAATCCTGTTTTTGAAATGGTTTCCATTTGTGGCTTTTTTCTGTCAATTTAAGCCTGAAGCAAGATAAACAGAACATCCTTTCCTTCTCTCTTTAATAAACATTAATGTTATTATTTTAACATTAACTTATTCTTACTTAACCTGTTTCTCTTAGTTATTTTAACTTATTGCTATAATAAATGTCTTACATTAAAACACTTTTTTCATTAGTAGTGAAAACACTTTGCTGTTACCTTTTTTTCCTTGTGGCACTTAAAATTCTTTCTTTGATCAGATTTGAGTCCCCTCCTTGGTTCGTAATATAGTCGTTTAATCTATGTCCTGAGCTAGCCATTGGGGAGCTAGGGAACATTCAGCCTTTCTACTCCTGCTCCTCTGGAAAAGGTTGCATTGAGGTGGTTTGACTTTCATATTCAAACAACCTTTTCAGTAGGGTTTTTTTTGTTTTGTTTTTTTCTTTTTTTTAAGTAGGTAACCCATCAATCCTTTCCCTAGGCTCATGTTCTACCAGTTTTTTCCAAAGCCTAAATTTTTACTGAAAAAAGAGGATCATTCTGATGAAGATAAGTGTCTCATTTATTCTTATTTGTTTTTCTTGCCTCTGAAATAGATTCCACTTCTTTTGTGGACCATTATCATTTGGGAAAGTTGCTGTTGCAACTTTGCCAAATTGTCTCCTAGAGTTGGGAAAGGTTTCTCTTTGAATTTCATATGCTTTCGCCCTTTCTTCTGTGTGTTCCAGAGTGGTGTTTTCTCAGCTTAAAGAAACCCTTGCTGTCTGGATATTAGGGTTAAAGCCAAGCAATAATGCTCTTTTATACAGAGTAACATTATAGATCAGGGGTCAGCAACCTTTGCTGGCCCATGCCAGCCCTGCCCTCTGTATGCTAAGCAGGAGCCTAGGACAAGGCCAAAAGTGGGTGGGGCCAGACCTACAGTGCCCCAGCCCCCCCAGTGAGCAGCCTCTGGTTCCTGGCTGGGGCTGGCACCCACCCCCATCAGCAGCAGGCAGCCTCTTGGGGTCAGTATTGGGGCTGGCTCCCACTGGCAGCAGCAGGTTCCTGCTGGCCAACCCACCATGTCCCCCTCTAACCCTGTCCAGCAGGTACTGGGGCCAGCAGGGGCCAAGAGCTGCCCAACCATTTCTTTGTTCTAGCAGGCAAGCACAGCCAGCAGGGGCTTGCAACCACAGCATGCAGTTCTTGCTGCCCTAGACTGTACAGCACTGGGGGAACAGGGCCAGTGGGGAAGCTTGAGCAGCACCATGTGCTACTCAAGCTCACCCCCGTGCCATTTTTGGCACACATGCCAGGGGTTGCCAGTCCCTGTTACAGACTATTGGATCATCTTCAAATCCAGAATGTTTGAACATTAATTTCTTTATAGCAGTATATGGCTCCAGTCTTTCTCCTGGTTGTTGTCTTTCCCTATGGAAACACACAACCAGGTCTTTGCCAGGGAAGAAGTTCAATACTTCATAGTCTAAAATATTTCTATTCCTTTCTCTTCTCTCTTGTAAGTCATATTGAAGTCCTGCAAAAAGTCTTCCATACCCATATATTCTTTTAACAATGCTGAAACATCTCCTTTGGTTACTCCAGGCATCCCTGCTACCCTAGTTGGCCATTTGAAAAACAGGAATTCCATTAAGGGACCTACAGATTTTCCTAAGGCTCTTATCTGTTCTGAGGAATAAGGTTTTTCCTCCACACATTCTTCAGTTCCTCCTTGAGTCAGTGGTAGTTATTACTACTGCTATGGGAGGTGCTCTAGTCTTCTAGCAAGGCACTATAGGGAGTTTCTTTAACAACTTCATCCTTTAAATCACCCGGGAGGTCTTCTCAATCATCCTGTGCCTCTATTTCCCTTATCTTCCCAAGGATGACTACTAAACTGTTGAGATTACTGCTTTACTTATTTTTAATTCTTTCTTTAGGGCATCAATTTACTTTAAACAAGCTGCATGATCTATTTTTCCTTTCTCCTGCACCTGAGAGCATCACTCTTACAGCAGCTTGATTGTCTGTGGCCGTTTTTCATTTTCCCTAATCATTCTTCCTAATTCCTCTTTTCTCTGTTTCCTTTTGGAACATCCTTCACTGAGTAAACTGAGTTAACATCGCTGTCCTTTAGCTATCTGTCTCAGCTTTCACGTTCAATTATTTGCTAATTCTCTTTCTCTTCTTGTAACTTCTGTTTTCCTGCTATTGTTTCTATTTTTGTCCAAAATAGTTGCTCTGGCAGCCTGGTTTCTTGCCTTCGTAGCTGACTTTCCTTTAAAAATACCTTTCTTTTCTAAGTAGATCCATTGATCCCATTGTTTACATAGTTGTTGAAAGGCTCCAGGTCCTATGAATGCATTTTCCTTCCATGAACCTCTTCCTATTTTCTGAACAAAATCTTTTGTCTCCTAGCATCGTTTCAGGATCCTTATCCTCCTTGTTTTCTGCTTCTGCTTTTTCAACATGTTCCTTCTTTGAATACTCCTTTTTAAATATTATAAAACTCTTAACATGACTGGACACTTTCCCTCCAGGAAAAATTACCTGCCTTATTTTATTGTTGTGAAGCTCCAACTCTTCATAATTCTGAAGCTTTTAACAATTCCTTAGTGTTTCTTTCCCTCAGGGTTTATGACCAGTTCCCTTTAAGTCCTTTTAAGGTGTTGGCAACAGCTCCTAAGTCTTTCTCCTTAGGGCTCTCAGGTTAAAAGCAGTTTCCTAAATCAGTTTCTACTGCCTTCCAGCCTGGGACTCAAGGTAAATTTCCTATCCTAGGCCTTTACCTACCTGCTTTTTAATCTCCCAATTTTATGCCTCATTTTATCATTTTAGGATCCTTCCTGACCAGTAGGCCTTGTGGTCACTCAGTCTAGCGCTCAGTTCTCAATCTCAATATTTACTTTTGCTTTTAAAACTTTCTAAGTATACCTTTCCCAACATTACTTATAACAGCATCAACACTAGCTTACTTCTCTCTTACCTTGCTTACCTGCTGATGCTCCTTTTCGAAAATGTGTGTTTGTGTACGCATCAGATGGCATTCCTTCATCTTTGCCTCAGAAGTGCCATATAACTAGAACGCTATCCCTTCCAACCATCCTTTGGCGGTGCTATAGAAATACCAGGCTTGACTGTTGTTTCTGAGAGCATCTCAGCCTGTTTCTATTATAGTATTCTTTAAAAGACACTAGATATGGGATACCAAACTGCTACTTTCTTCACAATTTGTTTCACCCTTATCCAAGAGTGTATTGCTCACCTTGCTAAATGATGCTTTTGTGTGATGTATCTGTGTAGCTGTGTTCAAAACGGTGGAACTGTGTGTGTTTTTACACATCCAAAATTAACATTTAAATCTAGAAATAACCAACATCAACACTCATAAAATGTCGTCATTTTTCATACAACCATTATTGATCTATTAATATTCATAAATCCTCATTAATATACATCAATCCTCATTAACATGCATTCTCAGAGTTCTCAGTCCTGAATCTCTATACAAATTTTATTGCTCTAATGTCTTGTTATTTTCCTTTAGGCAAGCAAGCACACCCAGGGACACCAATTTGTTTCCCCAGAATTCAAACCCTTCAGCCCTTAAGGTGGTTTTTCACTCACCTGTGGACAGTAACACCATACATTCTGGAATATGTTTAATGTGGTCTACTTGCCTAAATGGGTAAAACCCCTACTGGAAAATGCAGCAATAGCCTGCAAATCAAGAATAGACTTAAAGCAATAAATTCTTCAAAAACAAGTGTTAATTTAAGAACTGAAAATATTTATCTTAGAAATCAATAGCCATTAGTCTCAGTGAGTAAAGCATAGAATGACAGCTGGATAGAATACTGCTCTTGTGTGTTACAGTATTTAAAATTACATAAACATAACTGTCATCTTAACTTTCTATAACATATACATTAAAAATCCTTAAAAGCTACTTAATAACCTATGCATTCAACAAAGGATCAATCGTTTATGGAATGCGTGAAGATAAGCCCTTCTCAGTTACACTACACTCATTCAGCTTTATTAACAGGCATGCCACAAGTGCACTTTTACTTATAGCACACTACACATCCTTCTGAACTGTCAATTTGGGTCCAATTCTACTCATATATGTCAAGACTCAGTTAGCCAATTTGCCCAGATTCCTTAGCACACCAATGCCTTACCAATGTTGGAGGGATCTAGCTCCTCTTCTGCATTGGTCAGATTCTGGTACCAGGTGAATTACCTGCTCCTGCCTCCAGGTCTGGTCTGATCTGATCTCACTCATCTGGGTCCCCACACCTGCTGAGTTAGTACAGTCCACTGCCTCCCAGGTGATGGTGGCCCCTCAAGAGTCCTTTCACAGTGTTGGGTGCACCTTGTCAGGCCTCCAAGCTGCACAAAGCTGCTCCACAAGATGGCTTCCTTATATACTCTTCAGGGAGTGGGGGGTGAGCCATGACGCTACTTTAGCAACATCCAAAACCACATGGTGAAGCAAAAGACTTGCTGGCGGAATATTCTCTTTGAAAGATTGGTCAGCAGCAGATAAAATTTTTAAAGCTTATCTTTCTTTGGTAGGTTGTCTGGTATCTAATAAGGTCTGAGTGGCAAGAGAAGCTTTTTCCACACTCAAAGGATTCATAGGGTATCTTCCCTGTGTGGTTTGTCTCATGATGAATAAGGCATGATCACCGAGAAAAGCTTTTCCCATACTCGCTGCATCCATACGGTCTCTCCCCATATGGATTTCCTCATGATTAATAAGGTGTGAATGACAATAGAAGCTTTACCCACATTCACAGCACTGGGAGGGTCTAGCTTCTGTGAATTTTCCCTTGATCATTAATGCTTGAGCACCAAAAGCAGTTTTTCCTACACTTGCTGCATTCATAGCATCTCTCCCCTGTGGGGGTTCTCTAATCAGGGCTGAGCTCTCAGTAAAGCTCTTCCTGCACCAGCTGCATTTGTAGGATCTGCCCGTATGTGGATTCTCTGATGATTAATAAGCTTTGAGCGCCGAGAAAAGCTTTTCTCACACTCACTGCACTCATAGGGTCTCTCCCCTGTGTGGATTCTCTCATGATTAATAAGGTTTGAGTGCTGAGAAAAGCTTTTCCCACACTTATTGCATTCATACGGTCTCTCTCCTGTGTGGATTCGCTGATGTCTAATCAGGGCTGAGCTCTCAATAAAGCTCTTCCTGCACTCACTGCATTCATAGCATCTCTCCCCTCTGTGGGTTCTCTGATGTCTAATTAGGGCTGAGCCCCCAGTAAAGCTTTTCCCACACTCGCTGCATTCATAGGGCCTCTCCCCTGCATGGATTCTCTTATGTTTAATCAGGCCTGAGCTCTCAATAAATCTTTTTCCACACTCATTGCATTCAAAGGGTCTTTTCCCTGTGTGGATTCTCTGATGTCTAAACAGGACTGAGCTTTGAATAAAGCTTTTCCCACACTCGCTGCATTCATAAGGTCTTTTCCCTGTGTGTATCCTCCGATGTCGAATCAGGGCTGAGCCCTCAATAAAGCTTTTCCCACACTCACTGCATTCATAGGGTCTCTCCCCTGTATGGATTCTCTGATGTTGAATCAGGGCTGATCTCTCAATAAAGCTTTTCCCACACTGGCTGCATTCATAAGGTCTTTTCCCTATGTGGATTCTCTGATGTTTAATCAGGGCTGAGTTCTCAATAAAACTTTTCCCACACTCACTGCATTTGTAGGGTCTTTTCCCTGTGTGGATTCTCTGATGTCTAATCAGGACTGAGCTCTGAATAAAGGTTTTCCCACACTCATTGCATTTATAAGGTCTCTCGCCTGTGTGGATTGTCTCATGAGTAATAAGGTGTGAGCGATGAGAAAAACATTTTCCACACTGAGTGCATTTGTACGGTTTCTCCCCTGTATGGATTCTCTGATGCTGAATCAGGGCTGAGTTCTCAATAAAGCTCTTCCCACACTTGCTGCATACATAGGGCCTCTCTCCGGTGTGGATTCTCTGATGTCTAATCAGGCCTGAGTTCTCAAAAAAGCTTTTCCCACACTCGCTGCATTTGTAAGGTCTCTCACTTGTGTGAATTTTCTGATGTCTAATCAGGGCTGAGTTCTCAATAAAGCTTTTCCCACACTCGCTACATACATAGGGTCTCTCCCTTGTGTGGATTCTTTGATGTCTGATCAGGGCTGAGCTCTCAATAAAGCTTTTTCCACATTCGCTGCACTCATAAGGTCTCGCTCCTGTGTGGATTCTCTGATGTCTAATCAGGGCTGAGCCCCATGTGAAGCTTTTCCCACACTCGCTGCATTTGGACTGTCTCTTCTTGTGGCTTTTCTCATGATTAATAAGGTTTGAGAGCTGACAGAAGCTTTTCCCACATTCATGGGATATGTGTTTTCTTTCTCCTGTGAGGTTTCTGTGCGTATGTGTGGTTTCCATAAGAATTTTGTGATTTACCTGGCAATTAACGGATTTACTTACTTTTTCCCTTGGCTGCTTTGTATGCTGTCTGTCTGGCCGATGCTGACTCAGAGAAGATTTTATTTGCACGTGATCTCTGGACACATTCTCTTTGGATCTTTGCAATAGTATCCTGTATGGTTGTTTTGGCTCAGTGTCCATCCGCAGGTTCTGCTCCCCATTCTTGTGTACAATACCAGTACCTGCTAGGATAGAGAGATCTCGGGAACACAAAAGGACAACCAATGTTAATGCCAAATTCCCCATTTTTTCCCCCATAGGAGACAGATAAAGGATCATAGGGTTAGAAGGGACCTCATGAGGTCATCTAGTCCAATCTCCTTCAAAAGAGCAGGACCACTCTCATTAAATCACCCCAGCCAGGGTTTTGTCTAACCAAGCCTTAAATATCTCCAAAGATGAAGATTCCACCACCTGCTTTGGTAACCCATTCCAATGCTTCACCACCCTCCTGTTAAGAAAGTTTTTCCAAATATCCAACCGTGACCTCCCCAGCTGTAACTTGAAACCATTGCTCCTTGTTCTGTCCTCTGTTACTACTGAGAACAGCTGAGCTCCCTCCTCCTTGGAGCACCCCTTCAAGTAGTTGAAGGCTGCTATGAAATCAAGTTCCGCTTCTACCTCCTATGCAAACATTCAGAGTTCAAAGAGATATCAGTAAGGATGGGTAGAAACAAATAAGCAATCTCTGTCCTGAGGATATGTCAGATGCTGGGGACTATGCTAAACAGAGGAAGTTCAGGAGGTCTTTGTAGGAAATCCCAGTTGTCTTCTTCAACCATGAGCAGTTTTTGGATTGATTTAATAATTCCTCACCTGCATAGGGACCTCTTAAGATCCTTTGTTCTCCTGAGGCCTGGATTTCTGGGACCCATGGCTCTTCCCCTTTTTGTAGCCGGCAGATCACATCAGGTATGGAAACTGGAAACCCTGCTCAGAGGAAAGAAAAAGGCACATCAGATGAATTCATGGAACACTGGCCTGAAAAGCTGTTCTATTATTTTATCTCCCAGCCCATTTTAAGGCAGTAAAAACTCAAGGTCAGCTCCCACGTTGCTCAAAGATTCTGGACACTCTACTTTTGGGGATTTAATTGCCACCATCTCTTCTGGGAACACGCAGAGTCAAACACTCATCAAAGTGTCCCCAACAATACAGAGAAGGTAATTCCACATCCCGGACAGTGAAGAAACCAGAAAGTGGGGAAGGACCCCTAAAAACGCTTCTTTCTGACATGAAGAAAACCAGAGAAATGGTGCCCTAGGAAAGCTCGAACAGGTCAATATTGGCTGGTGTGATTCTGCACAGTAAGAAAGAAGAGCACAGAGGTCCCAGGATGCAGCACGTCAAGGATGTTATATGTAAGAAACATTCACAGGAAATACTTTATTTAATCAGGGTGAGGGAAGGGAGAAGGAATATTCCCCAGGGCAGTGGTTTCAAACTCAAATGACCAGGAGGGCTGCATGAGGACTGCACTGGCCTGAGGACTGCACCGTGAAAAATGCTCTCCCCTGGCCCAGGGCCCAATTCAATTCGGCAGCAAGGAGCCAGATTTGATTGAGTGACTGATTGGTTGATTGATTGATTGATCTGTCCCCAGCTACCTTCCCATGGCAGCTAGGGATGGATCTCTACGCCCAGCGCTGGATGGCTCCAGTTTCCCTGTGCTCTGCCACCAGCTTCCCCCAAGTTGCCCCAAGTCCCTGAAACCTTCCTTAACCCCCCCCCCACACACCCTGCTGCCCACGCTCTGCGCTCCCCCAGGCCTGGTGGGGAAGGCAACCCACCACCCAGCCCTGGTGGTCCATGCTCTGGCTGTGTGGCCGAAGCAGCCCACTGCCAGGCCCTGGTGGGCCACCCTGTGGCTGTGGCGGTGGAAGCAGCCCCCTGCACAGCCTTTGCTGCACTGTGGCCAGTGGCAGGGGAAGCACCGCCCCCCGCCTGGCCTTAACCGTGTTGTGGCCACAGCAGGGGAAGCCCCCCCCACCTGTCCTTTGCCATGTTATGACTGGTGGTGATGGAAGCGCCCCCCTGCCCTTCTCTGGCTGCTCTCTAGCTGGCAGTGGCAGGGAAAGCACGCCCCAACCCCGCCTGGCCCTGCTCTGGCTGCACTGTGGCTGGTGGCGGAGAAAGCACCCCCCATGCCACCAGCTCCTGACACTCCCCCCAGGCCAACGCCCCCCCAAGGCCTGTCCCCAGCGGCTGCCCGTCCCTGACCCCCCCCCCCGCCACAGCCCCCTTACCTGGCCACCAAGCAGCCCCATCACAGGCTAAACTCCCCCCTCCCTGCCTCCAGCACGCTCAGGGCAGGAGTTTAGACCCACCTCCCCACCTGGAAGTACTACTGATGCTGAGCTCCCAGCCTGTGGAGGGGCTTGGCACTTGAAGAGCCCCATAGGTCGTTTTTGACCCATGGGTCAAAGGAGCTGAGAGGCCCTGGATTCTGGAGGTCATTAGAGGCCACAGCTGGTAACACAGTGGGCCGCATGCAGCCCAGGGCTGCGTGTTTGAGACCCCTACCCCAGGTTGTGGGTAATTCCAGTGAGCTAGATTCTGTAATTTAGGGGCAAGACTTGAATTTCTCTGGGAACAGAAAATACAAAAAAGAATCAAGTCCATGTGACTTCAAGAGGGACTGACTTAAAGATCCCAGGAACCTGCAAGAAGTAAGATTGTGGTGGCTGCAGACAGAGTGGAGTATTATGACCCTTTCTTTCCCCAGAAGTTTCCCTACCAACTGACATTAAAAGGAACCAACATTTGTAGCAGGAAAGGATCATATTGTCACTGTGAAGAACAGATGATTTCAACCAAGGGTTGGGTCACAGACCACAGGGAATGGACATGTGGTCTCTCAGAGCAACCGCTCCCCAACTCCTTCACTGCCTACTACCCAAATGTTCCACACCCCTAGGTCATTAAGACTGTGTATGTCTCCCCCAACATCGGCACACCTGCTTGGCTTTCCAGGACCTCTTCCCGACTCACAGTCCCTCTCACCCCACTACCACTTCCCCGTTCTGCTGTTGCTCAGGTTCACTCTTGCTTACTATTAGACGTTCTGCTATTCAGTTCATGTTCTCTTTTCCAAAAGTGTTCTGGGGCAGGGCAGAGAATGCGTTGTTAGCATTTTGGGGTGCTGCAGCAGAGTAGAGGTTGCACCGTGGGGGTGACATGTAATGTAACTCTTCATCTCCCCTCCCAAAACCAAAAGCAATCGGAATCCTCACCCAGCGAGGTCATATTCTCATATGTCTCCTGAATGACGTCTCTGTAGAGGACTCTCTGAGCAGTGTCGAGCAGAGCCCACTCTTCCCTGGTGAAGTACACAGCCACCTCCTCAAAGATCACTGGCCCCTGAAAAGGCAAGAGTCCAACAATCCAAACCTTCCACATCAGTTACCAAACGGCTATCCACAGGTGAGCACAGCCAACTAAAGTTAAATTCTGGGAGGCTCACAATCAGCAGAATCTCACCCCTATCATTCTGAAAGCATCAGGAAGCATCCAGGTGACGGGAAAAAGAGAGTGAGCCCCTCATCCCTCCCAGAAGAGAGGAAAATAGGGATTTTCACATTGGTTATACTCTTACAAGGACTGATACAGGAAATGGAGCCCCCAGCTGGATCCAGGGACAGCCTCCTGTTAGTAATCCTTCCTCCCTCCGAATGGACAATAGCTGGAAGGGAGGAATAGGGCAACTCACAAGTGGGTGCCTCCTTCGAAGTCACCCCCAAGAAGGAGTTGGACAGGGAAAGTGAAGTCTGGGATCTTGCACTAGGAAAGCTGACAGGAGACTGAGAAGGATGAAGTAGCCAAGGGAAGAAAGAAAGCTCTACAGAGAAATCAAATGTAACCTCTAGTAAATTTCCAAGATTCCTGAAGCTCTGAATGTGAGTAATTCAGGGGCATGGATGCTGTCTTTGGGAAGGAGAGAGAGCCAAAAGGCAGGCTCCATCTGTTCGGCACCCCAGAAGCAGAGAAGAGAGACAAATGGCATGAGCAGCTGAGGCCAGTGCAGGATAGGAACCATTGGCCATGGAGTCTCTAGACCAGCCTTGCCTTCACTCACTCCCTGCAGAGATTTGCCTCTGCTGGCTACTCCAGGCACCAAAACTGATGTGACTATGTTGCTGCAGAAGGGCACATGAGCACTCCTGCACTCCTTGCTTCCCCACCAGAAAATCACTTTTCCGTGAGAAGCAAAGAAATCTGCAGGGTACATGAATTCTGCATGTGCACAGTGGTGAAGAATTCGCCCAAGGGTAAAGTGGCCAGAGAAGCAGAGGATGGCCTATAAGTAACCCAGAGGTAGGACAAGATGGACTTCAGGGAAACAGCAACAAGATCTGAAACTGAGCAGACTTCGCTTGTTTGTCATTGAGTCTTTGGGCTGGAACCCAGACCAGTAGGTTTGCTGGGGTCCCCGACAAGACACTTGGACAACAGCACAGGTTCCAGGTACATGGAACAGGAAACCATCTGAGGTGGTAGCAGGCTAGCCTGTCCAAGGGGCCTTTTTACCCCAGAAAATGGCCAAAGCATGAGCAAGTTAAGTCACAGATACAGAGGCAAGTGATGGAAGGAGGTGACTGATGAAGTGAAAGTTAATTCCTAGACCCAGCAACAAGGAGATCCACCGCCAATACTCCAGTAATCCCTACCTGAACTGACTCCATGACAGCTATTTCCCTTCCCTGTCCCCCAGGATGCTGGGATGAGCTGAAGCAAATCCTGGACTTGACGCTGAAGCCTGTCAGGATGAAAAAGTACTGTGAGGAATTCTGAGAAGGCTGTAGTTAACTTCAGATCACATTTCCTCCGTAGTCTTTCCCAATAGACAAACCTTGTGGATTCAGTGCATACCAAGACTTAGTCACATTTATTACAGAGACCCAGCCCCTCCGCTATAGCTACATGATATTTAACTCCCCCAATAATAGTGTCTGAACCAAAAGGTAGAAAAGAACTGAACCAAAGGAGTCATTTGGAGTTACTCCCTCAGCCCTGGTCCTCAGGGCAGCTCACACGGCTTTTCCTCTTCCTACTCCTTGCCGTAGTTCACCAGATAGGGAATCTGCCTGGAGGTGCTGCCACAAATGTCAGGGAAGGTTTGAGTTCTGGGAATTTCTCTCTCTTTCCTCATCTCTCTCCTTTTCTTTGCCCCAATCTCCCACCTCCTCTGCTGGGAGAGTCTAAGTTGTTTGTTCTCTGTTGGTTGACCAGCTCCTGCATTTGTTAACAAGAAGGAGGGTGATGGGGCTGCTTGTGATCTAGCAGTTATTTTTATGCCAGGCACCAGCGGTTTCCCTGAGAAAAACAACAAGCAGTTGTGTGGCACTTTACATTACCTGGAGTCTCTGCTCAGGAACTGATGTTGTCAGAGGCTGGGGGTGCCCTATGGAGCTAGGACCAGCTGGCAGGGGCAGCTCCAGCCTCTTACACTTAATTGCATGTGGAGAGGAGGCTGAGGAAAGCCCAGTAGTTACGCCTCTGGTAACTCGGGCCCTTCCCCGTAGTGCTGTGCATTGCCACTTCCACGTCTTCACCTTCCTGAGCCTTGGACAGCTTCCTGCCTAGGAGGGAGGAAAGGATGGGGTGTGAGAGCGATGTCTAGAGTTACCAGATGTCAGGCAAAAGGCGGACATGTCTTCCTTTTTACCTTCACATCCTCCATCTGGCAGGCATTTTAAAATACAGCATTTTGTCCGGTTTTTCACTTACAGGGGTTAAGTATGCTGGAATGCCACAGAATACCTTACTTTTAGGGGAGAGCGTTCCAGGACGCCCTAAAAACAGAAGAATTTCACATTAATATTATATTTCTCCATCTGTCGTCCTTTTCGTACTTCCCCGTCTTCCTTTCCAGGCTCTGGTATCTGGTAGCCCTAGCCATGTCCAACCAGCTGGAGCTACAGCCGCTTGCACCAGAATTAAAGGAGCTGATGCCTGACCCCACAGACTGCAAAACAGGAGCATCGCTGCCCCAGGAAAGGACCTGGGGCAGCAGCCCAGGCCCCGCCACCTACCCGGTGGCCACGACCCCGGCCGGGGACAGGGACGGGAGCGGCCGCCGTGGCTGGGCCCTGGATCCCCAGCCGGGGATGGGGCCGGAAGCGGCC
>ML682121.1:1892823-1946166 GCA_007922195.1 Podocnemis expansa | reverse complement strand
TCTTCGAAGCAGCTGACGAAGTGGGGTTTTCTCCCACGAAAGCTCATGCGAAAAAGAAATCTGTGAATCTTTAAATGCCACACGACTCCTTGTTCTTTTTGCTGGACTAGACTAACACGGCTGCCCCTTTGGAAACTGACTTAAACATCCCTTCCATTTTCCCCTTCCTCAACGTGCCTCAAATTCCCACCCTTTGCTCTCTTCTGCAGGACCAACGGTCTCCAACTTCAGGGTTTGCTTTGCCGTATTTAGTCTGAGTCCATTAATGGCCCTCTCCACCCCTGTCCCCCAAGACACTAGGAACAGACTTTAATAACAGACGGGAGCGATCCCCAGACATGCAGCTGGGAGCAGCCATGTTGGGCATGTCTCCCAATTCACTCAACTCTGGCCCATGCTGGGGAGTGTCTTTAAAATCACAGCCTTCTCCAAATGTATTTCTAGAGCCCTGCAAATATGCGGATATCTGCATTATATCCGCATCCGCAGATACAACATGGATATCCGCGAACCATTTCTTGCAGATACAGATCAGACACAGGTCCACATAGCCCTGCAAATACACAGATACCCACATATCCACGTCTATGGACGCAACATGGACGGCCATGCATCATTTCTTGTGGATGCAGATCAGATACAGATCCATGTATCTGCATCCGCACAGGGCTCTACATTTTTCTACAATTGGGATATGCACCCACCCAGCCCCACTACCACCGCCCCGTCTGTTTTTTTCATACCCCACAACTCCTTTCATGGTGGAAGTGTGTGTTTCCCTGCATCATTCTCCAGCCTGCAAGTAGCAGCTGGTTAAACTGCCCAATGATCAACTTTCCCGTCTCCTGGGAGAATAATTTGTTGTCCCGTTTAGCTCTGTTGAAAGGTTTCCAGATGAAAGAGACCGGCCAGCTATTTAACAAACATTAATGGTGCCCCCTCTTTGGGGGTTTAGTGGGTCTCAGTTGCTCATGGGAAAGATAGATGGACCGGTTTCTCCATATTGCACAGGAGGAGGCGTTCACACAAATACTTGGTGCATCCTTGATGGTTGACTGGAACCATCCAGACAAGGCAGCAGAACTTCGGCAGTCACCCAGGATTAGAAATGAGTGTGTCTTGCACCCCAGAATGTTTAAATGGTATAGGTGAGTAGTGAAACTGTGCAACATAGAGAATCCCGCATGCCCATTTGCAGTAACCATAATCTCGGCAAGCTCCTTGCATCTTCAGAACCATCATTCCTGAACTCACAGGGCCTGATTCTTGTGCTTCACATTCTACTTTTCCTGAAGAATTAGATTTTAATCTGTTCCTCCTAAATTATAGTTTCTAATCTCTCAGTGTTCTCCACATCTGAGGATTTTCATGCTCTCTATTACATTGAATGTACTAGATTTCCTAACTCTGCAATATGTGTTCTCCTGACCTGTAATACAGGTAAGATTCTGCATTCAGTGATATTTCCCTGCCTATTCCTTACTCTATTGAACCCCACTACCCCTGCCTGCTGTTCCCCGTTTCTACTGGACTCTCTCATTGTCTCTGGACCTCTCTGTGAGCAAGTAGAAAGTCCAACAGCACTTGGTGTCTGTCTGGAGTCCTCGCTTTGGGTACATCTACACTGGAGCCTTAGGTCGACTTAAGGAAGGTTAAGTTGACCTACAGATTCCTGTGGCCACACTGGACTTTTATTAAGTTGACTAAAGTGCTTCCTTAAGTCAACTTAATAACACCACCTCTTAAGGTTGATTTAACCACCTACATTGATCTTATTAAGTTGACTTAAGCCAGTGTAGATGGAGGAAGCTCTTAAGTCAACCTAATGAGCCTCCAGCCCCACTCCCAGAGTTCCTGGCTACCAAGAACGGTGCTGTGCTACCCACAACACACCACTCCTCCGTCTACATAGCAGAGGGGTCTCAAACACACAGCCTGCAATGACACCATTGTTACCAATATTCGCAATATCATTGTACGAAAACGTTTCAGTGATGCAGCCCTTGGGCTAACGTACTAGTCCTTATGCAGCCCTTTGAGGTGATTTGAGTTCGAGACCCCTGACCTAGCACCTGCCAGTGCAGACGCAGGAAGTCAACAGGAGTTTTCAACGTGGACTTTGTAAGTCGACTTAACAAGGTCGACAAAGTTGACCTTGTTAAGTAAACTTAACAGAGCCTCCAGTGTAGACGTATCCTTTGAGCCATGCGTTTACCTCCTCTGTGTTTTAGGAGCCTGTTTGATAATGTGTCTGTGACATTAGCTAGGGAACAATCTGGACTATTGAACAGCTGCATCTCCTCTGTTCTCCAAGCAGGCTGCATTTTACACTGCCGTGACTGTGAGAACAGCCACTCTTGGAAAGTTAACACAAAGTCACCAGCATTTAACTTGCTCCCAACTACACAGTATTGTGTGCTATTACTGCACTACCAGTGAATGACACCACAGGAGGATCTACTTTAAATTCTCTAAAACAACAACGAGGAGTTGTGTGGCACTTTAAGACTAACAGATTTATTTTTTGCACGAGCTTTCGTAGGAGAAAATCCCACTTCGTCAGATGCATCTTCAAAGCATCTGAGGAAGTGGGATCTTCTCCCACGAAAGCTCATGCAAAAAATAAATCTGATGGTCTTAAAGTGCCACACAACTTCTTGTTTTTTTTACTGGCCTAGACTAACACAGCTATCCCTTTTGAAATGTAAATTCTCTGGCATTAGGTTGCACACCAGAGTGTGCTGCATTCTCCAGCACGCTACGGACAAATACAGGCTCATATAAAATCTGTCTTTTCACTGGTGGAGAATGACATGGGCCAGCCGCCTTATCCCAGATGGCTTTTCCCTGCACACTTTAATCCAGTGGTCTCAAACACGTGGCCCATGGGCCACATGCGGCCCCTCAAGCTATTTTGTGCAGCCCGCAATGACACTATTGTTACCGATATTTGCAATATCATTATATGAAAGGGTTTCAGTGGTGCAGCCCTCCGGCCAATGAGTCCTCATGCGGCCCTCGTGGTGATTTGAGTTTGAGAGCCCTGCTTTCGTCCACACACTCTGGAGTCCTTAGTGACTAACAAAATCTGGGAGGGCATCAGCTTTCATGGGCTGGAACCTACTTTGTCCAGTGTATCCTCAGGTGGGTGAGATTTCGTGGCATGCATTGTGCAGGAGGTCAGGCTAGCTGATCATATTGGTCCCTTCTGACCGTAGGGTCTGAGTCAGATAAAAAATTGGGAGGGAGGATGCCCAACCAGGGTGCTCCGCTTTGTTGACTGGGCCATAAGCTGCATCCAGGGCTTGCAGCAAGTAATGTTTCCTGTTTATTGCAGCCCCTCAGAGCCGCCCTGGGGAGGGGGAACCAGATCTGCAGGCTTCAAGGGGATGGGAACCCAGGAGTCCGGGTCCTAGAAATTGCTGCAGCCCGGGTTGGTGTTTGCAGGCAACAGGAAGGGGCTGGAGCAGCTGGGAAGGAGGGAGGGCTGACCGGGAGGAGGAAGGAGGAACAAAAGCCCAGGGATCCAGGTTGCACCTGGGCTGGGTTTTGACACCCCAGCTGCTGCTGACTCCCCAGGATGGGGTGCCCCCATGGGGTCTGCGCTGGCTGAGCCCCTCCCCACAGCTGGGGGTGAGGGAGGGTCTCCAGCTGGCTCCAGCAGGGACCCAGGTGAGTAACAGACCCAGGAGACAGGTGGGGACAGGCAGGCCAGTGACTCTCCAGCCTGGGATGTGGGGCAGCCCCCAGATGGGGGTTCATGCCCCTTCCAGGCTGAATCCCCCCCCTGCAGTTGGGATCCTGGGGGCAGGCGGGGATGGGAAAGACACTGACACCAAGGGTAGCTTGAACTGTTTGTGCAACCAGGACATGGGGCAGGAGGAATTTTGTGTGTCCTTTCCCTGTTTGTGCCACCTGCCTCTGAAATATTGATCTAAATTTTCCCTAGCCCCCCCCCCCCCCTTCTCTCTCTTTATCAGATATGGCTGTAAAATCCATGGAGATTCCCTCATCCCCCCACACAGCTGGTTTTTCTGCTCAAAATTTTCCCTCTCCTCGCAAATGTCAGTGCAATAGCTCCTCACATTTGGCTGTGTGTGGCTCTCACCCATTTTATCTGCAGCGGTTTGTTCTTGTTCAGGTGGGAAGTGGTTGCCCAGAGTCATTCTGCAAAGGGAGGATCATTGGGGGCTGTTAGGAGGAGCCCTGAGATGTGGCTGCTACAGGTGGGGAGCTGCTCTCTGCCAGCAACAGGACACAGAACGGGCACAGGAGGAGCAAGTGACTCCCATGGAGACTGCCCGGATCCCAGCCCCCCAATTCTAAGTGGTCGTCCGTCCCCCCCCAGTTCCCATTAACCTGTCTGTCCTCTGTTGCCCTCTTCCAGGCAGCCCTAAAGCTCCATCTCCCCTTCCCTTTTAAAGCAGATCTTCAAAGGGCTCCCTGCTCCTCAGCTGAATGGTGATGGTGAAAGGACAGACCATTATTTTCTCTTTATGTATTGGCCATTCCTGTAAAATCCCTTCAGACGTTCCTCCTTTTTCCTCTGGTTAATTAATGTTAGTATAAAACCACCCTCGATCATAAGGTTTCTCTCTTGTGTTATCAAATGCATAGTTTTTAGCCCGTTTACTAGCAAATCCCAAAGACTGATATAAAGTAACTAGAGCAACAGTTTATGGGTATTGCTGATGAATTAAATAGGCCCTGAGATTTTCCGTCTCTCTATAAAATACTAATGAAATCTCAAATTTCACACCCTTCTCAAGTTCTTGAACATGGATATAAAAATCTGGTCTGTGGGTGTCCCCTAGATTTTGAACGTATTTTTAATAAGACCATACTGTAAAATCTCGCAATTTTACACACTCAATGTGGCTACATATATTTTAGCAAGATTCAGCTGGGTAGGGGTTTTCAAATGATACCTCACAAGGCAGTCTGTACAAAATATAATATTTTGTAAAACAATAAACATAGGAGTACAAACAGTCACAGTGTCTGTGTGCACCCAGGAAATACCTACCTAGTTCAGTCCTTCATAAACACAGTATCTCTGCCTGTGAGGAGCTGGCCCTTGAAGTGTACTAGTTTACTAAAGACTATGATGATATTAATTTTTTTATGATAAAGTGTTATGAATTCAGTTCATCACACATGTTTTCTTTCCTCTGAGCAGGACTTCCAGTTTCTAAACCTGATGTGATCTCCCAGCTGGAACGAAGGAAACAGTCGTGGTTTCCAGACCTCCAGGGTTCAGAGGAAAGAGAAATCTTGAGAGGTCTCTGCATAGGTGAGAAACTGTTAAACCAACTCAGAACCTGTAAGTGCCTAAAGGAAACATAGGGGATCCTCTGTGAAGACCTTGAGAGCTCTCTGAGTTCAAGTCCCCTGCAGGTGTCCATCTCAGGGCAGATACAGCTCAAGGCTTCCTACAGATCCTAGCCGGCAATAGCTTCCTCTCTTCCCACTGAAAATTTGGATGAGGTATGAAGACAGAATTGTGAGATTCCCCTAGTGCAATCTCTACTGCTGAATCGCTGTGTCACGCCAATCCCACAGTCGTGGAGCCTGTCTTACTCTGCTTTGCCATGAGGACTCCCACTTCCGGGTGTCCACTCATAGCCTCCAGCAAGTTGCCCCAACTCAGTGACTGAGCACTTCTAGCCAGCCGCTCTTTGGGGTTTGCAACAGAATGACCCCAGCTGATATGAACAGTCTCAGATGCATCCCTAGGAGCTGCCACCTTCCAATGTTCAGTAGTGCCCATTGAACAATCTCATGCTTGTGAGTTTATCAGTGAAATAGCCTTGTCACAGCAAACGGAGTCTCTAACATGCCTTGAACCAAATGCACTGTTTAGATTAAACAGAGAGACAAGCTTATTAAATTGCCCAAAGTCATGAGTCAGAGGAAAGCAAGTCACGTTTAATCAAAATAAACAAAAGCCAAACGCATTCAAAACCAAGATTAATACTTTCAGCATCCTTGCAAGTTCAGAACCTGCTTTTCCTTCAGCCAGGCTCTCACTGCCTCAGTACTTTAATTTCTTGGTGGAGCTTACAGATGTAAGTGGAAGAGAGAGAATGGCAAAATGTCTCACCTTTTTAAAATGTTACTTCTACCTCTGGGGCTTTTCCACCTCTGCCCCCAGGCTCAGGTGACAAACAGTGTCCATGTATGGTTCCCTCCATATACTGAGTCAGTGGCTGATCGTGGCTCCAAATTAACCAAAAAAAAAAAAGAGGGACTGCTTGCCTGACTCTCTTTTATCCTTTGTTGATACTTAAGCCAGTCGTCCTTTGTCCCTGGAATGCTGCGGATGCCTGAATCTGTCTCAAGTCATAAAACACAGCTTTGGTTATGTCACATTATGTTTACTTTGTCATGAGCATCCCAAAAGCATCTTATATAACATACTGTGCATTAAACAATATACAATTTTACTATAAGGATGATTATGGGGGGTGTTGTCACAACAGTGGATTTCCTTCTCTCTCTCTTCTTTAAGAGAAGACTTTGGGGACTTCAGTTCCTGATTTTTGATATCTCTCCTTCCCTGTCTGACATTCTCGCTCTGTCACAGCAGGTGATGCAACGATGAGTGGAAATGAGGAGCAAAAGCCTCAACAGGAAAATGGTGAGCAAGTGGAACCCAGTGGAGAGTTAGTGCAAAGATCCAAGCTGAACATGTCCAAGAGTCATGAGCAGGGGCAAGTCTGTAATATTCAACACAGACTGGAGAAAGAGCAAGAAAACCAGCCAGGGGGAAAATTGAGTAAATCCATTTACTGTCAGGGAACGCAGAAGGCCCTCAAGAAAACAATAACCCAGAAAAGAGTCCTCAGGGGCAAGAAGAAAAACACATGCACTGAATGTGGGGAAAATTTTAGTGACTGCTCAGCCCTTATTAAACATCGGCAAATACACAGAGCAGGGAGACCCTACGAATGCTCTGAGTGTAAGAAATCATTCATTTGCTGCTCCCAGCTTATGACACATCAGAGAATCCACACTGGTGAGCAACCCTATGAATGCCACAAGAGTGGGAAAAACTTCACTCAGAACTCAAACCTTACTGCAAATCAGAGATCCCACACAGGTGAGAAGCCCTATGAATGTAATGAGTGTGGGAAAAGCTTCACTCAGAGCTCAGACCTTACAACACATCAGAGAATCCACACTGGAGAGAGACCCTATGAATGCCGGGAGTGCAGGAAAAGTTTCATTCGGCGCTCACACCTTATTACGCATAAGAGGATCCACACAGGAGAAAAACCCTATGAATGCTGTGAGTGTGGGAAAAGCTTCACTGCCAGTTCAAACCTCATTCAGCATCAGAGAACCCACACCGGAGAACGACCCTATCAGTGCTGTGAATGTGGCAAAAGTTTCACCCAGAGCTCAGACCTCACTACGCATGAGAGAATCCACACAGGAGAGAGACCCTACGAATGCTGTGAGTGTGGGAAAACCTTCATTCGGCGCTCACACCTCATTACGCATCAGAGAATCCACACAGGTGAGAAACCCTACGAATGCTGTGAGTGTGGAAAAACCTTCACTGCCAGTTCAAACCTTATTCAACATCAGAGAATCCACACTGGGGACAGGCCCTATCAATGCTGTGAGTGCGGGAAGAGCTTCTCTCAGTGCTCAGAACTTACCACACATCAGAGAATCCACAAGGGGGAGAGACCCTATGAATGCGGTGAGTGTGGGACAAATTTCACTGACCGCTCGGCCTTTCTTAATCATCAGAGAACCCACACGGGAGAGAGACCCTATGTATGCTGTGAGTGTGGGAAAAGCTTCACTCGGAGCTCTAACCTTATTACGCACCAGAGAATCCACACTGGTGAGAGACCTTATGAATGCTGTGAGTGTGGAAAAAGATTCACTCACAGCTCAAACCTTATTACGCATCAGAGAATCCACATGACAGAGAAAGTTTATGAATGCTCTGAATGTTGAAGAAGCTTCACTGATAGTTAAATATCAGAGAATCTGCATGAGAGAGACCCTTTGAATGCCATGAATCTGGAAAATACTTTGGTTACAGCTGAGCCCTTATCTATCATCAGAGAATCTGTAAGAAGATAAACACCATAAAATGTCTAGTCCTGTCAGAACATTTTCTTCTTTAATATTTTGCTAATTCCCATTTAGTAATCTTTAAGGCTGTTTGAACTTTTTGCATCATTGCGTATGTCTACACTAGGAACTTAAATCGACTTATGCAACTCCCTGGCCACATATGGAGTTCATTAAGTCGACTTAAGCCCTTGCTTAAGTTGACTTAACTCCTGCCCTTAAAGTCAACTTTATTAAGTTGACTTAATGCAATGTGCCAATTAAAGTCGACCTAATAAAGTCGACTTAGTGCAGCAGAGCCTTTTAAGTTGACTTTAGAAAGTCGACTTAAGCTAGGGGACCCTTTTAAGTAGACTTTATTAAGTCAACTTTAAAGTTATTTCTATACTTACTGTGTCAAATTCACTGCTGTAAGTTCACCCTTCTGGGAGTGGATCGCAGTGAGTATGAACTTGCTGTGTTGCTCCCGGAAGCTGACTCCAGAAGTTTGTGGTCAGCTTTCCCCGAACGTGTAATAGTGGCTTTGAAAGTCACCGCTGGTTATGCAAGGAATTTCACATTTCTTGTATAACTGCTGGCTGACTGCCACCACATTTCCCCCAAATGTAGACTAGGGCTAGATGGGTCCCCTGGCTTAAGTCAACTTTGTAAAGTCAACTTAAACAAATGGGGACTCACTAAGTTGACTTAATAAAGTAGACTTTAAGTAGACCTTATCAAGTCAGCTTAACTGAGTCCTGTAGTGTAGACATAGCCCTTGCTATCCCTTAACTTGTCCCAGTGAGTTACATTTTTTGCTTTCTGGAGCTGGCCCCCTTTTTTTGTGGGGGGATGGACGACAAGTTGCCCTTTCTATCAACACCGTTGTCCCATGAGTAATGGGAATGTGTCTCTATTTCTAGGAAACAGGGCATATCACATTTATGCTGTTCCTCCCATTGAGATGTTAGTGTTACTCACCAGATTGTTGCTCAGGCTAGTGCAGAGCAGCAGTTATTTTTGGACCTTTGTTAATGATAGTTAAATGAAGAGGCACAGAGCAAGGAAAATGTTATTTCAACCTCTGCGGCTCTGGATGGAGATGGGGTGACTCAGAGAAATTACCTCCTTGTGTCACTCCAGAACTGTTGTCTCCTGTCTGAGCTGTGGAGAGTTTATCTTCTTCACATTCTGTCCCTTCCCCTCTGCGTCATGTGATGTTTTGTTCTCAGCTGTCAGTGCTTGGAGTTAACACTTAAATCAAATCAAAATCAAATCAAATCATATCATAGGGCTGGAAGGGACCTCGTGAGATCATCGAGTCCAACCCCCTGGGAATTGAACCCAGGACCACTTAGATATCTTGAATCCTAAATCAGAATCAATTTGGCTGAAGTTGAGTTTCCAAAGGGATAGCCGTGTTAGTCTAGTCCAGCAAAAAAACCAAGGAGTCATGTGGCACTGTCAAAGGCCTGGAAGGGGAATTCAAATGGAGCTCGAAAACAATATGATCGTTTTGGAGTTGTAGGGTCAGAGACCTTTGTCTATAGAGAAAACAGCATCCGTGAGTTTTGTTAGAGAGTCACATTCTCACGTTCCATCTAAATTGCACCAAAATGGTGTGATATTTGCCTGTTAAGAAGGCACTTCTGTCATAATAGTACACACCATCGCTATATAAAGACACAGACCTTAAGAGATTTCCATAAAGCTTTGGTTGATAACATTCTGTCTGGCAAGAAATAACTTGCAAACAGATGTGACTGTGAAATCTGTACTTCTCTCTTGTTTTGCCGTTATGGTCCCTACTTCTTTATTGTTCATCTGTCCCATCTTTGCCTGATTTAATTGTTTCTGTTTGTTGCATAACTAAATTTAGAAGATTTTCGTTAACTTGCAGTGGTTTTCAAACAATTTTTCTCAGGAAAAAAATTATTTATGTCCATAACCCAACAATTACATCTTTCAGCAATGCATTCCACTCTTGGTGGCAGCAGCAGGAGGCTCTGAGACCCAGTAAGTGAGAGTCTGAGACCCGGTGTTGGGTCCCAGCCCTGGTATGGGAGTATGATTGCTTAAAGAACTGTTTCAGAATGTGCTAGGATTGGTGAAAAATACTGTTTTGCAGTACTTTAGTTTAAGTCGATTGGCCGAGGTTCAGCTACATAGGAACCAATTTTTAACTATATAAACTGGGTTCCAAAAGGAAGTTCTGTGGACCTGAACTCCAGGACACTGACCGAGATCAGAGCTACCCAATCTCAACACCCTGCTGACGATACAGTCAAGACACTAGAGTCCCCAGCAATGTTCCCTCTAACTACTCATAGACTGTGTGCACAATTTCTTTGTGTGCGCAAAAACATTTCTTTGTGAGCACCAGTATTAGCACTATTGAATTTTTTTGTGCACACTTTATTTTGTTGTGTGTGCAGGCTTCATGACCTGTGTGCGTGTGCACACGTGCACAGCTTAGAGAGAGTAGTGGTCTCCAGATGACTTAATCCTGACAGGCCATCAAGAAAAGCTCATCTGCATTATTGGGTGAACACTGTGTGCTCAGTGTGAGTTCTGTTGATCAATTATTAAGAAACAGAGGTTAGGGATATTATTGTGTAGGGCTCTGGCACTGGTAAAAGGTCCTACAAATCCATAGACTCCTATGTGACGTTTCCCACTGCAGTTTGGATTGGTGTAACAATCCATCACTCTTGTAGCCACTGTTCCCTCTAAGCTGTGCACATGTGCGCGTGCCCACAGGCCATCAAACCAACCCGTTCACACAACAAAATGAAGTGCGCACACAAAAATTCAATAGTGCTAATCCTGATGCCCACAAAAAATTTTTTTGGCACCCACAGCCTTCAGATAATTAGAGGGAACAATGCTTGTAGCCCGTTTCGCTCTGTTGAGCAATAGAATGCAAACATGCCCAGCCCCATATGCCACCCTAAGAATTGTTGTTGTACTGAATTCACTGTGGAGAAATGAGAGATTTGGCAAGCTCTGCTAAGTTTTATCTTACTGATAGAGCCCTGCATGGATAAAAAATGTGGAGCCGGATCTGCTGAGTGATAGCATTGATCCAGTCCTTAATCTGCGTGCCAGCTTTTAGCTACATCAAGCGTGGGCACACGGTTAGCATTTCAGCCTTTGATTGGCTCATTTCCCACATTGGTCCCACTTTTTCCTTTTCTTGATCCAAAGGGGCAGCCCTGTTAGTCTAGTTCAGTAAAACAAACAAACAAGGAATCCTGTGGCACGTAAAGACTTTCAAATATATTTATAAATATATTCATATAAATAAATATATTTGTTAGTCTTTAAGTGTCACTGGATGCCTTGTTTGTTTGTTTTCCTTTTCTTGTTTGTGGTGCACATGCTGTGCTATCAGTCAGATTTCTTTGGTCAGCATGGCAATGCAAACTGCAAACAAGAAAAGGAAGAAGTGGGGAGGGAAGTCATGGGGAATGAGCCAATCAAGGGCAGCGTACGGTGAGCAGTAACTCTCCGTTCTTTGTGTACTTCGGGGTGGGTGATGATTAAGATGAAACACAAGCACCACAGTTATTAACGATGGCTATTTTGTTATTAAAAAAAGAAAACATTAAACAAAGCAACACAAATGACAAGACAGATGATAAACTTTTTACTTCCATTGTTTTCTCTTGTATGCCTTTCTGTGGAGAGTGTTTAACAAAATCGGAACAGGCTTGCCTCTCTTGGGGCACTTGCCTATGAGTGAGTTAAAAACAATATCATTTCCCAAATTTATTGGAATTGTGTTCATTGGTTTCCTTAGATATTGAATAATATTTGTAGAAGGGCAAGCAAAATTATTTGTTATCTGAAGAAGGTGTAGCCTATTGGTTATTAATGAATAACTGGCCAACTTATTATGGGGCATATAGTAAGGAACCTTAACTGAATGCTATGAAATTGAAGAAAATATTTGAATCTGTTACTTAAAATAAGCATTTAAGGACTTGTTTTCAAACAAACCAATTATGAATATCAAGAATTTTATGTTTGGTTAAATCTCACAGTTTCTCTGTTTAAAAAAGTTTATTCTTCGTCTCATCGCCAGTAATTCATGTTCTTGTTATCCAGATTTCTCATAATTTAACTATTTTCACTCTAGGTGGTTTCAGAAATAAACAAGAACCTAGCACTTCATGCTGATGGAGATCAATACAAGCACGTGTTCTCTTGTCTAAATACTACATACGATATGTAAGCAATAGATAGGAACATCCCAAATAACTCCCTAACATCAAGGGCGGTACTGAGTAAGCTGCAGCATGTCAGTGCCGCCTGGAGGCTTCCCTGCCAGGGATTAAAATTATTAGGAAAAAATCTCTTAGGATGGTTTCAGAGAACCACTCCAAAGTACACTATGTTGTCTGTCTTCTTATAACTAACTCCCCCAAAATACATAGGTTATAGTTACCTCTTCTGGGTCATCACGTCATAAGTAAAATAATTCTGTAACTCTGTGTAATGGGCATTATAACCAATGTCCAACAAGACTCCATATTGTCAGTTTGAAACTGCTGCTTAAGCATTATACTCCATTTTGTATACTTGATGAAACCTGGTTTAGGCATATGCTGTGTATGTTCATTTACGTGTGTGAGTGAAGGGGCTGGGCAAGTGAAGGGACCAGTCCCAACTGGCAGCCTTTCCTGAGGAAGCACAGGTACCATCTAAGTGGCTGAACAATGCAGACATCTCTGATCAAAGCAAACAGAAGGAGCCATCGCAGAAAGAAAAGAACAAAATGCAATCAAGCCTGCAAGTGACGTAGCAAATCCCACAGACTTACATGAGAGCCAGCAAGTATAAAAGACGGGTAAGAACATGAAAACTTTGGGTCGCATTCTGCAACTGTCATCTTGGAGCATTGGATTTGCAACCGACAGAGGCCTGCCTCCATCCTTGTGCCCAGTTTAGTTGGCCACTAGGCTGGCTGGCTCAAGCAACACATGAAAGGTCTGGTAATTATATCACACCAGCTTGCAGAACTTCATATGTGTGTGTGTGTGAGAGAGAAAGAGAGAGAGACTGCTTTTTGCTATCCTTATTTACAATAAATGTGGCATATCGCCTTGTTCCTGTCGGAAAGACGCTGGGTGCTCTTTTGGTATAACATTAGGGTGGAAAGATTTACTCTCCAACCCTCCCCCCCACCTCTGGTGTTCAATTAGACCCTGAGCATGTGAGCAAGGAGCAGCTGGCCAAGCACCGGGAATATGGTGAATAATACCACAGTTGGTGTCACGGGTTGGCTGAACAGTACTCTACAGTTTAGCATGTCATGCAGTCTTAACTAATCATTTCCTGCATGTTACAGGGACTAATGCTTCACAGAGATTCCAGTGAATGAGGTCTACTGTACTTCACAGGCTAAAAAGAGTGATCTGTTTCCTCAAGGAAGGTATGATGAAGTGGAGCTATTTTGGGGGTTTGCTCTAAGTGTTGTGCCTCAGTTTCCCCCATTCCTGTACTTCTGTAATTGCAAGGGTCTCAAACTCATGCCCCACAGGCCACATGTGGCCTCTACAGTTATTTTCTGTGGCCTGCAACAATGCTATCACTATCGATACTTGCAATATTGTTGTATGAAAAGGTTTCATTGGTTCAGTCCTCAAGCTCACCTGCGAGTCCTCATTTGGCCCTTGTGGTGATTTGAGTTTGAGACTCCTGCTGTAATGGGACCTGGATGTGTGATCACTGCAGAGGCCACTAGAACACGGATAGCCCTTTCCCAGGCGCACACATGCGGCAATAGCTGGGATCCCCGTGCACAAGTCAGGGTGGACAAAGAACCATAGACACCTTGCACAGGAAGGAGATAAAGCATTGGGGAGGGCAATGAGACAGCTGGGATTAAAGGAAGCACTGGCTAGAAAGGACGTTCTCTTTGAGCCTCCTTAATTGGTTGCTGCTCTAACTTCTAATTAATCTGCCAAATCTTTCTACTTTGTGATCCCGAGAGCTAATACACTTCCGACTTCCATGCTGGTTGTCAATCACTTGACTGCAAGGCAGGGTGCATGGTCCCTTTGAGGGCATGTGGGAGCTCCTCTGAGTCTTGTCCAGGAAGTCCCATGGGGGGAGTTCAAGCAGGGGGGGGGCACTGAACCCTCCAAGGCTAGAGGCAGATGGTGGCTGAGCTGCTGTGTGAAGAGCTGAGCTGACACTGAGCACTGGAGTCCTGACTGACTTTACACCACGTTTCCAATGATCGTGACATGATCACAGTTATAATCCGCACACAGACTAAAACCCAGCCCAGTACTTGTCAGCAGTTAAAGTATAATTTGGGGGGCCCTTGAATGTCCCCACGTGGGTGGGGGGCCCCCCAGATCCCAGCTCCTGCCTCCTAAATGTCAGTACGCCACCCCGTGCCTCTGTCCCTAATACACCCCCCATTACAAGCCACTTGTTTGAGACCCCTGCCCTACACCCTCCTAGTTTCACGTCCTAGGGAGAATACTGGTCAGGGCAGGGTCGGCTCAAGGGGTCATGGCGCCCCAAGCCAAATTTTGATATCGTGCCCTCCCCGTCTCATTCACGGAAGTTGAAAATGGTTTTCCAAAATGCATAAATCTCCGCCTTCTGCCTGCAGAGGGATTTAAAGTGCACTCTGCCTACATGACTTAAGCTGCAGGTTGATTAACAGGGCCTGAGCTGCTAGGAAAGAGTTGAAGAGGCAGGAGCCAGCCTGATCTTCAGGGGGGCTAGGCGCCCCAAAGAACTGTCACCTGAAGCCATGTCTGTCTCTTGTCCCAGGGTAGAGCCGGCCCTGGGTCAGGGTACAGATATTTAGCATAAAAAAGAGCAGATGCTTTCACCGGGAGTTCCAAGGAATCTTTTTCAAGTGGTCTCAGCCCTATAACGTTGGCACCAGCCCAACCGCGGGGCTGGTTTGGACCCAGGGTGCAGCCCAGCAAGGCACACACATGGCCCAGAAATGGCCAGCTATGCGGATGGAAAGGAAAGGGTCCATGTGGCCCAGCGTTGCCCTTTTAAGTCCACCCCTGTCTATCGCCCTTTTAGGAGCCCTCCCCGTCCAGCGCTGTGCGGCACAATGGCTGCTCTGAAGGTTCAGCTCTGATGCTCCAATTGCTGCCACCGTGGGTGAGATCCAAGTGACAAGCCGGACAAAATCTGCTTTTTTCTGAAATGCCTGGAGGACGGAGGACATCAGGGGAAAAAAAGAGGACGTGTCCTCCTTTTGCCGGATATCTGGTAACCCTAGCCAGAGCTGAGGGTCCCCCTGAAACATAAACGCCTGTAAGTGGAAAAACCAAAAAAAAGCCCTCTTTCCCAGATTTTTGCACTCGGGAGAGGACGCATATTATTTGTGTTGCTACTGTACCCTCTGGCCCTCTCTTTGGTGGCTTTGTGTGCCTAGCAAAAAAACCAAGGAGTCGTACGGCACTTAAAGACTAACAGATTTATTTTTCGCATGCGCTTCCGTGGGAGAAAAGCCCACTTTGTCAGATGCTTTGAAGACGGTTGAACTGCCTGGCAGGGCTGTAACTACAGCACGGCCAAGGGGTTGTGCCACGGCGTGCGCAGGCGTGGCTCAAAAGAGCTGCTCATTTAAAAGGCGATGTTTGAAGCGCCGCTAACGGCAAGACGCGCCCCGGGCGGTGGATTGTGATGTTACACCTCTGCTGCCAGGGACTGGCGGCAATCAGGCCTGGGCTGCACTGTGGCTTGTGCCCCCCTCTTTCGGGGCCGGCTTTAGTGTAAGGCAAGAGCCAGACGTGGCTTCAGGCGACAGTTTTTAGGGGTGCCTAGCCCCCCCTGACGATCAGGCTGGCTTCCACCTCTTCAACTCTTTCCTAGCGACTCAGCCACTGTTAGCCAACCTGCAGCTTAAGTCACGCAGGCAGAATGCACTTTAAATCCCACCGCAGGCGGATGCTGGAGATTTATGCACTTTGGAAAACCGTTTGCAACCTCCATGAATGAGATAAGCGCGGTGGCAAATCAAAATTTGGGGCGCCACCACCCCTTGCGCCGGCCCTGCCGCCTCTGCACCTGATTTGGCTCCTCGCCCCTTCCTGCCCCAGACTCCAACAAGCCAGCCCCCCAGTCCAGTCACATGCCACCCCTTGCACCCAAATGGCCCCTTGTAGCAGCGCGCCCCAAAACTGGGGCCGAGAAAAGGCAGCAGGAGGGAGTTTTACTGAGCATGCTCAGAACAGTGCTGGGGCCCCTCCCGCTCCCAGACCCCGCCTCCGCTGCACCCTCCGGCTGCGGGTTGCGCTCCACCGGGGCAGGCGGGAGCCCGGAGGCCGGAGCGTTCCGGCGCGTGGCTGCAGGGGGCTGCGTTCCGGAGCGCGCGGGCTGCGTTCCGGCTCCTTCCCGGCTTGTTGGGGGCGTGGCTAGTGTTTGCGCGGGAAAGTTTCGCGGCGCGGGAACCCACGTGGCTGCTGCAGGATGGGGGATGGGCAGTGCCATAGGATGGTTAGCTGGACCCACTCCGACCCCCTGCCCCCCACTGAGCTCGTGCCCGGGAAGGGACCTGAGCCACTGGTGATGTTTGGTTGGGGGGTGTCTGGCCAGATGGGAGGGGGCAGTGGGGCGGGATTGGGGGGCACTGGGAAAGGTCGGGGGTGGGGTATGCTACAGCAGGGTGGCTATGGGGCCATGCACTCACTTTGTCCCCCCAACATCCAGGATGCACCCATGGTGGTGGTGCATTATTACCAGCGTCCCAAAGCAGAAGGGGACTGTCTGCTCCGCTTGGTCCACCAGGCGCTGGACGGCGTGCAAGCTGTGCAGAAGGAGCTGTGCTACATTATCAACTGGACAGGTACGGGCAGGGGCTTCCCTGAGCCTAGATCTACGGGGGGGAGGTTTGAGAAGCACGTGGCAGGAGGAAAAAGGCTGCCTATAGCGCAAAGGCCCTGCCACTGAAACCTTTTCATATAAGGAAATTGTAAATACCTGCTAACAATAGTGTTGTTGCAGGCAGCAGGAAATAGCTTTCAGGGGCCACAAATTTGCAGGGCCACAGGTTGGAGACCCCTGCTCTAGCAGGTCTGGCCACCGTCCGAACGGGTTATAATAATAAGATGAACCGAAAAGGGTCAATGTGGCTAAACGAGTAAGTAAAAGGAGTTAAGTCCTACTGACCAAAATAGAAAGGAGGCTGAGTTCTGGCAAATCATGTGTAAAGGGGTAATTAAAGAGGCCCCAAAAGAATTTGGTGAGCAACATGCTTTCCTGTATGTTTTCTCCCACCAGTTATGCTTTATAGGTTTTTATCATGTCATCTCTTTTTCAAGCTGAAAAGTCTCAAAGGGATAGCTGTGTTAGTCTAGTCCAGCAAAAAAAAACCAAGGAGTCGTGTGGCGATTTAACAGATTTATTTTTCACGGGAGCTTTCGTGGGAGAAAATCCCACTTCATCAGATGCTTCGAAGATGGTGAGCTCTGTAAGTTCATCCATCTTCGAAGCATCTGATGAAGTGGGATTTTTTCCCACAAAAGCTCATGTGAAAAATAAATCTGTTAGTCTTAAACTAAAAAAAAACCCAAACCAAAAAGTCGTGTGGCACTTTAAGACTAACAGATTTATTTTTCACGTGAGCTTTCGTGGGAGAAAATCCCACTTCATCAGATGCTTTGAAAGAGCCACACGACTCCTTGGTTTTTTTGCTGAGAAGTCCCAGCCTTATTTCTTCTCAGATGGAAGTTGTTCCAAATCACTAATAATTTCTGTTACACCTTTGTGTACCTTTCCCAGTTCTAGTATATCTTTTCTGAAATGGGGTGGCCAGATCTACACATAATATTCCAGATATGGGCATACCGTGGATTTATAACCAGGTGATATCTTTTATTATCCAACGCTTTCCTAATGATTCCTTACATCCTGTTGGCTTTTTTGATTACCACTGCACAAAAAGTGGACTTTTTCAGCGGACAGTCCACGATGACTTTAAATTAGCTGTTCCTACTCAAGAAAGGGGTCTTGGAGTCATTGTGGATAGTACTCTGAAAATACACATCAATGCGCAACAGTAGTAAGAAGAAGAAAACTAACCAAATGTTAAGAACCATTTGAAAAAGGAATAGGAAATTCCATCATGCCCCCTCTAAATCTCTGGTACATGCAGACCTTGAATACTGTGTGCACTTCTAGTGACCATATCTTAGAATAAGAAATATTGAAATTTGAAAGGTACAGGAAAGGGCCACAAAAAGATTAGTGTAAAGAAATGGTTTCTGTGTGGGGGAGAGGTTCAAAAGACTTGGCGTGTTCAGCTGGAAAGGGGACAGCCAAGTGGAGATACGCAAAGCAATCTATAAAGTCATGAAGAGTGTGGAGATAGTGACCAAGGAAGTGTTGTTTAACACTTAATGCGAGGATCAGAGGTCACCCAGTGAAAAGAAACAGGCAGCTGGTCTAAAACAAAAAGAAACGTTTTGTCACCCACTGGATCTTGTTTCCAGGGATGTTGTGGGGGGCCAAAACTAACGGGGTTCCTTTCGAAGGATAAGTCTGTGAATGGCTGTTAGCCAAGGTAGCCAGGAAGCGACCCACTGCACAGTATCCTAAGCATCCAGCTGCCAGAGGTGGGACTGGATGAAGGGATGGGTCACTGACCAGAACGGGGAATTTCTGTCCTCTCTGAAGCATGTCGTACTGGCCACTGGGGTACAAGGACCATTTGTCTGACCCAGCCTGGGTGTTCTTAAGAGGCTGGGAGTGGGCATCATATCTCATGGGCCTCCCCTGCCCTATTCCCTGATGGATGACGCAGCCCCGTTTCTTTCTTCTAGGGGCATCGCCCCCCAGCAGCCAGGAAACTCAGGTGCTTCACTGGCTCTTTGGCTGCCCCTTCGAATCTGGAGACATTGCCACTGAGTCCTTCCTGCACCCGGCACCCACAGACCTCCTGATAGAGATCGGGCCGCGGTACGTCATGGGGCTCGGTGTGGGGCGCTGTGCTGGGTGGGTTAGAAGGGGGTGCTGCGAAGCAGGGAGCAGGTGAGGGATTCAGCGGAGGTGTGCTTTTTTGGCTGTGTCTGTTCACCGTGACCTTGTAGGTGTGCTGCAGTGTGGACAGCTCAGTAGGGGCAATCTGCAGTGGGAAGGGGGGTTGGAGGACAGCTGTGGGGCTGGTTCTCTCCAGACTTAACCCTTTTGTGGTGCAGGCTGAACTTCTCCACGGCGTTCTCCACCAACGTGGTGTCCGTGTGTCAGGCCGCGGGTCTGACCTGCATTGACCGTGTGGAGTGCTCTCGTCGCTACCTGCTGCAGGTAAGGGAGAACGTGGAGCTAGTGGGGGGGGTACACAGCATTTTGGGGAGAGGGATGGGGGGGAAGGTCCTGGGCCATTAGCTGCCCTCCATCTCCGTTCCCAATGCCCAGATCTCTGGGTAGGGAGCTTGGTCTGTCTCTTCTTCCTTCTAGGGATGGGGGTTTCTTGTTCTCTGACCCTCTTCTCCCCCAAGTGCCTGTCCCCAGCATGGAGGGCCGTGGTGGGTTCCAGTTGTCACTAGGTGGGGGGAGGACAGGTCCCTTTTCTTAGCCAGGTGGAGGAAAGGCTGTTGCCTGTTGTCATTCCCTTCTCCTGCCCCACAGTGTACCCGGCGCCCCACGCCCTCTGAAGAGGATGCCGTCGTGGCCGTGCTTGGTGACCGCATGACAGAGCAGCGCTATAATGAACCAATCCACAGCTTCACTGTCACCACCTGCCCAGCCCTAACCTGGGAAGTGGATGTGCAAAGCGAGGGCCGTGCCGCACTGGAGAAAGTCAACCAGGATCTAGGTATGGGAATCTCGGGGAAGGAGGACCTGCATGTGTGGATAGGATCTGGGTGCTGAGTACCAGGATTATGGGAGGACAGGGTGTGAGGAGCTGGCTACAGCAAGAGGATGGGGATGTGGCTGGGCACACTGGCAGGGGAAAGATGGACGCCCAGCGGTTCATAAATTTTAGGTCCAGAAGGTTCCATTCTGATTGTCTAGTCCAGGTTCCTGCACGTCGCAGGCCACAGAACTGCAGCCGTTCACTTGTGGCAAGATATTAAATCTCTGGTTGAGATATTGATGTTCTCAAGTTGTGGGCTAAAGGCTTCAAGTACCCGAGAATCTGCCATTGATGCTGGTTTAGGTCTACATGTGTCGTGTGCCCTTTGCTGCAGAGGAAGATGGGACCCCCCCAAGTCTGCCAATCAGCCCTGGGGAAGATTTCCTTTCTGACCCCAAATATGGGGATCAGTTAGACCCTGGACATGTGAGAAGGACCCAGCAGCCAGATACCTGGGAAAGAAATCTCTATAGCAAGGGTGGCCAAACTTACGGAACTCAAAAGCCACACAAGTTGATTATTAAGCCTTCAAGAGCTGCACTGACACATATGGCCATACACTTTTACCTACTAAATCGATTTGCTCACGTTCTTCCATGAGCCACGCTTTTTCATTCAAGAGCCACATGTGGCTCCCAAGCCACAGTTTGGCCACGTCCGCTCTATAGTAATTCAGAGCCCACCCCCTCTAGTGTCCTGTCGCTGGCTGTTGGGAGATATGTGCCACTTGCGGTTGCAGACTGGCCGCCACATATTGTAGGCTTTCCCCTCATACCATCTGCTCTGTAAAATTATGATGTTCATTCTTTGTTTTTTTGCCTCCCCTGCTCCCCTTGGGAGACTGTTCCAGAACTTCTCTCCCCTGATGGTTAGAATCCTTCCCCTAATTTCAAATTTAAACTTGTTGATGGCCAGTTTATCTCCATTGGTTCTTATGCCAGCATTGGCTTTTAACCTAAATAACTCCTGTCCTTCCTTGGTATTTATTCCTCTGATGTATTTACAGAGAGCAATCAAATCTCCCCTCTTTTTGTTAGGCTAAATAAGCAGTCTCCACTTATAAGGTAGGTTTTGTGTTCCTCGGATCATCCTAATAGCCCTGCTCTGCATCTGTTACAAATTGAATTAATCTTTTTTTAAACACCAGAGACCAGAACTGAAATATTCCAGATCAGGTCTCATTGTCATGTTGTATAATGACACTAAGACATCCCTATCTCTCCTGATGCGTCCTAGGGGGACAGGAAATAATCTCTCCTGATGAGTCGTAGGACTACATCAGCCATTTTTACAGCCACATCACACTGATGGCTTATAATCATCCTGTGATCCACCAAATACATAGAGATCTTTCTCTTCCTCTGTTTCTTCTTACAGCAAAAATTATTTGTGTTGGCATTTAAATACATGACCCGGTACTTTGCAGTACTGTATTAGATTTTATCCTACTTTTATTGCTCCGCTTGATGAGGTCCTTCAGCTTTTGTATGATCTCATTCTCCATATTGGTCATACCTCCCAGCTTTGTGTTACCTACACATTTTATTAGCGCACACACTCTCTTTTTGTACCAAGGTTATTGATAACAGTGTTAGAAAAGATTAATCTCAAAATCAGTTCCGAGGGAACTCCACTCACAGCTCCCTTCCAGCCTGACAGTTCATCTTTCAGTATGACCTATTTTGTAGTCACATCTTTCCCTTCTTATACTAATTCCTGTTTTCTCCAATTTAACTGATAATTTCCCATGTGGAACAGTATCAAATGCCTTACTGACTCCAGATTTGTTAGGTCTTCTTCATTTCCCTTGTCTGAAAAAATCAAAGTATCTTCTTAAAGAAGGAGATGAAGTTAGTCTGGTGTGATCTACCTTTCATAAAAGCATGTTCTGTTTTATCCCTGAACTTATTCTTAATAACCTTCTCTTCCAAAATTTGGCCAAGACCTTGTATCCAATAGAGGTCAAACTAACAGGCCTGTAGTTTCCTTGGTCACTTTTTAAGTTTTTGAAGCCAAGGCTCTGGGAGCTGGATCACTGGGGTGGGGTTGGAACTATGTCTGACCACCCCATCCCAAAGAGCCTGGGTTCAGGTCCAATGTTCCCCCTAATTTTCCATAGTCTGTGCGCAAAAAATTTCTTTTGTGCAAATTTTCAGAACCAGTATCCAAATTTGTGTGCACTCCAGTGAGTGTGTTCAAACTTGTGAGCGCAATGAAGCATATGATGCAAATAATATCTAAATTTTATTTTGATATGGTGATGGAAATTATTTTATAAGTTACAAAGCCTTATTTGAAACATGCTATTTGAAACTGCCTTCTTAAAGTAGCACAAAAATATTAGCAATGTTGAATTTTTCTGTGCGTGCTTAATTTTGTTGTGTGCACTGGCTTCACAACCTGTGCGCGCAGCTTAGAGGGAACATAGTTCAGGTCCCTCCACTGGACGTTCTGCTCACTGTGGAGAGTGCTGGTGCGTCAAATCATTGCCCCCCTGTTCTGCTACGATGCTGTTTCGCTCCAGGCCTGGCCTTTGACTCCTGGGACCTAGATTTCTACACCAAGCTCTTCCAGGAATTCAAGCGGAATCCAACTAGCGTGGAGTGCTTCGACCTGGCCCAATCGAACAGGTACCGGCATTGAGCCCCCTCAACCTCAGGCAAGATGGGAGATCACCCCATGTCCCATTCCCTGTCCTCCTGAGCCGTGCATTCCCTCAGCCTGGGATCAGGTGGGAAGTGACGGTTCACTAGAGGAAAAACCCCAGGTTCCATTTTATTTTCCATCCCCAAAAAGGATAGTACCTGCCTTAGGGCCCTTTAAGAGGCTGCACCCCCAGAGGGAAGGTGTGTCTGTCTGTGTCTCATCCCCATCCCTGTCCCCGCAGTGAGCACAGCCGACACTGGTTCTTTAAAGGGCGCCTCGTGGTAGACGGGAAGGAGGTGAAGGAGTCACTGTTTGATTCCATCATTCGGACCCAGAAGAGCAGCAATGACAACAACGTTATCAAGTTCTCAGACAACAGCAGGTACCTGCCTGGGACCCCCATCTGTGGGGCTGGGGGTGGGGCTCTGGGGTTGATGCCAGGGTTGGATTCAAGCTCTCACTTCCACTGAGCTAAGGATGGGGCTGGGGGCACTACAGCTGTGGCCATGGTTCATTTACTCTTCGCCCTGGGGCTCTGTAGTTGATGGGCATGGCTGATTCTCTCTGTCCAGTGCCATCCAAGGCAGGGCTGTGTGCACCCTCTGGCCTCGTGACCCATCCCGTGCCAGCCGCTTCGAGAAGAGAACGTCGACTAGGCATGTCCTCTTCACTGCAGAGACTCACAACTTCCCTACTGGTAAGTACCAGGAGCACGGGGGCTGTGTGTGTGTGGAGCAACAGGGAGAAATAGGTGTGTACTGGGGGAGTGTCTCTGGGGGCTGGGGCAAGGGGTGTACGGCGGACCAAAGGGGACCCCGGGGAAAAGCCAGGGGCAGGAGGAGAATGCAGAGGGAAAGTGAATTTGTGGGTGGTGGGGGATGGCGGTGGACAGTGTGTCTGTAGGGGGGATCTGTGGGGCATGGCAGTGCATGGAGGTTGTGAATTGTGAGGCACACAGACTCATAGATGCTAAGGTCAGAGGGGACCAAGATGATCATCTAGTCTGACCTCCTGCACACTGCAGGCCATAAAACCTCACCAACCCACTCCTACAATGAACCTCAAACCCATAACTGAGCTATTAAAGTTCTCAAATCATGATTTAAAGACTTTAATACAGAGAACCAACCAGCAAGTGAGCCATGCCCAATGCTACAGAGGAAGGCAAAAAAAACCCAGCGCCCAAGCCAATCAGCCCTGGGGGAAAACTCCTTCCCTGCCCCAAATATGGCAATCAGTTAAACCCTGAGCATGAGGACAAGTCCACAACAGCCAAGTCAGGAAGAACTTCTCTGTAATAACTCAGAACCCACTCCATCTAACGCTGCTTCCCAGGTCACTATCACACCAATCACCAGTAGTAAAAGATAGACAATGACCAAGCTACATTGTATGTCATATCATTCCCCCCATAAACTTATCAAGCTCGGTTTTGAAGGCACCTAAGGTTTTTGCCCCCACTGCTTCCCTTGGTAGATTATTCCAGAACTTTACTCCTCTGACTGTTAGGAATCTGCCTCTAATTTCAAGCCTAAATTTTCTGAAGGACAGCTTGTATCCATTTGTTCTTGTGTCCACATTGGCGCTGTATTCAAATAATTCCTCTCCCTCCCTTGTATTTATCCCTCTCATGTACTTATAAAGAACAATCGTATTTCCTCTCAGCCTTCTTTTGATCAGACTAAACCAAGCTCTTTAAGTTGATTCTCATAGGAAAGATTTTCCATTCCACGAATCATCCTTGTAGCCCTTCTTTGCACTTGTTCCGGTTTGATTTCATCTTTCTTAAACATGGGTGACCAGAACTGTACACAATACTCCAAGTGAGGTCACACCAGCGCCTTGTATAACGGTACTAACACCTCCCTGTCTTGACTGGAAATACCCTTTCTGATGCACCCCAGGACCACACTAGTTTTTTTCACCACCACGTTGCATTAGCTACTCATTGTCATTCTGTGATCAACCCGTACGCCCAGGTCCTTCTCCACTCCCCGTCACTTCCAGCCGATGCATTCCCAACTTAGAAGAAAAATTCCTGTTGTTTGTCCCTAAGTGCATGACCTTGCACTTCCATTGTTGAATTTCATCCTATTTCTAATGCTCCACTTTATAAGGTCATGGGCTGCTACGCTTCTGCTCTCCCAATCAGCTGCATCCATGGGGTACGAAGGGGGGTGCTATCTGTGGGGTAGGTGGTAGGGCAGGTGGAGCATGTTTTGGGGAGTCCTTGGGGGGATGATGTCCACTGCTTGCTTTAAACCCTTTCTCTCCTCCCCAGCGGTGGCGCCATTTAGTGGCGCCACGACGGGGACAGGCGGGCGGATCCGGGATGTGCAGTGCACAGGGCGCGGGGCCCATGTCATCGCTGGCACAGCTGGGTACAGCTTTGGAAACCTCTGCATACCTGGTAAGAGTGGAGGAGGCTGCTTCAGGAGCCCTGTCTCCCCCTAGCCGAGTCCTCCCCCCCATGGAGCCCCTTCTCCCCAGGCATGGGCCCATCAACTACAGGCTCATCTCTACAGCGCCCCTCCTGCCTGTGGAAGGAGGTCTGTTTCTCACCCCTACCCGCCACCCCAGCCTTGAGGCCCCCCCCCACTGCCCACCATTGGACACCCCCACCCTCGTCTTGACTCAGCCCTTGCTCTCTTTGCTTGTCCTGGCACAAACAGTGCGTTTTCAGCCTGTGAATCTGATCCCACATTCCCAAAACTGAGGAACATGTATGTTACTCGTGCAAGCCAAGCCTCTCTGTACCCCCAGCCGCAACCCCCGGCCCCGGTCACAATTTCAGAACGACCACTCCTGTAATCCCTGTTTGTGTCCCATGATGCCTGTATCCCCCCCAGGCCAGCCTGGCTGGCTACCCTGCCTGTGCCAGGCCTGTTCCCCAAGGGCCACGAGGAGGAATTGCCCTGCCCTCTGGGCCCCACCATGGTAGAACAGAAGTGTCCCCCTTCTTTCAGTGTGTCCCATTCCCCAACTTGAGGTTGGTGTCTGAGGGAAGCAGAGTTGAAGCTGTGGACCCTGGCATCTGGGCTGCCCCCCTGACTTTTTTTCCTCCTCCCCCTAGGCTACACACTGCCCTGGGAGGACCCACCACTGCCCTATCCCGAGACCTTTGCCAACCCCCTGCAAGTGGCCATCGCAGCCAGCAACGGTGCCTCTGACTACGGCAACAAGTTTGGGGAGCCCGTCCTGGCTGGTGAGTGTCGGGGGGATGGACTGTATCTTCAAAGGGGCATGCTGTCAGGTGTTACCGCATTGACTGCCACATTGCTCCCCCAATTAGAAGAGGGGTGCTCAGCCTGTCCCTGCCCTGCCAGACGGTTGTAGTTCTGGCCTGACCTCTGATGGTTGATTCGCAGCCTAATTCTCGGATGTGGTCTCTGTCTCCTGGCTGCAACCGTCTCTGCACCTGGTTCTTGGTCCTCCTTGATGGAGGTGGATTTGTTGGACAGGAGTCGGCAAAGCAGCTTCAGGTCTTCACATAAAAACCAGATTGCACTAGCCGTGGCTGAGCTCATCCTACCCAGAGCACTGTACTTAGGCAGCCTAACAGGTGGTGCAGATGCAGCTGCATTGACAGGAAATCATGGATGACTGCGGTGACGGGAGCACGCCTCCCCTCAACACAGGATGCCTTAGGGTGCTCCTGTGCCATAGCCACGCTGCTGTAGGGCAGACGACTCCTGGGAGCCAGGCTGTTGGGGGCAGATCCCAGTCTGCGCTGTTATCGGTGTTGGGTAACAGGGCCCTTTAATCCAGCAAAGATTTGACACAATCCAACCTCGAAGCAGAACAAATATGGAGTGGGAGGAAGGTGCGTTTTTACCAGGGAGGGGAATTAAACCCTGGGATGGTTTCAAGTGCTGTTGGGCATTCTCTGGAGAAGTCCAGGCGTGGGTTTGTAGAAGCTCTAGTTCAGACAGACATTAACTGAGAATGCTGTAGCCTGCCCCGGGAGGTCTGAACATTTGAACACAACCATCCCCTCTGGCCTTTGGCTCTCTAAGTCTAGATTAGCGGTTTTCAAACTTTTATTTTTTTCTTCAGGACCCAGTTGAAAAAGATCATTTATGCTCGTGACCCAACAGTTACATCTCTGAGCAATGCACTCTAGGCTTTTGGTGACAACAACAGGGAGTGCCACAATCCTGTACCTGAAGGTTTGTGATCTGTATTAGGTCTCAAGCCATTTTTTGAACCCACTGATCAAGAGCAATACTGGGTCACAGACCCTGAGGCACTGGCTCACATCACCCTCTGCTGCCCCCACCAAAAGACTGGAATGCATTGCGCAAAAACGTAATTATGGGGTTGTGAGCATAAATGAATTTTTTCAACCGGGTCCTGGGGAAAAAAGTTTGAAAACCACTGATCTAGAGCACTAGGTTCCAGCAGTCAGCCCTCCTCCCACGGTCTGGCAACATGAAACATTTCTGTCCCTCCTATAGCCAAGGAGAGAACCTAGGAGTCCTGGCCCTCAGATTTTTCCTGCTCTAGCCGCTGGACCCCACTTGCCTCCCAGAGCCAGGGAAAGAACCCCGGCGTCCTGGTTCCCAGCCCTCATCCTCACAGAGCTGGCCCACCCCTTGAGCAAATGACCATCTTCAGGCAGATAGGCTTTGGGAGTTTTCATTCCTCTATCTCCCAGTGCCGGCATGGAGAGATGGACCATGGTCTGCACATCTCACAAGCCATGAAGGCAGTCTCTGGTCTTCCCAGGGATTGAGGTTGGCAGGTCAGCTGAGCTCCCCCTCTGCTGCTGCCCTCCCCTCACCACCCCTTTCGCTCTTAGCCCTGCACACACACTTTTGCCAATAAGGGATTAGACCAGGGTGTGTGTGAGGACAGTGTTATTTAGGGATTGTGGGGCACTAAGTGGGGGGGGCGCATCAAGCTCGGGGGTGAAATGGGGGAGTGTACAACAGCCTGGGCTGGGGAAGCGCTCTGTAACACCTCATCCTCCCCTCACCCCCCAGGATTTGCCCGCTCCTTTGGCCAGCGGCTCCCCAACGGGCAGCGCCGTGAATGGATCAAGCCCATCATGTTCAGCGGTGGCATTGGCACCATAGAGGACAGTCACATCTGCAAGGAGCCCCCGCAGCCTGGTGAGGACTCCCACAACACCTCCTCAGTCTAGAGAGGACCCCACGCCCTGTCCTGGCTTCCTCCTGAACCTCTTCCCAGACTAGAAAACACCCCTCTGCCCACTCCCCACATGCTACAGTTCCCTCTCCTGCCCAGTCCAGAGCTCACCCCAGCCCTTCTTCTGCACCCTGTCTAATCCCCGACCCAGTCATGCCCCAGGCACCCCTGCGATACCATTGCCTTGCCGGGTCCCTCCCTCTCTCCCCGTGGGATGCCCCCTGTTGATTGAGGGGTAACCACTTGGCCCGATCTCCACGCCCCTTTGTAAGAGGGAGGGGATGCAGGAGAGGCAGCACCCTGTTGTGGGGCTGGGCTGGGTTTGTGAGGTCTCACTGTCTGCTCTCCTCCAAGGGATGCAGGTGGTGAAGGTGGGGGGCCCCGTGTACCGGATCGGAGTTGGGGGAGGCGCCGCCTCTTCCATCCAGGTAAGTGGAAGGGAAGGGGGGGACGGCTGCCTGGCAGGGTGTGCCACCCTAATTCGCCATTCCTGGGCCCTGCCTTGTCTCGCTTTGCTTTGTGAACCTCCACTCCTGGGACAGCTCATGCCTAGCCACATGTGTCAGAACTGGTCCACACCCAGTGAGGGAGCGCTCTCACTCGCTGTGGGACGGTCCCCCAGCAAACACTCCCAGTCCCAGGTGCCACCCTGGGAACTACCATCTTGCAGAGTTCAGTGCTGCCCCCTGCAAACTCACTTACACTTGTTCATCAAATTTATCAGAGAAATTGATGCACAGCAGCTTTCATCCCCAGTGAGGTCTCTGCACACACTGCTTTAGATAAAAGCAAGGCATGTTTAGTGACTACAGTAAAACTTTACGTGATTATAAGTCAGAATATTGTGAATCTAATGATTGTCAGGGAGCTTAACCCAATGAAATAAAAGAAAACTCATACCCTAAACCAGGGGCGGCTGAAGTTTTTCCTACATGGGGGCTTCAGAGCGTGATTGCTGCAGACCCACAGGCCACACAATTCTTAAACCAGTTCTTTTTGCACTGCTGGACAGATCCAGTTACCCCCACTCCTGGGGCCCCATTACCTGGCCACTCCAGAGACCGCAACACATGCTGGGGCGATTTCAAAACTCCCAGCCTGGGCTGGGGCATCTCCCTGCCGCAGTGCCAGATGATTTTTCTATTTCCAGCACTCCGGCTTACTGAGCCGGTTAATGTTGTGTATTCACAAGCCACAGAAGAGCTTTTTGTGGGTTGCGCTTTGGGCACCCCTGCCCTAAACAAAGGTCCCCATTCAAGGTGCTTTAGTCTAATCCAGGGGTTCTCAACCTTTTCAGGGTTGTGACATGACTGGGAGGGTTCCCAGCCATGTGTGACGCAGCAAGGCTTTCCTGGCAACCTCCATTTCTCTCCCCCCACCTCCCCAGGAGCAGTGTATCAGCACATGACCCACATGCAGTGCACGTCCTGGTGATCGTACTGGGGAATGAGCTCAAGTGGCCCCCCCCCAGTGGTCAGTGTGCTGCCTTTTAACACGCTGGGCTCTGCTTCTGAGTCCGCTTCTGCGATCTCACCTCTCCAGCCAAGTGCTGTTAGTTCACCCCTTTCAGGGGTCAGTCCAGCTTGCACCCAAACCTGGCCACTGATTAAAACAGTTAATGGCCTGCAAGCTGTGTGCTGCTCTTGGCACACCTGGGGCAGCGGGGTGGAACCGGGGCCCACCCACTTTTCCAGACCCAAGCCCAGGGACCCTAAATGCCACCACAAAGGCCTCTGACTCCCTCCAGTCCTATACACCACAGCCCAGTTAATTCCCTGGTTACTGTCCCTGCAGCCCCCAGCCATTCACAGCGCCTCACTCCCTGAGTCCAGCTATCTTCCAGTCCAGGCTCCTCATCCGCAGACAGCTGCTCTGGCTCCTGCTGCCATCTGCTCCTTCTGGACCCAGGCGTTGGGTCAGCTGCCAGTGTAGCACACTCCGCGCTCTCTGGGTGCTGACTCCCACAGTTAACTGGCTAGGGAGAGAAGATCTTCATCTCCCAGGACAGACTGAGCATCTAGTGCTGCTGCTCCCTCTATATACTGCCTGCTGGCCCCTGATTGGCTCAACAGCACTGATAGCCAATTGGCTGCTGCTGTCAGGCCTCATTAACTCCGGCAGTGCTGTAGTGGAGCAGCTGTACCACTACACCCCCGCATCCTCTGTTCCCCCTACCCTTTTTTTTTGCCCCGGGAGCCTCCACGTCTCTTACCACCCCACACCCCAGCAACCTTCATGTCTCTTCCTCCCAGGAGCCTCTGAGTCTCTTTCCCTCCAGACCAGCAGCCTCCCAAGTTTTTTTTTTCCCCCTCCACTCTTTCCCCTGGCAGCCTCCAACCCCTAGTTTGTTCAGCACCCACTCTCACCCTGGCCCAAGATGTGGACACAGCCCTGGCTCTGGCCCCAGCTCTCGCTGCCACCCCAGCTCTGGCCCTGCTGCCTGTCCCAGCGGTCCTTCCAGTCTTGCCTTGCTGCAGCCCTGCTGCTTCAGCTCTGGCCCCCTCTCTGCCCCCACACTCAGCTTCTGACTCTCAGCTGCTAGAGAAATCTGCTCTCTTACCCTGGATTTGACCCGCAGGGTGGGTAGTTTAAAAACTCCCCACACCCAGCTCCTAGCTTGCTGGATGAGTCAGTAGCCTGCCTGAGACACGCAGACAGGTGGCCTGTGTTAATGCGGCCAGCGGCAGCAGCTCTGCAGCCATGTGGGAGCTTAGCTTGCAACCCATTCGCTGCTGCGCTGTGACATACTTTTGTGTCGTGGCACAGCAGTTGAGGATCGCTGGGATAGTCCGTTGTTCCTGTATGCATGCCTCTGCGGGGCATGGAACCACAACTCTTGTCTGTATCCATTCAAGCCATGTGAAACACATTTGGGGATCTGACAGACATCATTCCATGCCTGTACACATGTCGGGTGTTGCAGGAAACGTGCCACCATAACAGTAACGTTCAGTATTGGTGTGTTCACACAGCAGTCTTATTTCGAAACAACAGAGGTTGTTTCTAAATAAGAAGGGCCATGTTCACATGACGCACCATTGTTTCGGAACAGCGGCGTTGTTTTGAAACAACTTAAACCCCATGTGGGGACGAAACAATGTTGTTTTGAAACAATTGTTTCAAAACAATGCCGTCTGAACATGTTGCTTTGAAACAATGGTGACTTGTTTCGAAATAACTGTTGTCTGAACATGCTATTTCGATTCCTGCTTTTTTCCTTAATTCGAATTAATTTATTTCAAAATAAGGAGTTATTTCGATACAACTTGTATCCAAACAACTTGTATCGAAATAACCCCCTGTGTGTGAACATAGCCTATGTTATGGGCATTCCTCAACCACCTGACGTGGCGCACTTTGCATTAGACCAAACATAGTTATGCTGTAAGGGTGAACGTGAGTGATACACAGATTACACCACAAAAGTGCATGTGGGATGCAGCATGTCACAGGTGGGAGCTAAGCTGAGCCCCAGACAATGCCTGAGATGTTCCCCCACATCTCTAAAGAGATTATCCCATCTGCCTCTACCAGTGGTACCCCAGCCCACACTGCTGCCATGTAGCCTGGCCCAATTGTCACCCCTGTGCTTCCCTTCCCATCACAGTGTGGCCCAATTGGCTCCCCCCCCCAGCCTCCTTTCATTATGTGCCCATCAGGATACACCCCCAGTGGGGCCTCTCCCAGCCCCCTGCCCCATTCACCTCTCCTCTGAGGTCTAGAGTCCTCTGTGGCCAACCTGCCTGGGCTGTGCCCCCCATGTGCTCACCCAGCCTGAAAAGAGGGGCAACAGCCGCAGTGGGGGACACTGGCATGGTGTTGGTGGTCCCATTCTCCTTGCTGGAAGTGGGGAGGCAGCTCCAGTAAGCTAGATTTCAGGGGAGCAGGGATCTTTGTTCGGGCAGGAGGACTGGGGGTCAGAGCTGTTTCACAGTGACCTTCCCCATCCCTCACCCACCTGGTACCCGAGAGTGGATGTGGCGGGGAGGGAGCGTTAGGGTTGCATGAGAGGGTCTGTGCCAGTTGATCAGTGTCAGGGTAACCCCCACATCTCTTTCCAGGTGCAGGGGGATAACATCAGCGAACTGGATTTCGGGGCGGTGCAGCGAGGGGATCCCGAAATGGAGCAGAAGATGAACCGAGTGCTGCGGGCCTGCGTGGAGAGTGGGAAAACCAACCCCATCTGCAGCATCCACGACCAGGGGGCTGGAGGCAATGGTAAGGGGGGCGGGGAATCAATGCCTGGGGTGCCGGGTTTTGGGAAGACTGGGTGTCCTGGCAAGTGGTGACTCTTCCTCAATGCCCCCCAGGGAATGTGCTGAAGGAGCTGATAGACCCAGCCGGGGCCGTGATCTATGCCAGCCGCTTCAAGGTGTGTGGGGACCCTCTGCCCCCTAATCCTCTATGCCCACTGCTCCCAGTTGCCCATACCAGCAGTTCCCAGCTCTGTGGGCCTGTCCAAGTTTCAGGACAGTCTCATGGATTCCTCTTCCACACAGGGGGTTGGTTTGTACCCCCACAGTGTGACAGGACTCTCCTCTCGTGGCGAGTGGGCCCAGTCATAGCCCCCCACGCACACACAATCTTCAGTTTTGGGAACCTGTGGACCAGCCCTGCCCCCAGCAATGTTCCACAATGTGTAGGACCCAGTTCCCCAGCCTCTGACCTACCCTGTTGGTGTGTGAGTCCCCGATCCTGCCCCCTAATTCGGTCCTTCCACTGATGCCTGTCTCCCTCCAGTTGGGTGACCCCACCCTGAGTGTGCAGGAGATCTGGGGGGCCGAGTACCAGGAGTCCAATGCCCTCCTGATGCGCTCCAAGGACATCGCGCTGCTGCAACGCCTTGGCCACCGTGAGCGCTGCCCTGTGGACGTCGTGGGCACCATTACTGGGGACGGACAGGTATGGGCTGTGGCGTAGGGACCGGCCACTGGGGGTTGGGCCTGGGTCCAGGACTCAGGTGGGGCAAGTAGATGTGGGTCTCAGTCCCCAGGGAGGGATGGGATTCATGTTGGGGAGGACTGGCCTGGGGCAATGGGTGGGACTTGTGGAAGAATGGATGGGTCCTGGTGGTCGCCTGGCCTGGCCTTGGTGGAGTAGCGTTTGCACAGGGAACACGGACTAATGGGGGTGTCAGACCTATGGTTGGGCAGGCAGATGGGGAGGCTGGGTGTGGTAGGGGCTCACTATGGGAGGGCCAAAGGCTGGAACCAGACATCTTTACAGCCCTGAAGGCGAGACGGCCACTAGGCCGCCTGACCCTCTATGCCCTCATGGCGTAGGATGGGTTGTGGGGGACTGTGACCCATTACCGACCCCCCAGCCCTATGGGTTCTCCCTTAGGTCGTGTTGGTGGATGACCTAGAGGCGCCAGTGAAGGATGTGGCACCGGCAGAGGCGAAAGGGAGGAAGACACCTGTCGACCTGCAACTGGAGCAGGTGCTGGGCAAGGTGCCGCGCAAGGTATGGAAGGGATGGCGGGTTGTACCCACAGATCACCAACACCCCACAGTGCCCACCGCTATTGGGAGGAGCCAGGAGCTCGCCCTCAGGGTCCCCGCCTGTTTAACTCATGAATGTCCAACTTCTTTTTCCCCAGGAATTCATCTTGTCCCGTAAGAGGCCAGTTCTCCGCCCCCTGAGCCTGCCCCCTGGGCTGAGTGTGGCTGATGCCCTGGAGCGAGTCCTGCGCCTGCCAGCCGTGGCCAGCAAACGCTATCTCACCAATAAGGTAGCTGCCCCTGCCCTCTGCCCCCTCTTGGGGTGGTGCCCCTTGATCCTGTATCTCCGTCCCCCTGCTGTCTCTGCCCCTTCGTGTGTTTGCCTTGCCAAAGGGGGTCGTCCTGCTGCACCTTGGGGGTAGCATCCTAAACCCATGTCCCTCCCCACATCAGAGGAGTGGTGCCCTGTGTCTCCTGAGCGTGTCTCTGCCTTCCCAGGGGGGTCATCCTTCTGCCCCCCAATCTTACGTCTGTGCTCCCCACCCCCTGGCCCCATGTCTCTGCCTTCCTGGAGGGGAGAATTCCCCCAAACCCCTGTCTCCAGGTCTCTGACCCCCTGAGCTATGTCTCTCCTGGCAGGTGGACCGGTCGGTGACGGGGCTGGTGGCCCAGCAGCAGTGCGTCGGACCTCTGCACACTCCTCTGGCTGACATGGCTGTCGTGGCCTTGTCTCCCTTTGACACCGTGGGGGCAGCCACGGCCCTCGGGGAGCAGCCCCTCAAGGGACTGATCGACCCGGGTGCAGGGGCCCGGCTGGCTGTTGGCGAGGCGCTCACCAACCTGGTCTTTGCCCGTGTCACTGACCTGAGGGTGAGTTGCCTGTGGGGGGGAATTGAGAGGGGCCGTTTTGGCGTGGGTGAGGGGAGCAGTGGGTGAGTTGGAGGGGCTGGTCTGTGGCAGATATTTTCCTCTCCATGGGCTGGGAAGGGCAAGAGAAACTGGTTGGAGGAGGGGCTGGGGCTAATTCTCTGCTGTCCCCCAGGATGTGAGGTGCAATGGTCACTGGATGTGGGAGCCATAGGGCTGGGGCTGTGGGGCAGTGCGAGGGGGCGTGGCTGGACCCCCCCCAGCTCACAGGGTGTGAAGTGCAGCAAGAACTGGTGGTTGGGGGACCATTGGGCTGGCAGTGAGGGGCTGTACAGAGGCCACGTGGCTGAGCCCTGTCCTTTCCCAGGATGTGAAGCGCAACTGGTGTTGGTTGTGGGGACCGTGGGGCAATGTAGGGTGGGCAGGGGCTATACAGGGGCCCCGTGGCTGACCCTTTTCTTCCCAGGACGTAAAGTGCAGCGGGAATTGGATGTGGGCAGCCCGGCAGCCAGGCGAGGGTGCAGCACTGGTGGACGCCTGTGAGGCCATGTGCAACGTTATGGCCCGGCTGGGGGTGGCCGTGGATGGGGGCAAGGACTCGCTCAGCATGGCAGCCCGCGTGGGCAGTGACATCAGCATGGCGCCTGGTGAGTGGGGGGGGTTGTTTCCACCCCTTCACCTCACCCAGCCCCACCCCAATCTCTGTGGCTCCTCTGGGCCTTCTGTCCTCATCCCCTGGGCCCAGCTCTGACAGGCCTCTTCTTACCGTGCCCCACATAAACTCTCCACGCCCAGTGTGCCGGGTGTCAGTCCTTGGGGAAACTGAGGCACACAACCGGCTACCTCATCTCTCCTGGGGCTGTGTGCATCACTGTTGCCCCATGCCCCATCCACCACAGGGAGCCAATTCTCCTACTCCTGAATGACCCCCCCTCGCAGGTGTGGTGTCTTCCTCACCCCACAGGACCCCCAGTTCTGCCCCTCCAGGCTATCCTGGCACCCCCCCCCCCAAGTTCCCTCCTTTCCCCTTCTACCCATCAAGCCATCTGGTCTTCTCGCTGACCCCATCCCTTCTCCCTACAGGGACCCTGGTTATCTCGGCCTATGCTGTGTGTCCAGACATCACAGCCACCGTCACGCCCGACTTGAAGTGCCCTGATGGCAAAGGTGAGGGGTGGGGGCTGGCTGGCTCAGGCATGTCGGGCATGGGGCTTTTCATCCCCAGAAGGGAATCTGGAGTCTGGCTCTGACCCCGTCTCTCACTCTGCAGGTGCCCTGCTGTACGTGCAGCTGTGCCCGGGGCAGCACCGACTGGGGGGCAGCGCCCTGGCACAGTGCTACTCCCAGGTGGGGGATTGCTGCCCTGACCTGGACAACCCAGACACGCTGGTAGCCTGCTTCCGCCTCACCCAGCAGCTGCTGCAAGGTCAGTGGGTCGATCCATCTGTCCCTGCCTCTCCCTGCTGGAGGGGTGGTCCTGCCCCCTAAAGCCGTGTGTATTTCGGAGTGGGAGGCTGAGGGGCTGGGTAGCAGGTGGGGTGCCGTTTGGTCCTGTCCCATCTGCTGCTGTGTCCCCCAGAGTCGGTGGTGAGCGCAGGGCATGACGTGAGCGATGGAGGACTGGTGACCTGCCTGCTGGAGATGGCCTTTGCTGGGAACTGTGGGCTGCAGGTCGAGATGGAGGTGCCAGATGGGGCCAGTGGTGAGTGGGAAGCGCCGCCCCGAACCTCCTTCTCCAAACCTGTGGCCTGTACCCCACCCCCTGGCTGGGAACGGAAACCCCACCCAGAGCCCCATGACCAAGCAGTGAATGAGGGTCCTGCCCTGAACCCCACAGCCCAGCAATGAATAGCAAACTCCACCCAGACCCCCACAGGCTGGCAGCGAATGGGGTCCCTGCCCCAAACCCCTCCCCAAATCCCTGCCCTGAAACCAGCAACTCAGTGGCGAGACACTTGTCCCCTTCCCTGCCAGGCTGCCCTCATTGTGACCCAATACGAGCCCCACCATGACTTAAATCCTTCAGTTCTTCACCACAAACTGACCTCCCCCCTCAAACTCCCCCAGCCCTGCAGGTGCTGTTTGCTGAAGAGCTGGGCCTGGTGCTGGAGGTGCCTGATGCTGTGGCAGGAGACGTCTGCAGACGGTACAAGGAGGCCGGAGTGCACTGCCTGCTCATCGGGCACACGGGGCCCTCGGGCCCACAGTCTTATGTGAGTGGGGCTGCAAGTCAGGGGTGATGGGCACTGGCAGAGTTGGAAGGAGCCCGGGGTGGGTAGCTGGGGCTGCCAGTCAGGGCACTGGCACAGCCGGGAGGGAGGGATTGGGATTGAGGGGCACTAACAGATTTGGGGGGAGCCCAGGGTGGGAAGGAGGAGCTGCTGACCCTCCCTGTTTGCCCCCCAGGTGCGGCTGCGGGTGAACGGGCAGGAGGAGCTGGCACAGCCCGTGGGCAAGCTGCGCGCACTCTGGGAGGCCACAAGTTTCCAGCTGGAGCGGCTGCAAGCATCGCCCCCCTGCGTGGAGCAAGAGGAGCGTGGGCTGATGGAGCGTGTGGGCCCCACCTTCAAGCTGTCGTTTGACCCCAAGGAAAAGCCCCAGCTACTGCGCCAAATGAGTAAGACCCCGGGCCCCTGGGAGGGGGGAGCAGATTGGTGCGGGAGGAGGTGTCTGTGGGTCCCAGCAAGGGGAAGGAGAGCAGGGAGACAGTCGGGGAGGGGGCATCCCCAGGTCCGGATTTCAGGTGGGTGCTGTCTGCGGGAGAGGGGGTGTCCCTGTACTCAGCAGATGGAGGGGCTCTGAGTTCGGGATGGGGGGTTCTCTGTCAGCGGGGATGCATGGAGCCCAGCCAGGCCCTTTTCTCTAACCCCACCTTTGCCCCCAGCCCAGCCAGGCCCCCGTGTGGCCATCCTACGCGAGGAGGGCAGCAATGGGGATCGTGAGATGGTAGCCGCCTTTTTCATGGCTGGGTTCCAGGTGAGACACACACGCCTCCTGCTCTAACCACTAGCTCCCAATCCCCTCCCAGAACTGGGAGAGACCCCAGGAGCCTTGGCCCCCAGCCCTCCCACTGAAACCTCTAGATCCCATTCTCCTTTCCCCCAGGTCTGGGATGTGACCATGCAGGACCTGTACGATGAGGAGGTGACTCTGGAGTCGTTTCGGGGGCTGGTCTTTGTGGGGGGCTTCAGCTATGCCGACGTCCTGGGCTCTGCCAGAGGTGAGGCCAGTGCTCCCCACTTTCTTCCCCCCAAACCAGCCACTGCCCATCCCTCTTCAGGGCTGGACTGGAGCTGGTGCCCGCTAGAGGGAAAGGCCCCAGTCTCCATCCCCCACAGCTGACTGGACCCCTCTGCCCGTGTCTCTTTGTCTCCAGGCTGGGCGGCTTCAGCAACGTTCAACCCTCGGGCACGGGCCCAGTTAGAGGCATTTCGCCAACGCAGGGACACGTTCAGCCTGGGCGTCTGCAACGGCTGCCAGCTCATGGCACTGCTGGGCTGGGTGGGGGCTGAGAGTCACCCCAAGGGTAAGTAGGAAAGGAGGTGATGGACTGAGGGGCAGGTGTCAGGGTGGGAGTGGATTTGGGGCTACTGTGTCATGGGAGATGGGGAGGGGGCTGAGGAGTGTTTCTGGAGTGGGACTCACTTTGTCCGGCTGTCTGCCCACAGGTGAAGCTGTCCGGCCCGGGGTGCTGCTGGCCCACAATGAGTCGGGCAGGTTCGAGTCGCGTTTTGTGACACTGGCCATCAAGGAGAGCCCAGCGATGATGCTGCAAGACATGGCCGGCTCAACCCTGGGCATCTGGGTGGCCCATGGAGAAGGTAACAGCTCTGCCTGCGCAAAGGGGGGCTGCTGGGGTCAAGTCCCCAGAGTGCTGGGGGGGTGTCACTCTACCTCGTATATACATCACCACTCCCCACCCCAGAGGGAACACATCTTAGTGCTGGGTGAAGGCCTTTGTATAACCAGCCACCACCCTCACTCCAGAGGTAGTCGTGTCTCCATGCCATGGCCGATTCCTGTATAAACAGCCCCCATGCCAGAGGTGTGGCTGGGTGGGTCCTTGCCTGGTCTCCACCCTGCCCCAATTCCTTTAAGGTCAGGTGAGTTCTCCCTCGAGTGATGGTCCCTTGCATGTTGCACTGGAGACTTTCCTGAGATGGGAAAGTTGTTGCCCAGCCAGCTCCACTGGCCTGTACCTGTGTCCTTCTCCCCCTCGATCTCCACCCCTAGCATGTACACCATGGAGCAGACTGACCTCTCGCCTCTCCGTTTCCTTTACCATCACCTGTGGTTGGGGATGGGTCCTCTTTGTTCTTCCTTAATGGTGTGCATGGCAGAAAAGCTCCTAACAGAGCATTGGGGTCCTCTTCAGTAATGGGGGGTCTCTGGATTGAGCCCTGATATGACCACTGCTGGCATCCCATGCCCACAACTCAAGAAGGCCTGCACTGAGTGCCGAGGAGGCGGAGCAGATATCAGAAAACCTGGCGTTGCCAGAGAGACTCCGGCAACTGGATCTATTCAGCTTAAGCAAAAGCCAAGGGGTGACTTGGTCCCTGTATGTCAGCACCTACGTGGGCAATGCACCTTTAATCCTGGGTTTCTTGGTCAAGCAGAGGAACACTCTCCAACAGCTGGACATTAAAACGACAGATTTTGATGGAAAATAAGATACGAACTTTTAATGGCAAGAACTAACCAACCCATGGAACAGCTTACCAAGGGCCATGGCAAATTGTCTAGCACTGGCTGGTTTTTAATCAAATTTGGATGTGTTCCTGAAAGGTCTACTCTAAAAATGGCTGTGAGGCTGTTTTCTTACTGGCACTGCACAGATTGTCACCACAGTCCCGTTGGCCTTGGAGTCTGAGTAAACCTGAAAAAAAGCAGATCCTAGATGCTATCCTGCTCAGCTGGGAAGCCCATGTGAGTTAGCCTGGAGCACGGGATCCTGACAGAGATAAGATGTTCATAGCCTTTCTAGTATGGTGTGCAGTGCATGAACCTGGAAAGCTCCTACCTGGAGCCTTCACGTTCCCAGCTGTGCTGGACAACTGACATCAGCAAGGTCCGTGCTACGCAGAGAGGCCGTCAGTCTTTAGAAGCGGTGCATCCACCCCTGTCTTGGTGGTGTCTCTTCTGGGGTGCAGCTCCCCATGACAGGCAGCCTATCCAGACATGCCTCCAGAGACCACAAGTAGGAGTCGCACCACTCAGCGGTGGCAGCATCTGTCATCGACCTCTTTCCATCTTAGGAAAATGAAGAATACCCGGTCCGCTGCCCATGGCCAGCACGCTGGTGGTGATGCATTTCTAGGCCTTTCTGCATCCCCGCCCATCCCTGTGTCGCAGAGAGAGATTTGAAACAACGGTGATCTGCACGTATCTCGTGTGGCCAAGGCAGTTGTTCCCAGGTGTCCTCATGTCCATGCATCTGCAGAACCAAGGTCTACCTTACCATGTCTCCCTCTGTCTGTGAGCGGGTAGTGAGATGGAGTTAATTTTCAGCATTGTCTGCTGCTGCCAACAGCTCTAGTCACAGCTGTGCTGGACTTTGCACCGTTGGGTGTGAGGGAGATTTCTGAAAGGTTTCTCAGGGCCTCCTGTCCAGTGCAGGTAGTTACCCTGACATATCTCCGTGTAGTCCTGCCCTTTCATCTCCAGATTGTGTGTAGCTGTCACAAGGAGAGGTGGGGAGGCCCATCTCCCCTGGGCCACTGGTTGCATGGTGTTGCTGGCTGAACAATTGGATTTGCCTCTGTCTTTTTCTGTTGCTGTGCGGCCTAACTCGGGGGCCAGACAGCTAAGCAATGGTATCTCTGTCCCTCAGCCCGTCCTGGGAGCGGACAACACGTTTCCACCCCAATGGGCAACAGTGCACTGGGGAAACTGAGGCAGTCTTCAAAACTATTGCCAGATATTGCCACTTCTTCACACCTCTCAGGACAGCTCCCTGCTAGAGGGCATCTTTTGGGTGCTTGATTTGGTGCAGAAATGTATGGGTGCTGGCCCCAGCTAAGGAAAATACCCAGTCTCAGCACACGGAGGACATGTCAAGCTTGAGGGGGCCACACTGGGACCCTGACAGCCAGGAGAGCCCTCGTTGCTGTGCAAGGAAGGCAACTGGGTTCCCCGCGCTGCCCCCCACTGGATGTGCTGACAATGAAAGAGTGGGCAGATGCTTTACCTCTCTCCCCTCCCTGTACCGTCCCACAGCTGGCACCCAGGTCCCTGCTCCTCAGGCAACGTCAGGGCAGTAGACCTGTTGGTGGGGGAGAGTGTCCTGCGGGCGGCTCTCTGACCATCTCACCCTTCTTCTCTCTCCCAGGTCGGATGCGGTTCCGCTCGCCTGAGGTTCTGGATGCGATAACAACAGGGGGCCTGGCCCCGCTGCGCTATGTGGACGACCAGGGCCAGCCCACCCAGGAGTACCCCCTGAACCCCAACGGCTCCCCGCAGGGTCTGGCCGGCCTCTGCTCCCCAGATGGGCGCCACTTGGCCATGATGCCCCACCCCGAGCGCTGCGTCCTACCTTGGCAGTGGGCCTGGATGCCACCTGACTGGCGCCGCACCATGGAGGTTTCGCCCTGGCTGCGCATGTTCCAGAACGCCTGCGCCTGGTGTTTGCGCCACCCTAAAGGGGAGTCCTGACAGGGAGATCAGTCATCCTTCCTGCTGCATTCACCTCACCAAGTCCACCTGCTGGCAGAAGTGCTTCGGGACCAGTCACCGTCCTGCTGCTCTTACCCTGAAATTGCCTCTGCGTCTGCCCGAGTGCTGTGTTGCCACATCCCTTTTGTCCACGTGCATTTCCACCATCTGAGGGAAGGGGAGGAGAGCGCATCTCACTCATGTCAGGCTGAAAAAGATACCTCAGGACAACCTGTTCTCCCATTCCCTCACAGCCATTGTTGCTAACTTTCTGTGAGAAGTGGAATTTTAATATTTCTGTAAACCTGTTCTTACATGAAGGTATGTGAACTACTTACAAGACCCTCAAGCAGACAATAAAGAAACTCGTTTATCTTTAAAAGTACCTCGGGACTCCTTGTTCATTTGTGAACTGTATCGTAAATCCAGTGACTTTATTCATTTCCCACTTTTTACAATCGCCCTGTGCTTGAAGAAGCCCCTGGGCTATTCACTGCAGCTAAAAGAACTGTGTCATTCTGTACAGAAAATATTACAAGCTTGTGCACGTTCTGATGACATGATTATATCATTTGTGGTATTTCAGTGACGTCAGTAAAAAGCTTCCCATGGCAGCAAAAAAATTAACCTGCATGGTTGACAACACTGCAGCAATCCGCCTGTCTCTCCCTCAGGCCTCTGGGTGCGGAGTGGGAATTTCAGCGACCCACCAAACCAGCTTCCACAAGTCAGATCAGGTCCTGCTCTCCATGGTGCGCCCACCTAGCCAAGCCTGTGGGTGGAGTAGAAGCTGGTAGCGCTGGCCACATCCCTTCCTGCGTAGTACAAGGGGGATACAAAGAAGGGGGGAAAAGAGGAGGGCCATAGAGAAGAGGTGTGGACAAGGAGGGGGTTACACTGGAGAGGGGGCATGGGGGGGTGCACAGAAGACGGATTGGTCAGTGTTGCCTTTGCTTTATCCCAAAGTCGCTTGTGTGTGTCCAGGTGGGAGTAGTGCCTGTACAGGTGACCACTAATGGGGCCTGCCCCCCCATTCATTCTTGGCCGCACAGGCAGGCTTTGTGCCGGGGAAGTTGCCACAGCCTAGAGGGCAGAGCTTGGGAGCAGGGTCCCAGGCACCTAGATTCCTTTCCCAGCTCTGCCACTGGCCATGGATAGGTCACTTACTCCCTCACTGCCTCAGTTTCCCTGCTGTCTAAATCCTTGACTCAGTGCTGCCACTTTGCCAGCTACCATCCTGTCAAAATCAGGTAATGAGCCTGTAAATCATGGGACTTTGCAGAGATAGCAAGTGTGGGGAGTCTTCAGATCTGGGATTATTTCATTCTACTGCAAGTAGTGCCTTCAAGCCCCACTCATGGCTCAGGCAGCCTTTTGTGCCAGGTGCTGTACAGGGCGACATAGAAAGTACCCTGCAGGGCCTCTGACCGTAAAATCTAACAATAAGGGTTGCTGATGCCATTTTATGGACAGGCAAATTGAGGCACAAAGGGCAAAGTGACTTGTACAAAGTCGCCCAGTAAAGCTGAGGTTAGAACCCAGGAGTACTGGCTTCTGGCCGCCGAAAACAAACACTTCCCCGCAGTTTTTTGAGTCCTCGGAAATTCAGAAGCACTTTGCTTCTACCCTGGGCAAGTTTTATTTTTCCAGGCAGGCATCCAGCAGACTGTCCCAGTACTGTGTAGTCTGACTATCGTCCACGCTCATGATTCAGGGCTGCAGTCCACAGGGGTCAGGAAGGAATTAGTTCTCCCCTCGCATTGGCAGATTATTTTATCGAATGATCTCATCTTCCTCTCTGCACTGCCAGCTCTGGGCATCTCAGCCCTTCCCTGCTCCCTGAGGTGGGGGATAGGGCACAACTGGGTCACAGAGCCTACAGCTGCGTCCGAGGGAGAGAAGGGAGCTGGCCCCCGGCCTCCCATGGAGCAGCCTTGCTTGCTCCCGGGGCCTGTGGAGCAGAGTCAGCCTTGAGGATCCGCGACAGACTACACAAGAGGGTGACGTTCAACGCTACCTGGCAGGAGGAGGGACAATAGGTATGAAGCATGGGGCCATGGCTGAGTTCCTCTCGCTTTTTCCTGGTGTGAATCGAGTATCTCCTCACTCACTCCCACGTCCTAGGAGTCTCTCATCCCCTTCCTTTCTCATGGCTCCACACCACAGGACTTGGCTCCTTTCCTCCCTGCTTCGCTACTGGCCAACTTTCTCTGGACTGGGCACACAGGTGTGTCGAATGGACCACGCAACCCACCAGGATTCAGTGGGGAGTCCTCCTCTTCCCAGGCCGGTTCTCACAGCTGCACCCCACTGTGGGAAGCGCTCGTGGCCTGGGGCAGCAGCACGTGGGGCTGACGTCGCGCCGGCTGTGGAGGCCTGAGTCATCCCGACGAGCACAGCCTGTGCCACCTGCCTGGACAGCTCCCTCGTGCCTGCCCTGAATCACCTGCCTCTGGGAACAGGGATAAATGGAGCCGAGCAGCGGGGACTGGAAGGATTCCTGCTGCCATGATGGCGCTGCTGTGTCCGCCCGAGGAGCTTCGCCTGGATGCTGCGCCTGAGGAGACTTGGCCGCTTTTCAAGCAACGCTTCCTGCTCTACCTGACGGCCACGGGTGCGACCCAGTGGCCGGGCAAGCAGCAGGTGGCTCTTTTCCTGACGGTGGCGGGGCCGGCAGCACTGGACATTTATAACACCCTGCGACTGAAGCCAGAGGAGGAAGAGGATTTGACTGCAGTGCTGGCCCACTTCGAAGAGCGCTGCCTGCCGCGGCACAGTGAAACCTACCGGCGGTACCTATTCCACAGCCGGCTGCAGGGGCCTCGTGAACCAGTCGAGGCCTTTGCCGCTGAGCTGGAGCGCCAGAGCCACGCCTGTGGCTTTGGCCCCTTGCGGGAGTCCCTCGTGCGGGACCAGCTGGTGCTGGGGTGCCGGGACAAGGCAGCGAGGGCCCAGCTGCTCCGGGAGGATGGGCTGAGCCTGGCACGGGCTGTGCAAATCTGCCAGGAGGCCGAGGAGGCGGGTGACCTGGGTGAGCACCCCCAGAGGACACGGCGAGCCAGCAGGAAGGATCCCGAGTTCCCTGAGCACCCCGAAGTGCCACACCCCAAGTGCCAGAGGAGGGACTTGCTGCGTACGTACGTGTGACTCCAAGGTGCCCTCGCCAATGCCCAGGCTGCTCCCGCATCTGCCCACTCAGCCAGCACCCTGTGAGAAGTGCTGGGTGCAGGAGAAAAAGAAGTGCCTTCTTGGGGACCTGGAAGCATGTCATGAACATCCCAGCTTGATCAGACACAGGGTCTCCTTTGCGGACTGCAAACTGGGTCTCCCCCAGCCCAGTTCTACCCCCTTCTTCCTCCTGCAGTGACTCAGTTTCCCTCACCCCCCTGTGCTTGGAGATCCTTGACCTGGAGGAAGCCATCTGCCTTCACCCCCTATTACATGGTGAGCCTAGCTGCACCGTCTGTTTTCTCTGTGCTGCAGACTGGCAGAGGGAGTGTCTCGGAGCAACCGAGGCACACCGTGCATGTTTTGCAGCAGGGCCTGTCTTTCTGCTCTGTCTGTGGGTAGCACCCAGTGCAGTGGGAGCTGAGACTTGGATCCACAAGTCTGGAATAGGGGCCCGTGGCCTTCATCTTGGGATAAAGCCAGCTCCGGACTCAACCACACAGCGAAGGTGGCTGTTTGTCCCACAGCCGGCTTGCCCCATGCCCCAGGTCTTTGGCTTTTCCACCTATTTCTTACCAACGCAGTTATTGTTCCAGGGCATTTGTCAATAAAGTGGTTGCCACTCGTTTCATCCTCTCCAGCAGGCGTCTTGTGGCCTTTCACCCCTGAGTCACGGCACTTCTGATCGTAGTTACTGCCCAAGGCAGGAAAGGTAGGAGGGTAAAGCTGGGTAGTGGGGGATCCCAGGCTTGGTACTGCCTGTGGAAGCAGCTGCTGAATTTTTGGATCCCACTTGCCTCCCAGAGCAAGGGAGAAAATGCAGGAGTCTTGACTCCCAGCCTTCCCTGCTCTAACCACTTGAACTCATTCCTTTTCCAGAGCCTGGGAGAGAAACCAGGTATCTTGGTGCCTAATCCCCAACCCTAACCCCCTTCCCTCTCTGATCTGGGGATAGAGCCCAGGAGTCCTCGTTTCCAGCCTGCCGTGCTCTAACCATTAGTCTGCTCTCCCCTATTAGAGCCAGGAAGAACCCAGGACTCCTGGCTTCCAGCCCCACTAATTGGTGCCTGCAGCGTCTGCCCTAGTTGGAACCGTGCCCTGGCACTACTGGCACAGGAAGCCGGGGGGTGGCGTTGGGGTAGAGGTGCCCTAGAGCCAAGCCACCAGGGCCTGCACGTGGCTTAGCGGCCTGGCACGTGGCAGGGCAGTAGTGCTGAGTGATGCCAAGGTGAGTGTGCCGGACATCCACAGGCTGCAATTGCCACCACGCCCTGCACACGAGGCCGGGTGTGTGGGAAGCCATGCCTGACAGCGGCACCCACAAAGACGGGACTTCATCCCAGGCTGAGGGATTGGCAAAGGCCAGAGGAGGAGGTAGCGGCGCTGCATGGTGAGTGCTGGGGAGCTGGGAACCAGGAGTCCTGTGGCTTTGGGAGATGAGTAGGAGTTGGAGGGGTGGAGGGATGGGGAGCCAGGACTCCTGGGTTCTGGCTCTGCCATTCACTCACTGTGTGCCCATGGAAGCAACCCCTGCCTCAGTTTCCCATGAGTCTTCAGGGAAAAAGCTCCCTGGCTGGATTTTGCAGCTCAGTGGGGTCCCAGGTTGGGTGCCGGTTCTCATGTGCTCCTGCTAGGAAAGCGCCTATCCTGTGACTCCCTCAGCTTTGAGCCTGGTGTCATGGTGTGGGAAGGGGGCAGCAGCCGTCCTGGCCACAGTCCCTATCGACACACCTCTGCTGCTCGGCCAGTTCTGCCAGTCCCTCAATGTTCCCTCTAATTTTTCATCGGCTGTGTGCAGAAAAAATTTGTGCGCACAAAAAATTTCTTTGTGTGCACTAATAGCACTGTTGAATCTTTTTGTGCATGCTTTATTTTGTTGTGTGCACGGGGTTCAATGACCCGTGTGCCTCCACCCTGTCTCAACATGCACCGGGACATTCCCTGATAGATACTCTTACTCTGCAGGCTAAGATGCACTGGGGGATTATTACCCCAAACCCATTTCTCCTGGGACAGCCTGTACCTTGGGGGTATTGGCAGGAGCCTGCCCCTCCGCAGCTTTAGGGGGTTCTGGAGGGAAGCGTTCTGAGGGTGCAGGGGACTATAGGGTCATCAGATGGGGGCATTTAGGGGCTCTAAAGGGATGACAGATGTGTCAACGGAGGTGGCAGACATAATGGCCGCCCAGCCCCCCCAAAGTAGCCCTCTAGACTATCACAGGGAGGAATATTAAGTATTGATCTCCCTGATGGGTCTCATCTCCGGGCTACTCAGCTCAAGGGGAAGTGTGTTAAGTATCGACCTCCCCTGATGGGCCTCGATTTCCTGGGTGAGTTTCTACCCCCCTTGCCTTGTGTCATCAATGGGGGGGGGTGAGTTTCTATCCCCCTGAACAGTTTCTCTGCACCCCCATCACCACGAAGGAGGGATCTTTGTCCGGGGTCCCAGTTTATCATTGGTCCTGACCTGCATCTCACTCCTAATTGGCTATTTTTACTCTGGCTGTGCAAAATTCTATTTAAACCCCGTCTCAGCTAGCTTGTTGTTCTCCCACTCTCGAATGCTAAAGGGCACGTTGCGACCCAGTCAGACCCATCCCCTGACTGAGAGAGGGAGCACCCACCCATGAGACCTTTTTTTGGTATGTACACGAGTTGCCGGCCGAATGATTAAGTAGTGGGATGTTGCAGCTGGTCTGCGTCCTCGCTTTGGGTTCCACTATGGTGCTAGGACAGGTATTATAAATCGATACAAGCCTCCAACTTCTCTTAATTCTTCTCCTTACTGCTATTCATGTATAGTCTGTTATTGTAGCTTCCTTATTTGTTTTGTATAGTTTGTGTAGCTGTTTATTATTCCCTCTGTATCCTGCATAATCCTTTCACAATATAGATGTTCATTGCTTAGCATGGATTGTTATTTTGTCATATGTTTGTTAGCCATTTGTATTTTGCATTTTTATTGTAAAGTTGTTTATTTTTCCACTTCTGCTCTAAACTGCTGTCCCCAAATTTCCCCAGCATACACAGGGGGAGTTTAGTTTCTCTCATCTGACTCCTTCATTCTGCCACCCCCTCTTCTTGGCTAGCAAGGAGGAGTGGCTTTGAGCCATTGGTAAATACACATCAGGTGCGCTGATCGGTGCCCATAGCAATGTTGAGGCAGTAAAAGGCCAGAAAAGTCTTTGACTTATTATGGCCACCCTCTTGTAAGTCATTGCTCCATACTGTTATTTGGCTATGAGTGTTTTAGTTGGTTGTAAGGGTTTTGCATGGACTTTCATGCTTTATCCTGTTTGGTTATAGGTGTTTTACATAGACTTTTTTGTTCCAGACTGTTAGTTGGTTATAAATGTTTTATGGTATCATTAAAAAATTTTTTTTGTTTACTTGAACTGGTGTCCATCGCATTGGTGGGTGTCGCTGGTCCATCACCATTACATCATGAACCCAGGGTTCAACAAGATGGAGCTCTGCAGGGACATTAGGTGGGTTGAGGAAAGTGAACAGATGGTCTGGTGGCACTTTAGGGGGTTCAGAGGGTCATCAGATGGGGGATTGAGAGGACTTGACGGTGGTGCTGGAGGGTCTACAGATGGAGATCTCGTAGACTAAGGTCAGAAGGGACCAATATGATCATCTAGTCTGACTTCCTAGACAGTGCAGGCCACAAAACCTCACCAACCCACTCCTACAATGAACCTCAGACCTATAACTGAGCTATTAAAGTCCTCAAATCATGATTTAAAGACTTTAATACAAAGAATCAACCAGCAAGTGAGCCATGCCCAATGCTATAGAGGAAGGCAAAAACACCCCAGCGCCCAAGCCAATCAGCCCTGGGGGAAAAATCCTTCCTGACCCCAAATATGGCAATCAGTTAAACCCTGAGCAAGAAGGCAAGTCCACAATGGCCAGGTCAAGCACTTCTCTGTAATAACTCAGAACCCACTTGATCTAATGCCCCTTCCCAGCTCACTATGATACCCATCACCACTAGTAAAAGGCAGACAATGGCCAAGCTACACTGTCCATGATGATATTCCCTCCATAAAATTATCAAGCTTGGTTTTGAAGGCACCTAAGGTTTTTGCCCCCACCACTTCCCTTGGTAGACTATTCCAGAACTTTACTCCTCTGACTGTTAGGAATCTGCATCTAATTTCAAGCCTAAATTTACTGAAGGACAGCTTGTATCCATTTGTTCTTGTGTCCACATTGGTGCTGTATTCAAATAATTCCTCTCCCTCCCATGTATTTATCCCTCTAATGTATTTATAAAGAGCAATCATATCTCCTCTCAGCCTTCTTTTGGTCAGACTAAACAAACCAAGTTCTTTAAGTCCTCTCTCATAGGGAAGATTTTCCATCCCATGAATCATCCTTGTAGCCCTTCTTTGTACCTGTTCCAGTTTGATTTCATCTGGGTGACCAGAACTGTACACAATATTCCAAGTGAGGCCGCACCAGCGCCTTGTATAACAGTACTAACACCTCCCTGTCTTGACCGGAAATACCCCTTCTCATGCACCCCAGGACCTCATTAGCTTTTTTCACTGCCACATCCCATTGGCTACTCATTGTCATTCAGTGATCAACCAGTACACCCAGGTCCTTCTCCTCCCCCATCACTTCCAGCTGATGCATTCCCAACTTCTAAGAAAAATTCCTGTTATTTGTCCCTAAGTGCATGACCTTGCACTTCGCATTGTTGAATTTCTTCCTATTTCTAATGCTCTATTTTACAAGGTCATCCAAATCATTTTGTATGCTATCCTGATCCTCCTCTGTATTGGCAATACCTCCCAGCTTGGTGTCTGCAAACTTAATTAGGATATCCCCACTTTTTGTGCCAAGGTCAGTAAGGAAAAGGTTGAATAATATGGGTCCCAGGATTGATCCTTGGGGAACTCCACTAGTGACCTCCTTCCAGCTCGACAGTTCACCTTTCCCTATGACCCTCTGTGGTCTCCCCTGTAACCAGTTCTTTATCCACCTTACTATTTTCATATTAATCCCCATCTTTCCCAATTTAACTAATAATTCCCTGGGTGGCTCTGTATCAAATGCCTTGCTGAAATATAAGTAAATTAGGTCCACCACATTCCCTTTATCCAAAAAAAATCATTATCTTCTCAAAAAAGGAGATCAGGTTAGTCAGGCATGATCTACCTTTTGTAAAGCCATGTTGTATTTTATCCCAGTTACCATTTCCCTCAATATCCTTAAGTACTTTCTCCTTCAAAATTTTCTCCAAGACCTTGCATACTGCTGAGGTCAAACTAACAGGCCTGTAGTTACCTGGATCACTTTTACTCCCTTTCTTGAAAATAGGGGCTACATTAGCCATTCGCCAGTCATAAGCTACAACCCCTGTGTTCACCAATACCTTAAAAATCCTTGCTAAAGGGCTGGCAATTTCATGTGCAGGTTCCTTCACTATTCTTGGATGGAGATTATCTGGACCCCCTGATTTAGTTCCATTAAGCAGCTGAAGCTTGGCTTCCCCCTCAGCTAAGGTAATTTCCACATCTACAGTCTCATTCCCATTAGCTGCCCTACCTCTGTCCCCAATCTCACCATCACCCTAATTAAAGAGGGAGGCAAAGTACTTATTTAGATATCCAGCCACGCCTAGATTATCCTTGATCTCTACCCCATCCTCAGTGTATAGTGGTCCAACCTCCTCCTGCTGTGTTTTCTTTCTATTTATGTGGCTGAAGAATCTTTTACTATTGGTTTTGATTCCCTTTGCAAGGTCTAACTCTGCTTGGCTTTTGGCTTTCCTCCCTTGATCCCTACATGCTCTGACCTCTAAAAGGTAGTCCTCTTTTCCTGTCCCTCCCAACTTTGGCTCCTTGTAGGCCTTGTGTTTCCTCCTAATCACCTGCTTAAGATGTACATTCATCCAGCTTGGTTTAAAACCCATGCCTGAAAATCTTTTCCTCTGCTTTGGGATGCAGGCTTCAGATAGTTCCTGCAGCAGTTCCAAGCACCCTCTCTGTTCCTAGCCATGAATTCTTTGCTCCAGTCCTCTTCTCTCACTAATTCCCTTAATTTTTTAAAGTTAGCCCTTTTGAAGGCAAAGACACTGGTCACAGATTTATTTTTGTTTACCCTTCCATTCAGTTTTAAATGGATTAGCTCATGGGCACTAGAACCTAGGTTGTCCCCTACAACTAATTCCTCTATGAGGTCCTCACTACTGACTAATACCAAATTTAAGATCATGACTCCTCTTGTTGGTTTGGAAACTGCTTGATGGAGAAATTTATCTGCTATCATCTCCAAGCAAATCTGGGCTGTTTTATTGCTGCTAGCACATATCCTCCAGGCTATATCTGGGAAGTTAAAAATCTCCCATAATTACACAGTTCCCAGTAGTGTTTACTTCCTGAAAGAGTTCTCTATCCATGTCCAGATCAGATCCCGGGGGTCTGTAACACACCCCAGGCACTAATCTGGGGGACCCTCTAGTAGCAGCAGCCCCAGGAGGAGGCAGCAGGGCTGTTAACAGGGGGTTTGAGGGGAGTTAGGGACTGTAGAGGAGTTGTGTGGAGTTGTGTGCTCTGTGTTTGCTTTTCTGTTTTGTGATTTGACTTTTTCTTTTGCTACTTGTAGCTTTTGCTGCTGAGCTTTGCTCACATTCTGTACCAGACATGGGCTTTTTTCCCTGCTGCCAACATCCCCATCAGACCAGTATTTGTGCTTCCCTCCTTTCTAGCAGCTGCCGTATATCATCGTGTATAAGCCAAGATTTTTGGTGCCTGACCATTGGCTTCCCAACAGGTGCTCAGCTTATACTCGGGAGAACACAGTAGACAGCCGAGCCCTGGCATTTCCTGGATCACTTGACAGGCCCGAGCCCCAGGGTGGCAGGGCTGGGCTGGAGTCTGGTGGGACCCAGGGTCTGCAGCAGCCAAGTAAAGGGGTTGGGGGGGGGTCAGCCTGGACCTTGAGGGGGGTTGCAGGGAGGCATGTGGAGTGGGGGGGTCAGGGATCCAGGGAAAGCGGCAGGAGGGCTTGGGGGTTTTGGGGAGCCCAGGGCAGCAGGGCCAGGGCCTGGGAGGCTGGGAAGAGAGGCAGCAGGGGTCAGGGAGCAAAGGGTGTTGGGGAGCAGGGGGCAGCAGTGAGGACAGGGCAGAGCAGGGCAACAGCAGGGAAGTGAGAAGTGAGGGGGGGCAACAGTGAGCAGGGCAGAGCAGGGGGGCAGAAGGCAGGCAACAGGGAGAAAAGGGGGGAGCAAGGGGGCAACAGCAGGAAATTGATAAGTGAGCGAAGGGCAGCAGTGAGGGAAGGGCAGCGCAGGGGTGAAGGGGGGGCAACAATGAAGAGCAGGGGTGCAACTGCAGGAAACTGAGAAGTGAGCAGGGGCAGCAGTGAGGGAAGGGCAGAGCCAGGGAGCCGAAGGGGCGCAGCAGTGAGGAAAGGGCCCAGCGGGGGGGGGGGCAAGGGAAAAGCAGCAGCAGAGATTTTGGGGGAGGGAAGCTGTTGGAAACTCTAGAGGAAGCCAGCAGCCCTGGGTGTTGGGGTTAGGGGCAAAAACCAAAAGGAGACCTTGGCTTATAGCCAGGGTCACCCATTTTTGCCCCTTTTTGGGTTTAGAATTGGGGGGTCGGCTTATGCCCAGATCAGCTTCTACCCAAGTATATATGGTATACTTCCTCCCCCATCTTTGTCTTTTCCAAATTCAGTTTTCTGCCTCTCAGTGCTAGTATCGGGTGCAGAGATTGTCCGAGCATCTCCCCACACTACTTAGTTTAAAGCTCTCAATCAGTTGAGCTAGCCTGGCTCCCAGAAGCCTGTTTCCCTCCCTAGCAAACAATCTTCTGTCCATGAACCTCCCAGTGCCCATACATCCCACAGCCCTCCTTGCAACACCACTCACTGCCTGAGCCATCTGTTAACTGCCAGAAGCTTCTCCCGGCTCTGCTGTCCTGCTCTAGGGACGGGCAGGATCCCACTGAAGATTACCTGAGCCTCCAGCTCCTTGAGAGTCCTCCCCAGCCTGGCATGGTCTCCTTTGATACGCTCCAGTGAGAAGCTAACTATGCCATCCGCACCCACATGAAGGGCAATGGGAGGATTCTCTCCTGCTCCCATCAGGATCCTCTTCAGCCCCAGGTAAGCAGCACACACCCTCCTGTTCTCAGGGTCACGTCTAGTTACAGGCCTGTCTGTCCTCCGCAGCAGAGGATCCCCACTCACATACACTTGCCTTTTCCTGGCAACAGTGTGCGTCTCCAGTCTATCCCCAGTTCTCTCTGGCCAGGAGTCGTGATGTCTACAGCTGCTGTTCACAATCCTCTGCATGCCCCTGAATGCTCCCTGGGCTCTTATTTATCTCCAGAGGCTCAACTCCCCTTTGAATGGGATTAGCTGCTCTCCTCTTCTTCCTCACACTCCCACCTTCAGTGTTCCCCTGCTGGACTCTTTCATTTGCTAATTCAGCAAAGCTGTTCCTGAGCTTTAGTTCACCTTCACTAGCTGGTCTTTTTCTCTGCTGCCCTCTCACATTCACATGTTTCCACTGCTCACTGTCCTCACCAGCAGTCTCCCCTCAGACATGGTTACTCCTGTTTCTATCTGCAGGTCTGAGCTGTTGTCTCCAGTCCTCTCCTCCATCAACTGTTCAAACCCCCTTCCAAACTCAACCACAGTGGCTACCTGCATCTCCAACCCTTGGATTTTCTCTTCCAACAGCACTATGAGGCAGCATTTCATGCAAACAAAATCCTTTGGGGTTACAGCCTCCAAGATAACATACATCCCACAGCTTCCACACTCTCTCATCTTCATCATCTCCTGCCTTGTTGCAGTGACTTCTGCTGGTACCACCATCTCTGCCGTGACTCTTACCCTCCTCTCAAACTTCTCTGTTAAAGACTCTGGTGCTGCAGCTTGCTTGAGTGTCTGCCTTTATAGCTCCCCCAATAGGAAGGCTCCACCTCTAATTGGGGTCACCTGATCCCAATTGCCACTCAGCCCTGGGACCATGGAGACTTCCCATGGGTTCTTGGAGGGCAAACAGATGGGGCAGGGGGGTCTGGTGGACTTTCAAGGGTTGTGGAGGGAAAACAGATGGGGGTCCAGGAGCACTTAGAGAGGTTCTGGAGGATCAACTGTTGATGGTCCTGCCCTACTTTAAGGCAGTTCTGGGGGGCAGCAGACAGGTCTGGGGGATTTTAGGGGTTTCTGGAAGGTAAACAGATGGGAGTCTGGGGGGACATGAGGTGGGTCCTGGAAGGTCAACAGATGGGGGTCTGGGGACATTATTGGAGTTGTGGAGGGACAAGTGATAGAGTTGAGGGGCAATTTGGGAGGATGTTCTACAAGGTAGAGTGACATGGTTCAGGGAGGATGTTGGGGGGTCTGGATAGTGGATGCAATGGGGGGGGTGGGGTCCAATGGGACTTCAGAGGGTTGTGGAGGGTTAACAAAAGGGGGTCTGGGGGAGTTTAGGTGGGGGTCTGGAGGGATGACAGGCAGGGGTCCTGGGGGA
>ML682121.1:1833883-1866481 GCA_007922195.1 Podocnemis expansa | reverse complement strand
TCCCCGGCTCTGGGAGGGGAGTGGGGGCTAGTGGTTAGAGCAGGGGGCTCGGCTTCAGATCCCCATGAGGACTAGTCCATTGGCCACACCACTGAAACCTTCTCATACAACGATGTCGCGACTATCGGTGACGATAGTGTCATTGCGGTTAGCAGGAAATAGGTTTTGAGGCCACGTGTGGCCCACAGGCCGCGTGTTTGAGACCCTTGGGTTAGAGCCAGGGGTGGGCAGGCTGGAAGGCAGGGCTCTTGGAGGGGAGTGGGGTTTAATGGTTAGAGCAGGCGGCAATGGTGCACCTCCTGGGTTCTCTCCCCTCCTACTCAGCGCCCTGAGACCCCCAGGATTTTGGGGTCATGCCAAAAAGGTGGCCCCATTTGCAGACACTAAAAAGCCTCTGGTCCCCGGTGGGAGGCCGTGGGGCAGGGCAAGGCGGGCATGGCGACGTGACACTGGCTCACTGGCTCTGTCCGTCTGTCCGTGGGGAGCAGAAGGTGCCTCGGAAACGGGGAGGGAAAGTTTCGTCCTTTGTGCCCCAGCTGGCCCCACTGCCCCAGGGGCGCTTGGCGGTGCAGTATGGGGTAGGTATGTGGGCGCTTTTCCTGTTCAGTCTCCTCTCTCTGCTGCAGTGTGGGCGTTGGAGCGCGCTCTCCACCCCAGAGGTGGCCGCATTTCAGGAGTGCTTGCAGGGACGGATCGGGGCAGGGTGGTTCAGACAGCTGCAGCTGCGAGGACGGATGACTGGATGGAGGTATCCCCCCAGCCCCCCCATCGTACCTCTTTGCCCTAGCACTGAATTAGGAGACAAGCGTGTCTGGGCCATGCTGCCCCAGGCTGCGTCCCCGCAATGGGTCTGGGTCGTAGGTGGTGCTGCCGGCTGGGATGTCGGCGTGTATCTCCCTGGCTGGTCGAGGGGGTTTATAAATTCCCCTGTAGCTGCTGGATGCCAGGTGCGCTGGAGGGGCATTGAGAGAACCCAGGAGTCCTGACAGCCCCTGCTCTGGCCACTAGACCCCACTTTCCTCCCCACGCTGGGGGGACAACTTGGGAGTCCTGCCTGCCGGCATCTCATGCTCTACCAACTACCCCGCACAAGTGGGGAGGGAACCCAGGCGTCCTGGCTCCCCGCCTCCCCCTTTCTTGTGCGGGTGTGGCCAGGAAACAGTGGTGGAGGAAGTAGTGGCGGGAGAGCAGGGGAAATGGGATCCGCAGAGCTCCTGTATCGAACAGGGAAGGAGAGGAGCTGAGTTGGGGTGAGTGGGGTGGGGAGGCTGGAGGCAAGGGGGCCAAGGTGGTATCTGGTCCCTCTGCCTGCCCACACCCCTCTTCTGGGGCCACTCAGCCCTGCCGTGGAGGGAGGCGGTGAAGCAGGCAGGGGGATCCTGGAGTTGGGGAGCATTTGTAGGGGGTCGGCCGGCATAGAGGGTGGGGGGCACTCATTTGTCTAGGTGGCAAGTCGGCTTAGCTGGGACCCAGAACTCCTGGGTTCTCTGTCCGGCTCGGGGAGGGTGGAGGAGTCCAGAGGTTAGAGGGGAAAGGGCTGTGAGCCAGGACTCCTGGTTTTTTCCCCCACTTTTGGGAGACAGCGGCCCTAATGACCAGAGTAGGGGGAAGCGGGTGGCTGGGATCCCGGACTCCTGGGTTCTGTCCCTCCACAGTCCGCTGCCCACCTGTGTGTCCTGATCGGTTTCCGAGCTAGTGCCCCACAAGCGCCCACCTTCCCCTCCTCCCCCAGTGCTAGCCTGGGATCCCACAGACAGGAAGAAAAGTCGCCCTCTGCCCTGCTCGGGGCAGGACTGGCAGCCTGAGAGATAAGGGTGAAATCTCATGCTGGCTGGGACTAGAACCCAGGCGTCCGGGCTCCCAGCCCTCCCCCCCCACCAAACACACTAGTTCTCGTGTATTCTCAGCCCCCGAGGCGCTGTGGTGTCTGAGTGAACATCTTGGGGAGACTGATTTAGCTCCCCGGCCTGCTCTGCCTCTGCCTGATTTAGCTCCCCGGCCGGCTCTGCCTCTGTCTGTCTCCCCCCACAGCCACATCCTTCCTCCCCGCCGTCCCTGCACAAGGAGTTTGGCTCCTTTGGAGGACTTCATGCTCGGTGATGTGCGTTGCGTGTCTTAGACCCTGTACTTCCTGAGGAAGATTTCCTGCCGGCTTTGTGAATGGAGGGGGGCAGTCTAGCGTGCGAGGAATCTACAGCCCAAAGCACTAAGCGTGGGTCTGGTGTGAGTGCCTGGGGACGGATGGGAGCTAGGACACCCGAGTTGTCTCTCTGACACTGGGAGATAACTGGGGGCTAGTTGCTGGGGGGGGACAGGGTCTGAGAGTGCACCTGGGTTCTCTCCCCGCCTGGTGTGAGATTTCGCCTTTCCCCTCGGGTCTGGGGAGAAGGAGGGCCCTGACAGCTCCAGCTCAGCAGAGCTAGCAGGGAATCTCCTTCGGGCAGTGCAGGGTCTAAGATACACAACGTGCAGCACCAAGCACAGAGACCTCTGAAGGAGCTGGGGGGAGCCAAAGCTCCTGGGGGCGAGTGTGTTGCTGCTGGAAGGACGGACACCGCAGAAAGAGCTAAATTGGTTTCCCCAGGAAGCTTGCTCAGAGTCCGCCATCCCTTGGAGGTGGAGGACACATGAGAACTAGTTGGGGATTGAGGAACCTGGACTCGTGGATTCTGTTCTCAGCACTGGGTACCAGACTCAGTCTCATCACTGTCTCCTGCCTCAGTTTCCCTGTCTGGGTTCCTTGGGGCCGGTGGAATCTAGAGTTGAGAGGAGCCAAGGCGACCTCCCCTGCTGAAAATTCCTGCCCTTCCTCTGCTGGGGACAGGCTTTTCCATTTCCTGCCTGCGGAAAGACGCACTTCCCCTCCCCACTGCATGGTGGGGGGGCTGAGTCCCCCCAGCTGTGGCTCCGAAGGAGGCCGGGAACCTCCTGGCTCATGGGGGATCTGTGAAGAGCCAGTCCAGCAAACCAGCCCCCCCGGCTTCTGATGGAGTGCTGCCCGTGGGGGGCTTATCTCTCCAGCTCCCCTTGTGCTGACCCACTACCCCCCACATCCCTCCCAGGGCCAGGGAGCAAACCCAGGGGTCGTGGCTTCTCCCAGGCCCCCGGGCTGGTGCAACATGCTTGAATCATGACTGCATGTGGCCTGCCCCATACTGCCCCAGGCTGGGGGTGATTCTTTGCGAGTGTGATTGCAGAGCAGAGGCTGCATGGCCAAGCCGGGGCTCCCTGCCCCACCAGCCGCCCTCCTGGTACAAAGCCGCCCTGTCTGAGTCCCTGCGCCACCATGAGTCACCAGGCCGGAGAGGAGCCGGCTGCTTGGCTGGAGCACTTGGCTCGCCCGCACAAAGGGCCTTTGATGGAGGGGGTTGGCCCAGAGCCTGTGGGGCGGCCTGTGGGGGGAAAGTTCCAGTGCTGGGGGGCAGGGTGGGAGCGAGGAGCTAGCCCACTAGGCCTGTTTGGACCCGGAAGCATCCCCATCTATAAATAGCCTGAGGGATTTGGGGGGGCTGCTCAAATTGGGGGGGGCCTCAGCGCTGCTGACTAACCCTTCCTGACTCCCCCTGCTTCCCCTGGAGCTCTTGTGGCGGGTATGGGGGTAACCCGCTGTGTTTCATGGGCCCCACACTGCTGGCTTCCGGGGGTGAGTCTCCCTGATTGAGAACAGAGTGGGGAAAATGAGGCACTGACCGACAGACGGCTCTGCAAGGTAACAGAAGCCAGCAGTTCTGGCTCCCACTCCCCTTGCTCTAACCACTAGACCCCCACGCCATCTGCACTGTCCAGCTCAGCCCCACTAACCCTCTACTTGAGTCGGAGAGAGTGGGGGTCTGGGAGCCCAGACTCCTGGCTTCTCCCCCTGGCTCCACGAGGGAAGTGGATGCTAGCGGGGATGGGGGGGACTGGGAGCCAGGAGTCCAGAGTTCTCTCCCCAGCTCTGTGACAGGTCCTCCCCACCTGCTGCCTCAGTTTCCCCTCTACAGCAGTGGTGCGGGCTCTTTAGGCCGGTTCCTGTGACAGTGTAACCTGGGGGGGGGTACAAGGGTCAGAGAGGGGAGGGCTTCTTCCTCGCCCCATGCCCTGACTCACCCCTCAGGAGCGGCTGGGAAATCCAGGACAAATTTAACCCTGGCGGCCAGGCCAGGGCAGAAGGGTGCCAGGTGAGGGGGACCCCCATTGAGCTCATCACCCTCCCGACCTGGGGCCGGTTTCTCCCTTGGTTCCAGAGTCTTTCCCCCCCCCGGCAGTGCTTGTCCTGTGCAAACAGACAGGCCTTGGGAGCTGCATGGAAATACCGAGGTGGGGCTCGGAGCCAGGACTCCTGGGTTCTCTCCCTGGCTCTGGGAGGGGAATGGGATCTAGTGGGTAGAGCAGGGAGGGGTGGGAGAACTGGGAGCCAAGGACGCCTGCTTTTTCTGGCAACAGCTGGGTGGGTGTGAACCCAGGCATCCTAGCCACTGCCTCCCACAGCTGCCTCTGTCATTTCAGCGCCTTTCCTCCTTCAAATTCTTGTGCTGAGTGGCTTGTGTGCCCAGCCACAGAGGTGGCTGCATCTCAGTGCTGGGGGGGGGGGTCCCTCTATAAATGGTCTCTGTGCCCCACCCCAGAAGCGGTTGCACCATCGGCTGACCTTGTCTCTCCCCGGCAGGTGAAAATGTCGTCGATGGAGCCCCTGCCCCCTGCTGTCCCCCCCGTCCAAAAGCCTGCGCGCATCATCAAGCCCCGGCCCCCCACCCGGCCACGGCCTTGCTCGTTTCCCCGGCTGGCCCTGGGGATGCCAAGCCAGGAGGCACCAGCCCCCCATGCGGATCCAGCCCCCGATGGGCAGCAGCACCAGCTCTGCTCACCGCCGCGCCCGAGCAACGTGCGCACCATCGTGGGGCGCTTTGATCACTGGGCCGGCGGGGGTGCCCCAGTGGAGAATGGGGCCCAGTGCCCCCCGTCAGCCCCACCAGGGACGGAGCTGAGGGAGCCGCTTGGTGAGTCTGGCCGGGCGTCTCTGATGTCTCCAGCCACTGCAGACATCAGATGCCAGCCCCCCCTCACCCTATTTCTCTCTCTCTCCACTTGTAGGTCCCAGCCAAGACGCCTGCCCCCCACATTGCCCCTGCGGCTGCCACCAGCACCGGCCCGGCATGGTGCTAGTTTGGGTGCCGGCCCCCCAGGGAGCGGAGCAGACCTCAGATACCTCCGGCTCCTCCGATGAGGAAGGCCCACGTTTCCGGCGCCTCCTGGTGGTGACCCCAGCCCCACAGGCTGGCTGCCCCCCCCGGCAGTCCTCCACCCCACCCTCTGAGGGCGGCGTTGTCCTGACCAGCTACCGCTCCACAGCCCAGCTCAACGGGGGCCTGACGCTGGCCAAACCCCCCCGTCGGGCCAAGGGGGGAACCCAGGAGAAGCAGGGGCGTCCTGCCCCGGCTGTGCCCCCCAAGGTGCCAGTTAAGCCCCCACGTGGTTCCCGGGGTGGGACGCACCTGGAAGGGGCGGAAATCGTCTCCCGCTCTTCATCCCCTTCCCAGCCCCGCTGGGGACCCCCAGTTCCTTGCAAGCCCTGCCCTCGCTCCTCATCCTCCTCCCAGCCCCCCCAGAACCCCCCAGTCTCTGGCAAGTCCTCATCCTCCTTGCAGCCCCCCCAGGATGCTGCAATCCCTGGCAAGCTCTGCCCCCCATCACCGTCCCTTGCCCAGCCCTCCCAGGGTCCCCCGGTCCCTGGCAAACTCTGTTCCCGATCCTCATCCCCCCGGCAGTCGCCCCCCATCCCTGGCAAGCCCTTCACCCCACTGCTGCCCTCTGCCCAGCCCCCCCCACCACCACCCTCCGCCCTGCCCTCCCAGGACACCCCTCCTCCTCCACCCCCATCTCAGCCTCCCCCGCCACTGCCCCCCTCTTCGCAGTCACCCCCTCCCGTGCAGAAGGAGAGCACCCACGAGCGGGGAGACAGAGCCTGCCAAGGTATGGGGTAGGGCCAGGGCTGAGGGGTGGGGTGGAGTGGAGACACCCTGTGGGAGGAGGGGGAGTGCCCAGACAAAGAGCATGGGGGGTCCCCCAAGTCCTGGTGCCCCAAATCCCAGGACTGTGTTTTGTTTCCTTTATAGGGGATGCTGGCGTTTTGGGGGGAATTCAGGGGGCAGACTGGGGGCAGGCGATTGGGGTCCCCAGTGGGGTCTGGGCCGGGAGCTGGGGGGCAGGTTTGGCACTGGCTGAAGGGGCAGCTGTGTGTGTGGGGGGAATCAAAGCTCCCCAGGGACTGGGGGGGCAGTCAGGGGTGTTGACCAGCTTGTGGGGGCGACAGGTCCCCAAATCTCTCCCTTGACCCTGTGCTCTGTACCCCAGAAGACTGCGATGGGAGCAGCCCAGAACTGGAGTCGTCCAGGGACAGGTATGTGCCCCCCGCAGCCCCGATGTCCGTCTGCCCACCCGCCACCAATCCCTTTGTCCGTCTGCCAGCCTGTCCCACGCCGGCCCCTCGTGTCTGTCCCTGTCTGGGTACCCCACCCCCTGGCCCACTGGGTCTCTGAACGTGTCTCCTAAGTCCCCTTGTCCGTCCGTCCGGGTATCCTGCTGGCTCCCCACCCGTTTGTCCATGCTGCTCTAACCTCTCCCCACCCCCAACAGGTGCTGCCCGTCCCCGAAGGGCCCCGGCTGGGGGCTGCCTCTGCAGGATGGTAGGAGAGGGCGTTCCCCAGGGGAGGGGCAGAAGGAGGGTGGGGTGGGGCAGATGGAGATGCTCAGCAGGGGGGTGCCTGGACAGAGAACCGCGGGTGGGGATCGGGGTGGGACGTGGGCAGGAGTGCGCGGGGCATTAGGACTGCAGGGTTGGGGAGGCTGGGGCCGTAGGGAAGGGAGAAGGCCCCTTGGACCCCCCTGATCCTGTTTCTGCCCCCAGAGCCCCTGTACCAGACATACCGGCAGGCTGCCATCAGCAAGGAGATCCAGCGCCAGGCGCTGCCTGACAACCACCCGGCCCCCCCTGAGGCCGCGCTCCCCTGCAGCACCCTGTGGCAGGAGCTGCCGGCCGTGCAGGACAGCGGGGTGCTGGAGCGCATCACCCCCCAGGAGTGCAAGATGCAGGAGGTGGGTCAGTCCACTGGTTCCCCCAGCTCCCTCTGCCGTGCTGGGCCCCCATGTTCTGCCCCCCATTTTCCTTGCACCCTTCGCGGTGGCTCCCCTTCTCCTGTTGCCCCACTCGCTCTTCCATTCCTCCCTCCTGCCCCTGCTCCCAGCACCCCCATCTTGGTTGTGGGCCCCCCTGTTTCTCCGGTTCCCCCGCCTGCCTGCTACACCTCCCAGTTCCCTGCACTGTGCCCTCTACCCTGCCACCCCTCGGTTCCCCCAGCCCCCCGCTTTGCACCCCACCTGTTGAGGCCCCCTCAATTTCTCCTGCCCCAGCTACTCCCCAGGAGGCTGCGCTGTGTCCCGGTGACTCCGGGGAGCCCTGGCTGCAGCAGGGGCAGCCCTCAGGTTGGCTATGGAGAAGGGGGTGGGTCCAGAGCCCCACTGGGGGGTGGAGAGGTGGGGTCTGGCCTTGACCCGCCCACCTCCTCCCGTGTCCCAGCAGAGCCTGTTCGAGGTGCTGACATCGGAGGCCTCGTACCAGCGCTCGCTGCGCCTGCTGACCGAGCACTTCGTGGCCTCGCAGGAGCTGGGCGAGACGCTGATGCCACGCGAGCGTCAGGCCCTCTTCTCCAGCGTCCTGCGCATCAAGGAGGTCAGCGCCAGGTCAGCCCCCAGCATGCCCCCCAGATCCTCTACTGTGTGCCCCTTGATTTCCCCCCATGTGCCACCCAATACCCCAGCCAGTCCCCCTCCCCATGGCCTCAGTGCATCCTCCCCAGATACTCCAGCCTGTGCCCCCCATGTGCCACCTGGCGCCCCAGCCAGTCTTTCCCTAGATACCCCAGCCTGTGCCCCCCCCCCAGATACCCTCCACATGCCAGCTGGTGCCCCAGCCAGTCTGCCCCTTCGACTGTGTCCTCCCCAGATACTCAGGCCTGTATCACCCTGATTCCCCCTCTCGTGCCGTCCAGTGCCCTGGCCAGTCCCTCCCATGGCCCCAGTGCATCTTTTTCAGATACGCTGGCCTACACCCCCCAGATTCCCGTCATGTGCTCCCTGGGGCTTCTGGCATATCTCTCCCCCCTCGGTGCCCACAACTTGTGTTCCCTGGTGCCCCAGCCTGTGCCCCCTGTGCCCTTGGTGGTTCCCCCCCAGACTCCACACTGTGTGCCCCTGTGTGATATTCCCCTCCCCAGAATCTGGTTCGGTGTGCCGCTGTGCCTCTCCGATCACCACCCCTTGGTCCTCAGCTTACCCCACTTTGCTAGCTGGCCACCCACACCAGCCTCCTGCATGTAATTGGTCCCAGGCCATGTATTCGTGCTCTCCAGCCACTCAGGACAGTCCCCCAGCGAGCACCCACAACCCCTAGAAACGACCCTGGGAACTTCTGTACTCTTCCCCAGTCACTGCAGGCTCATTGGCTCCAGTTTGCAGATTTATCAACCACATCCTCTAAACTCCACACAGCTTTAGGTAAAACAAACACTAGTTTATTGAGTAGGTTATGATTTTAAGTGAGTATATAGCAAATCAGTGCACAATCATTTAATAAAGTGGTCAGGAGGTACCACGAGCAAATAAAAACATAAGATGCATTCTAATGTAGTCACAGCTACAAATACGCTCAGATCACCACTCGCCGTCGGCTGTGATGGTCTGCGGCAGGTCTCTGCTTCTTCATAGGCAGGGCCCAATCCTTCCTGAAGATGTTTAAAGGTGGAGAGTCCCTTGCAAAAAGCCCATGCGCAGTTCCAAGCATGTTCTTTTCAAACCTCCTTCATTACGCCTCCTTCTTCCAGGTGATCCTCTTTGTCCAGAAAGTGTGGGAGGTCTCCCCGCTCAGGCCTAGGTGCTATGAGCATCTAGCTAGCCGATTGCCATTGTTATTTTCTCTGGATATATGCTTGCAGCCTGGGCGGAGAACAGCTCTATCTGTGCCTCCCACCCCCAAGTCACGTGAAAAACCTGGGAACATGCTTCACATCTGTACACATGCACAAGGCTGCAGGAAACATAACACCAGAACCATAAGGCAGAGAGCACGTGATTCACATTCATAAATGAGCCTTGCATGGCATATTTGGCATCAAGCCATGCAATTACATTGCGAAAGTGAACAGAAAAGATACACAGATCATACTCCAGTGGGTATCGCATGACATCCTGGACTCTCCTCCCTGTATCCCCAGGCCTGTGCCCCCAGATCACCCAGCATATCCCCCCTGGTGAGCCCTGGCTGTTCCCCCTCACCCCCATTTCTGTGCCACATGCCCTCTAGTATCCCCCAGTGTGCCTCTGATCCCCTGGCCTGTGACACCCCCAGTGCCCTCTGCATGTGTCCCCCCCGATTCCTTGCCACATCCCTCCCTGAGCCAGATGTGAACTCAGCAGATCCCCCTGGGCACGCCCCCCACAACCATCCTAGCGCCCTCCCTGCCTCCAGGCCTTGACCCCCTTTGCCTGCGGCAGGTTCCTGGAGGCCCTGGAGCAACGCGTGGCTGAGGACCTGCTGATCCGCGACGTGAGCGACGTGGTAGCGACCCACGCCCGGTGCCACTTCACAGCTTATGTGGACTATGTGCGCAACCAGCCCTACCAGGAACAGGCCTTCAGTGCCCTCATGTGCGCTTGCAACCACATCGGGCATGGGCGGGGGGCATGGCCTGAGGGTCATGGGGGTGGGGAGCCTCAGTGAAAGGGTCTGGGGATGGGGGGACATGGGGTGGGGACCTGGGTGGGAGTCAGAGGTGCAGCTGGCCCCATTTCACACATCTCTTTCCGGTGCAGGGAGAACAACAGTTCCTTTGCGGCCGTCCTGGCCCGGCTGCAGGCGCATCCCCGGTGCCAGCGCCTGCCCTTGCTCTCCTTCCTGCTGCTGCCCTTCCAGCGTATCACTCGCATCAAGATGCTGCTTGAGGTAGTGACCGAGGCATCTGGGACAGCCTGCACCCCACGAGCTAGAGCTGGGTCTGGGAGCCAGGACTCCTGGGTTCTTTCCTGGCTCTGGGAGAGGAGTGGGGCTAGTGGTTAAGCAGGGGACTAGGCGCCAGGAGTCCTGGTTTCCCTCCCAATCTCACCTGCGTCTCGTCCTCTGTCCTAGAACATCCTGCGCCAGGCAGAGGAGGGATCGGAGAGGGAGCGCAACGCTCTGGATGCCCTGGCTTGTGTCTCCAAGGTGAGTCGAGGCACAGAGCTGGGGGGGTTTCTGAGGATGTTGCACCCCCTCACTCTCTTCCCTCCATCCTCCAGCTTGTTGAGGAGTGCGACTCAGAGGTGGGGCGGATGCGGTGCACGGAGGAGCTGGTCCGGATTGCAGGGCGCATCGACTTTGACCGGCTCAAGGTGCGAGGGCCTGTGGAGGAAACCCTGCTCTTCCCATGACCCACTCTGGGGGGCGTCCTGCTCTCCAATTCCTGGCCAGGACCCTCCTGGCTTTGCCGTGGGGAGCCATGCATCCCTGCCATCCTGTGCCTTTCGTCGTCTTGCGGGGCACACAAGGGTTTATTCCTGTGCTCATCCTGCCCCGTTAGGGGGTCCTGTCCCCACTTTGGGTCTGGTGCTGCCCCCCGTCTCTGATCACCCTCCTGGCCCCCCAGGCGGTGCCCATCGTCTCGAAGGGCCGGCGGCTAGAGAAGCAGGGTGAGCTGGCTGAGGTGTTGCTCCGTGGGTCTCTCTTCAGCACCAAGCCCCGGACGGTGCCTATCTACCTCTTCCTCTTCAGCGATCTCCTCCTCATCACCCAGCGGAAAAGGTGGGGAGGGGCTGGAGGGACTGGGGCAGCAGGTTTGGAACTGGGGGGGGGGTAAGTCACAATATGGGGGGCTGAGCCAGGACTGAAGGACCAGGGAATGGGGTGGGGGTACTGGTTAATATTGGGCAGGAGACGGTTGGGTGTGGAGAGGGGCTACAGTGGGGAGGGACTGGAGGGGAAGGGGGCTGGGACGGCAGGACTGGGCTGGGACAAGGGGGCCAGTTGGGATGGGGGGACTGGTCTGTGCTGGGGAGGCTGGTTGGGGGCCTGGGCATGGGGTTAGCTGCCCACTAACGCCCCATCCCCACCCTCCAGTGCGGAGCGATTCGTGGCACTGGACTATGGGCACCGGTCACTGGTATCGGTGCAGGGAGTCAGTGACCCCCCGCCGGCCCCTGGCCTGGCTGACGCCTTTTACCTCACGCTGCTGGAGAACCACCAGGGCCGCACCAGCGAGCGCCTCTGCCGGGCCCCCACCCAGTGAGTGTGGGGAGGGCTGGGGGAAGTGGGGCCTGGGCAAGGGGCTGTGGCTCCACGTGAGGGGATGGTCCTGGGGGAGAGGAAGCCAGGCGAGGGAGGGGGAAGATGTCCCAGGGGGAGCAGGGAGTGGGGAGGGAGGGTGAGGGGGCAGCGCCTGCCCATCGAGGATGGTGATGGGGCTCTCCCCTTTCACAATCTTGCCCCCCAGGTCGGAGATGCACCGATGGATGGAAGCTTTCCCGCAGCCTGGCGCCTCCCCCGGCCTGTCCCAGGACACCATCTATGCGGACTGGGGTGGGTGCCTGCCCGGACTCCTGGGTCCCGGCCAAGTGTGGGGAGGGGAGGGGACAAGTGTTAAGAGTGGGGTGGGAAGGCTGAGAGCCAGGACTCCTGGGTTCTGTCCTTGACTCGGGGTGGGGGGCTGGAAGCCAGAAAACCTTCCAACTCTGATGGGAGAGAGGACTCACTCTCTGCCTCTGCCCCCCAGATTGCCCCCAGGTGCAGTGCGTGGAGCCCTACGTCGCCAGGCAGGCCGACGAGCTGAGCCTGGAGCCAGCTGACATTGTCAATGTGCTGCGCAAGACAAGCGAGGGTGAGTGCTGGGGGGTGGGGGTGCAGACCCCCAATGCTGGGGGGAGCAGAGGAGCCCCCTACAGCACCCCTGGGTGGATGTAGTTGGATCAGACCCATGAACCACCTACTTCCCCCTGTTCCATGCATTGCCCCCCCTGCCTTTTCCTCCACTCAGGGTCCCCCATGCCCTCCGCCTGGTCCCAAATCTTTGGGCATCTTGTCCCACTGGTGTTCTTCATACTCGCCCTATGCTGCCACAGCCCCTCCCCTGGGTGCCCGCGTGGGTCCTTCACTCTGGAGCAGAAAGCGCCGGCGGTATTGATGGGGAAAGTTATCCTGCCCCAGCCGCACTCACCCCTCCCTCCCCGGCAGGCTGGTGCCAGGGCCTGCGTCTAGCTGATGGGCACAAGGGCTGGTTCCCGGCTGGGCACGTGCGGGAAATCACCAACGAGCACGTCCGCCGGCGCAACCTGCGCGAGAGACACCGGCTGCTGCAGGCTGCCCGCCAGCTACAGCTGAGCCGCACCGGGGCCATCATCTGAGCCGGGACCAGGACTCAGCCACGGACGCCACACCAGGGAGCGGACGGGGTGCCAGGCTGCGCTCAGCCCAAGCGGGAACCAGGATGTGACCACAGGTGTCACGCCAGGCATGGGATGCAGAGGCTGGGCATGGGACATGGACATGGGTGCCATGCTGTGCCCACCACGGCCAGCTGACACCAAGCAGGAATGGACTGCAGGGAGCTGGGTCTCCCCCCGCCCTGGGGGTGATGACTGGCTGGAGGATGTGGTGGAGCTGGGGGCACTGGGTGAGCCTGTCTTGGTGCCCAGGGCCTGGTGTGTGTGTGGGAAACAGCAGCCCTAGCCCAGCCCAGCCCCACTTCCCAGATTATATCTCTGTGCCCCATGGCTGAGCCTCCCTTAACCTCTGTCATCTGGGACCATCTACCTCAGCTGAGCCCCCCTCATGGCCAGGGGGCTGCACTGCCCCATCCCACAGCAGCATCCCTTGTCAAATCCCCCTGTGCCCCACTCCAGGCCCCCCGGCTCTAGCCACGGTGCTTCCTCCCAGCAGGGACTGGGGGGAGCATGAGGGAGGAGTCAGCTGCTATTTCTGTGCCCTGCTGTTGCCCCCCCCCAATTAATTTATTGGAGCGGGGAGGATGGGATGCTATGGCCTGGATTTTATAAATGGAAACAGACAAGAAAACTGTGGCGCTGTGACTGATGTGGGTGGAGCCGAAGCGTCTCACATGGGGGAGCGCCGTGTGGGGGGCAGCATCTGATGTCAGGGGGTGGGACTGTCCACGGGGCCATCACACTGATGTCCCCTGGATGCTGTTCATGAACTCACCCTCTGGCCGTCATCTCCCAGAGACACTCCCTGGTTCGTGGACTGGCAAGGCACAGCCATGGTGGGGGGGGTGGCCCCAGAGTGGGCAGCCAGTGGCCCAGCCTGCAGCTTTCCCTTGCTGCAAGTGGGTCGCCAGGCCCCGGGAGTGCAGCCCTCTGCGCCACCGCGAGCGAGGGAGAGAACCCAGGCATCCTGGCTCCCCCCTGCTTTGACCCACCAGCACCTTCTCCCCTGGCAGCTCAGACATAGCCAGGCCCTGGTTAAAAAGACACTTTTATGGGGGGACAAAACCCCAATAACTTAATACACTTTATACAAACAGAGCAGCCAGCCCCCCTCCAGCCCCCCAACTTCTGGTCCTCCTCCTTCCCTCACAGTCCTGGTACCTGCTGCACTTGGGCCCCAGGCAGGCTCCCCCACTGTGGGGGACAGGGAGGCTGACACCCCAATGGTTGGGAGCAGGGAGAGTGTGAGCCCCCAGGAGTGGTGTCGCTGCCCCCCCCCAGTTACAGTGAGGGAGGGGCTGGGCGAATTCCCTGAGTGGGGGAGACCTCTGGAAGCAGCAGGGTGGGGGTCTGGCCCCCAGGGAGCAGTGGGGGGCCAGGCTCCCCCTCCTGCCAGAGTGGCGCCCCTGCCCCAGCTCTGGGGGCGGGGCGGAAGCAGGGTTAGGGGTCGACGAAGGACACCATAATGTAGCGGGTGCCACGGGTGGTGGGCAGCCCCTCATGGAAGTGGGTCAGGCGGCCAGGGTGCATCAGGCTCCAGCCCTTGCGCGGAGCCTCCACGGAGCAGTTGTAGCGCAGGAACCGGCAGCCACCACCCTGGGGGGAGATGGCTGTGAGTGGGGTGCCCCTCACTCCGGCCCCCCAGCCCGGCTCTGCTGCCCCCCAGCTCTTCCAATACCTTTCATTCCCAACGTGCAGCCCCATCAGGCCCAGCTCTGCTCCCTCCCAGTTCTGACAGGGCCCCTGACCCACAACCCCCAACTCGCCCAGTTGTGGCCCCCCCAGCTGTGCTGGTGCCCCTCTCTCCCACTCCACAGCCCCTGCTCTCCTATGGGTGCAATGGGGAGGGTCTCACCTCGTAGTCCTTGCCCTTGCTGTTGAGCGCAATGTTGATGGTGAAGGTGGACGAGTCATGGTGGGGTCTCAGTGCTGGCTGGTTTTCGGGTCGGTACCGGACCACGAAGTTCAGGATGGCCCGGGCCTGGGGGGGGTGGGAGTGGGGGTGGTCAGTGTACGGGGCAGTCAGCACTTGGGGGGTGGTTGGTATGTGGGGGAGAGCAACAGTGGGAGGAGGCAGGGCGCCCCCTGGTGCTGGGGTGCATTGAGGGATAATGGCCCTACAATCTCTGCCAGCATTGGACGGAGGAGCCACCCCCCCAGGCCATAGGGGCCAGTGCTCAGGAAGGAATAGGTTGGTGGCAGAGGGGGGGCACCCCTGAGGCTGCCGCCTCCCAAGACCGAGCCCCAGATCTGCCCTGCTGGACTCCCGGGAGCATCTCCAGCCCCACCACCTCCACCCCACGAGTCAATTCCCCCCCAACCTCCTAGTGTGGCACCTTGGTGTAGTAGCCAGGGTAGAGCTTCTCGGTCACGGGTGCAATGTACTCAGTCAGGAACCGCAGCCAGGCGCTCTCCAGCCCCACCTGGTTCATGTGGATGTCATCGGTCGGGACGTTCTCATAGCCCCCAGCCAGGCGGGCGTCCTGGGGAGGGGAGCGTGAGGAGAGCGGTCAGCTGGGGGCGGCTCTTGGGGAGGCAAGAGGCGACCTTGGGGCAGGCAGGGACTACACCCTACTTACCTCGTGCTGCCCGCCAGACCATATCCCATAATGCTCCACTTCTGCCACCAGCTCATCACAGGTCGCCTCCGTGAAGATGGGGAACCAGTAGACATCAGGGCAGGGCTGTGGGAGAAGGGGGTTAGAGCCATTGCTGCCATGGGGAGCTAGAGCTAGATGGGGGAGGATTTTGTGGGGGTTTGTTGCGGCGGTTCAGCCCAGGAGCCACGGCATTCCCATAGGTGGGGGAATGGGAGGAACCCGGCTCCACGGGCACGTCTGATTGTTGGTGGCACGGAGGCCCAAGGGCTGAAGGGACTCGGGGGCGGTTGGGGGCCAGGGGGTGATGTTACCTGCTCAACCAGATCCCCATCCAGCACTCTGGAGTAGTTCTCGTGGATGTATTTCTCCTGCCAGTCCTAGGGGCGCCCAAATACTGTGTGAGAGGCACTCCTTGCCCCATAGCTCCCCTCTCCCAGTCTCAGCCAGCCTTCAGCTCCACATCTTCCCTCCCCAGCTCCTATCACTCCCCACATATTGCCCCCCTGAGGAATGAGTATGGCCCATCCTGCCTCCTCCCCCTGGAGGGTTTTCCACCCTAGCACTGGGGACCAACCCTCTCCCAGCCCCTGTGCTTCACGGGCCAGCCCAGTCCCCTACCCCATGAGCAGCGCAGCAGCTAGGAAAGGGGGTGGGGGGTGGGACATGATGTGGACAAGGCCAGGGGGCAGAGGCCAGGCTGTGCTCACCAGGGGGTTCTCAGTGATCTGCCAGAGGTCGGGGTGCAGACGGGATGTGTTGTACCCGGCTGTGGAGAGGAGGTGTCCGAACTCCTCCAGATTCGTGATGTGCAGAAAAACCCCCTGCCAGAGAGAGACTCATCAGGGACCTGCTGGGACACACCCCAAACCCCTACCACAGGGAAATGCCCCCCCAGGCAGGCAGGGAGGGAGGGAACAAGGGATGGGAGGGTGGAGGAAGAGGAAGGCTGTGCTGGGGTTACCGGGTGGAGCTGGAAGAGTGGAATTTGGGAGGTGGTGGGGTCCCTCAACCCTCTCACAGGGGAGATTTAGGGAGGAGGCCTCCCATACCCTCTCACGGACGTTCTTGCAGAAGGCCATGTCAGGGTCCGTCTCCTCCAGGGTGAAGATGCTCCGGGCGTTTAGCTCCAAGCGCAATGTTTCTCCACGCACCAGGTAGGCCTGGCTGATGTAGGGCACGTTCCACACCCCGCTGAGGGAGGGATGGATGCATAGATGCAGGGTCAGTGGGGCTGGGGAAACTAGGACCCTCCCTCATCCCGACCAGGTGAGGAGGCTGGGTGAGGTTGGATGGGGCCTACGTGCCGGGGCGGGGTGCCGGGGATGGTACTGGGGGGACCCAGGCCCCTCCTCCAGTTAAGAGGTGGAGATCCAGATGGATGGGGCTTAGCTATAGGGGAAAGGGGGCAGAGCTCTGGTGTGGCACGGCTGGATCCTTCCTCTGGTAAGATGCAGGGCTCCTGTGGGAGGGGTTGGTCTGGGCGGCTGGAGGGGTGGGGGGGAGATGGGGTTGGAGTTCCAGGTGGGGACTAGGGGCAGGCTGACTCACGCGCGTTTGCCCTGCACTAGCTCCACGTAGTCCTCGGCACGAGCGTAGTAGCCTTCAGGGCTCAGTGCTCCCCAGAAATTTGACCACAGCTTGCCCGGGCGCGACACCATTGGGGCGATGACCTTCCTGCAATGGGGTGGAATCAGAAGGGGGGCTAAATGAGGGGCAGGGTCACATGGAACGGGGTGCTGGGAGGCGTGGGGGGGGGATCTCACCGGTTTTGGCGGATCAGGGCTCGCAAGGTCCCTGGGTTGGTCAGGGCGACGTCGGCATCCAGGCTCAGGTAATTGTCACAGTCGGGGTCCTGCCGGCAGCTGTCCCTGAGGGCATGTGGGTGGCGAGGGAGAAGACCTTGAACCTCACTCCCCTCCACATCTCCTCTGCACCTGGGCAGCCCCACATCAGCCCCCCACTCCTCCTCAAAGCCCACCTCCATCTTCTCCAAAACCTCTACCCCCTGCTTTTTGCCCCTCGTGCCTCCTGCCCCCCAAAAGCCTGGTTCTGCCCACGCCCACCCCTACAGCTTCGGCCACAAGACCAGGAGTCGTGCCTCTAGCCCTCCTTGCTTGGTGCGACCCCCACCATTCCCACGGCCAGTCCCCAGCTCCTCCCACCCTGTGGCTCCCACGCGCTTGATCCTACCGCCCATTCCCACCAGCCCCCCAACTCCCCATGGTTCTGCCCCTAATCCTGGTCATTTGACCCCGCCCCACCCCTGTCCCTGTCCCACGTCCCACCCCTCCCATGGCCCTGCCTCCTCACATGACCATGTCCCGCACTTCTCCCTGGCTCAGCTCCTCCTCAGGTCCCACCAGCTTGATGCTGGCAAAGGCCCCACGCAACTGCTCCCAAGCCTCCTGAATGTGGGACTCGTGGAAAACCTCCTGCGGGGAAGAAGGGGAGTCAGCTGGGGCCACCGGAAACCCCCCCTAGTGAGACAAGGGGGCAGGGGGGTCAGCAGGAAATGAGGCAGTAGGTGGGACAGGTGGCCCCATGGGGGGTCGGCGCTGGGGAGTGAGGGTATCTGGTGTCCCTAGGGGGCTGGTGCTTGGTGAGGGGATCTGAGGGGCAGGGGGTTCCCAGGGATCAGTGGGGCTGGAACCTGGGGATCCTTGGAGGGGCAGGGTGTATCCAATCTGTCAGTGTTCAGGGGTGGGGTCTGGGGATCCCTGCAGGGTGGGGGGTGGGGAATGTGGGGGTGCCCGGGGGAACGTGCTGGTGATGGGCACCCTGGCAGTCTCCGGGTGGGGGTCACAGGAGGACTCACATGGTTATGGATGAAGAGGTGCAGGCGGCTGTAGGGGTAATCCCAACCCAGCAGGCGCTGCAAAAACTGGGGCAGGAAGGGGGTGGGCTGCTCGATGAAGACCCCCACCAGCACACGGGGCAGCTCCTCATCCTGGGGAGAAATGGGGGGGTCAGAAACTCCCAAACACACCCTTTAGGCACCTCCATATCCAGACATACCCAGAATCGAGAACAGTGCCCCCTCCTGGGGAGAGGCAGGGATCATCCCCAAACCCAGCCCTGCCCACCCCAGGCACCCTAAACTCAGAACACCTCAAGCCCATCCTCAGATAGCCCAAACTCAGGACCCCCAAAATCCATTATAAGAGACTCCTTGAAACTCCAGAGCCTCCAAACCCACCTCCAGTCCCCGAATCTAGACACGCTCAAACCTGCCCTTAGACATCCCAAACTGAGGATGCACCCCCAGATTCAGGATCCTCAAATCCACTTGCCCTTCCTATTTCAGACACCCCCAAACTCTCATCCTCAGATCTTCGCTTCTGCTTCAGACATCTCCCCAAACTCACCCCCCATTCCAGACACTCCCAAACCACTCCCAAGGTCCCCAAAACCCTAACATGCCCAAGTGTCCAGCATCAGCCTCTCCAGCCCCCTTCTCCTGGAGAATCCGCTTTGGGGTGCCCATACCCACTCACCGGGGTCCCCGACAGGTCAAGCAGGCCCTGGTTGCAGTCCGCGCAGCCCCCCTCATAGGTCCACTTGCTGGGGACATAGTTTCCCAGGTAGTTCAGCTGCAGCTAGGATGGGGCGGGAGAAAGATGGAGTGAGAGACGGTGCATCCTTCCTGCCACAGCCTGCCCCTCAACTGCCCCCTCAAAGTCCCTGGCTGACTGCTCCCCCCCAGTCTCCTCCCCACATCTGCCCAGTGATGCCAGTGCATGGGGTATCTGTGTTTCAGGGGCACTGGCAGGGGGAGCCCCCCAAGTAATGGCAGCCCGTGAGATGGTGGAAGAAGCAGAGGGGAGTTATAGGGGATACCAGGGAGGAATGGGGGGCTGTTGGGGATACCTGGGGGGTATGAGGTACCAGCGCTGGTAGGTGGTTGTCAGGGGTCTCTGTGGGGTAGGAAAATTTGGGGGCAGAAGGGAAGCTACTGGTGGCTCTTGGTGTTACCTGGGGGAAGGGGGATCTTGGGGATACCTTGGTGGGCCCATTGCCATGGATCACCACGGGGAGGGTGTCATAGGCCACGTTCCGGACCCGGACCTGGTTCCTCTCGAATTTCAGCACCACCTCATCTGAGAGACAGAGAGAGAGAGAGATGGAGACAGAGAATTGCAGCCCCCCCAGACCCACCAACTGCTCTAACCACTAGCCCCACTCCCCTCTCAGAACCAGGGAGAACCCAGGAGTGCTGGCTCCCAGCCTCCTCTTGCTTTAATCACTAGCACCCACTCCCCTCTCCAAGCTCAGAGAGAACCCAAGAGTCCTGGGCCTTGAGGTTATGAGTGACCCCTATCTCTCACCGATCGCTCCATTGAGGTTCTGGAAGATTTTCGACCTGTGGTCAAGCGCCAGCCCAAACTTCTCCTGTGGAGTTGATTGGGGGGGAGACAAGGGAGGTGGGTCAGAGCTGAGAAGGACCGGTGCCCTGAGAACCTGCTTCCCTCCCCGCAACTCAGTACCACACCCCCAGCACCCACTCTATGGCACCCGTGGGCCCTTCCCTCCGCTGCCCCCAGCCAGCACCCAAAACCCCTTCCCTGCCTCAATTCCTTCCTACCACTGCAGTCCGCATTCCCTGCCCCCCACAGTCACTCCCCCTGTAGCCAGGGGCACCACTGGCACTGGGCTTGCGGGGCTCAAGCCCCGAGTCCCAGCATCTGAGCCCCGAGTCTGCCGCCAGGCCGGCCACAGTCGCAGCTGCAGCCGAATCTCAGAGCGCCAAGCCCCAGATCTTTTTCCGGGCTAGTGGTGCTCCTGCCTGTAGCCCCACTGCTCTCCCATTTTCCCAGGCCTGAGATCCCCAAGGAAGGCGTCCAAAAATCAGGCAGGAGTCAAAATGATCTAACAGGTGTAGGGGGGAGGGAATATCTGCTTCAAACATCCTCCCAGCCCCGAACCCCCAACTGCAAGCTGAAAATGCCAGGAAAGGGGGTTGTCCTGCAAAGTGCATGTGCTGGGAGATTTTGTGTGTCCCTGCTGCACCTCCCCTCTTCAGCCATGAGAAGGGACTGATTCCCCAATTGCCACGTATTGTATCTTCTTCACTGAACTCTTGGTGATCTGCCACCCCTTCCCAGAGTCAGCTGCATCTCAGGCACACTACCCCCACGACAGAACCCACGAGTCTTGGCTCCCAGTTCCCCCTGCGCTAACCAGTAGCCCCCCACTCCCCTCCCACAGCTGGGGAGGGAAGAGACCGAGGAATCCGGGCACCCATCTCCCTTCCTCACCGCTCTAACCTACTATGTCTGGGCTGCCTCCCCTGGTAGCTCTGCTGGTGCCCCTCAATTTCACTGGTGGCAGATTTTTGTCCAAATGTTTTGGGGGGGGGGGGGTGTTGAACCAAAACCAATTTTCAATTGCCTCCAGTTTCCCATTCAAACTAGGTATACCCCAGAACCAGATCTGGCTGGCTACAGTGCTCATTTATCCCCTGCCCAGTGTCTTCAGTGTCCAACTCTTCCCTACGGCACCACGTTTCTCTCAGCTAAGGTCTGTCACAACAGCGCCATCAGGTTGATACAGATCCCAGTCCCTCTCCCACATCACAATCTCCATCCACAGCCCTGCAATATTTTTGCTGGGAAGCTCGGCTTGGCTCAGTCCATTCAGTGTCTCAGGTCAGGCTGCCTTGCTCACTGCACTCCTGAATGTGCCATGACTGGTTCAGGAGCAACTTTCCCAACCTCAGACCAGCAGCTTTGGCCCACCTTCCCATCCATAGCCGGGCTGCACAGTAGCTGCTATCGGTGCTGATCCATAACTCAGTAAGAGTGAGGGCTGGATCTGCCCACTCCACAGTTTTCTTTGGCGTCTGCATCACACTCTCCCATTCACTTCTCTGCTGCCAGAAATGGGATCAGAATCCTATTTTGTTTGGAATGGCTTAAATTCTGCCACAGCTGGTCATGGCCTGTTGTCTGGCACTAGTTATTCTGGAACAGCAACGTGAACAGAAGCACACTTTGGTTTCTCAGTAACACTGCATTATGTTAGCTATGTTATTTGTCTTTCCCTGGATAAACAGTCCATGCTGACCAGGTAACGGTGTCCTCTGAAACTGTGTAAATCTGCAGCTTGTGTCTTTCTGGGCCCCTCTAATCAGGCCATTTGCAGACTGAATGGTTCAGCATTGCCTCAGGTTGATTTGTCCTGGATCCCCCTCCAAAGCCTGATATCATCGAATCCTTCGTCACATTCTTCCCTCTTTTCTTCCTGGCTGCTGCAGCTGGGATGGGCATTGATCTTCAACCCTTTGACCACCCCTGCACTGAGTATTGGTCTTTGGAAGTTGTTTCTGTGGTGAACTGGCCTGCTCAGGGCTAATCAGCTGTGTCTGGCAAAATGGGCATTTGTAAACCTTGCAGAGATGGCTGGGATGTCAGGCTTGTCTCTTTTCAAACAGAGATGGGTCCAGTAAAAGATAGCACCTTCCCCAACTTGCCAACTTCCAAGTCACTTTTAAAGTCAATTGCCTTGCCATAAATATTCAGCTTCTCTCTCCAGGCAGGCTCCATGCTGTCATACGTGACAGATTCTAGAGAATGAGTCGGTTGCTCACTTCAGTGCAGCCAACAACTGCACAATGGCCATGTTTGGTACAATTATCAGACCATACACCTGCAGTACGACACACGTCATCACATGGGACATGGCGTCTTCTGCACCTAGGGCATGCTGGCAGGAATTTGTCCCTTGCAGCCTGGGCATCCTCCCCCTGTCAACCCCCAGGGCTTTATGGTCACCGTTTTTAACCACTCACGTGTCTGTTTACAGTTTTGAAGCCTGTTTCAGGTTGTTCACGCTGTGCTTGTCTTTTGTTCTGTCGTTTGGCCAATTATGACCCTTTTGCCCTCTGTCTAGTGTGAGATATTAAGGGCAGCAGGCGCTGTGAGAGTGAGGGAAGGGAGATATAGAAGCTGCTGAATGTTGAGAGCTTGTTTCCCTAGTGGCTAGTTTCGGTTACTGCAGGGCAAAAAGAGGCACCTGAGGTCAGTAAAGAGCTGACACGAACAGACAGTGCACAAGATGGAGGGGAGAAATACTGTGTCATGCTGAGGTGTGTTGTGCAAGTTTTAAGAGAGGAGCAAGAGAACTGTGGACGTAGGTACCAGACCCTGGGAAGAGTAGAGAGTAGTAAGGGGACTGAGTTAATTTTCAGGTACTGGAGAGCCTGAGTACCAAAAATTGAAAAGACAGAGGGGGGGGAACTAGCCTAGGGGAAACTGCTGCAACTGTGATTATTGTGGCTGCAATGAATAGCTGGCATTTGAAGGGCCCCTGGGCTGGGACCCAGAGGAGTGGGTGGGCCTGGGTCTCTCCACCCTCCTTGAGCCAGTAGACACCACTGGAGGGGTCTCCTTCCCTCACTGGGAAGATAGGGAACTGGAGTGCCCTAACTCACAAAGGAGAAAGAAGTGTGAGACCCACGGGGGGAGCTGGCTGTTTGCCACACTTGCGAACTGGGATGAAATCTCTTTGGGAGTTGCTGGGGGAAGGTTTTTATCTCTTAAGTCTGTCTGTTTTGGGTCTTTGCTCCTTTTATAGTCCCCAAATCATGGTTTTCAGCCAGCATCACCAGGCCTCTAAGGAAACATTTGGTGGTTGCCGCTATTTCTTAAATTCTCTTGTGGAAACACATGATTTCATAATCCTGGTTCCCTGATGTGTAAGCAGAGTCAGATCCCTTTCCTAGTTACCTTGTGATGGACTAAAGTGAAGACAAAGGATTTATCTAAATGCTCTTCTACCTTCCTCATCCTGTAAACTAAAGCTGATACCTGGATAGCTCTCATGTCTTGTGCCGCTTGTGTGCATGGTGACATCTCACAAAATACAGCTTCTGTCCATCCACTGGAAAAGTCTATCAAAGCTGAAGGTTTTTAGTGGCACAGTGCTTTCTTCTTCCAACTGGCAACCTTTGTTTTTGTTTTTTTTTTCCCTCTACTGACTTCTGATGCTATGTCTGGCTCTTCTATACAAATCTGGCCATGCTGCATGGCTTGCTTTTACCACCAGGCTTCTTTCTCCTAAGTGTAGTAGAAAGTGAAAGCAGAAGGCCTGAAGCCTTGCAAAATAGCCAAGTGATGAGGCCTAAATTGGAAGATGGTCAAGCTTGCTACAGAGCCAAGTAAATCAGCATGTAGTAATCAAGAGCCTGGAAAAGACAACTTAGTAGAGCAGGCCAAGACAGAAGGCCTGGAGTTAAAAGAATGGTCAAATTGCCAGAAGCCTAGCTAGGTAGAAACTGGCAAGACACAAGCTGAAACCGGAATAATAGGGGGCTGAATTTTGGGAAGTGCCTAGAACGTGGGAAGTGCCAGGTCAGCCTAGTGCCAGAGAGATAAGAAGAGATATTGTGCCCAAATCACCCAGTGCAAGAGTGAGTAAGATCATGAAAGTGTCATCTTATAATGATAACTGATAAACAAGAATGTGCTGATCAAACAGAAAAGGTAGTTTTGGTTCCTGGTAAACAGCCTAGGCAGTGTATAAAAGAAAGAGTCCAAGAGACCTGCTTTTGTGCAGCCAAGGAGGTGATGGAGAATCCTGCTGTCAGTTGAGTTGTTCCATTGCACTGCAAGCATGAATGCTGTCGGTGTACCTGTTGATACAGGTTGCTGCCATTGTGCTATGTTGCTAGCCTGGCACCTTTGTTTCTACAAAGGTTCGTAGTTTTGTCAGTTTCTTTGACCATGAGTGTTGCCTCAGACTACCCACACTGAGCTGACCAGCAGAGACAACGCCCGTATCAAAGGTAACCCAACGTACTGGTCAAAGAAGCATGTTGGCTCAGATCAACAGGGCTAACAGAGTCCCCACTTTATGTCTGAGCCAGGTTTCAGACCACTGGGCTAACAGAGTTCCCACTGAGCGTCTATGCCAGAGGTAATCCTAAGGTAACACATACACAGGGACTCAGGCCCACAGCCCATAGCCATCACTGACAGCTCATAACACTGATAACGCCTGAATGCTAGATAAACAGCCGATGACACTAAGATCCAGGTTTGCCTTATGTTCGCATAACCATGGTATTTGTACACTCCACAGCTAAGCTGTACTTCAGAGCCTAGCAAATCCCAGGACAAAACGTTCACCAAAGCTTTGACGCGATCTTTCTCCAGGGGTCTGGTCCATTAGTGTGCCAGGGTAATTATTCCCCTAATTCCCCAAAACTTATGCCCAACTTTCCCAAGTTTTCAGTCTGTTTGACCCATGTGGGTCCTTTGTTTCCAACCATTACAGGACGTTTCCCTCTCACAAGCTGGCTGAAAAGGAAATGTTTGTGTCGTGTTCTCTTCTTCCCACACCCAACTAAAAAAACAGAGCGTTGACACTAAAAGGCAAAAGAAATCTGGGTGGCAGCTCGTGACGGGTGGGTAGGAGCAGATGAGGCGCAATGGGGGAGGGGCTAGGGTACCGCCACCCCCAGACTCACCCGCAGGCCAGGGTCCAGGTAGATGCGGGTGTAGAACAGCTGGTCGTCATCATCGTCCTTGTATTTCCAGAGCTTGACTATGCGGTGGACGGCTGGGGCAAAGCCAATGAAACCTGAGGGGTGGCAGAGATGTCAGGTATCTCACGCACCTGCCCCACCTCCAAGGCACTGTCGCTCCTGGGTGCCTCACCATTTTCTCTTCCCACCAAGCACCTGGTCCCTCCCCCCACAGCCTTGGACATCCCCATGCACATCACCGGCTCTCAGTGCTGTCCCCCGACTCCTCTCTCCCATCCCCCTCGCCCAGAACCTCCTCCTTGTATCCCTGCCCACCCTTCCTTCCCCACTCACCTCCGGAGTTGAGGAAGCGCTTCCCAGTGCTGAGTGGGGGATAGCTCTCAGCCAGGCTCCACTCAGGCCAGCAGAAGGCCTCGGCCGAGAACACGACCTGGCTACCAAATGCCATGAACTTCCGCAACAGCTCCACAGGGCCACCAGCCAGGAGCACGTCATAACTGGGGAGCAGGGAGAGGCACACTGGGGAATAGATTGGGCCAGGGCCCCACTGCACTCCCCCAAGATTTTCTCCTGGACTTCCAGAGCTCCCTGCTGCATCCCCCAACTCTCCCATGGTAAATTCAAAGGCTGCAGGCAGCCTGTCCAGAAAGCAAAGGGGAAAGGTATCCACCCCAAACCCTGTCCCAGCCCCATGCCCTGTGGCCCAGAGACCTTGAGGTTCCCCCCTGGCCAGGGTTACAGCAACCCTGTGGTCTGGTCTCTATTCATTCCTTTGCTGCCAACTCTGCCCACTCCCCCATCCCTGTCTGTCATGATCCAGGGGATATGCAGCTTGGCTGGAAGCTCTGTAGGTGATGGAGCCTGGACAGGAAACCCCAAGACTCCTGCTGGGTTCCCCCAAGGCTAGGGCTGTGTCTGTCCCTGGCCAGTCCCCCCGCCCTGACATGCCCATGTCCTGCACCAAGCGAGGGGGAAGGCAGGAAATGCAGTGACATGGCCCAACTGGCATTGATGGGGGAGTGCTATGACCCTGGTGGCAAGCAGCCAGGGTGGCGCAGAAGGTGAGGGGCCAGTTCCCTCTTTCAGAAACAGCTGATGTGGGAATACCAGGCTGTCTAGGGGAGTACCATCACCCAGTGCAACCCCAAAGGAGCTGGTACTGCAGGAGAAAGGCACAGCCTTCCCACCATCCAACGCATCATTGGGCTTAGCAACTCAAAGACACCGACCCCCAAGTGTAAGGGGGAGAAGGATGCCCATCCTACCTGTCGACGAACATGACGACAAGGTCTTCCCGTGCTTCATACTTCTCCATCTCCTCCTTCAGCCAGCGCACCTTCTGTCCACCGCCGACTGTGCGGGCCACATCCCCTCCACGCCAATCCTCACCCAGGCCCAAGGTCTGCTGGGACAAGGGGTCATGAGAGAGAGAGATCCCAGCTGTGGCTGATGCTCAAATGTGGCCAGTCTGGAGTGCGATTTGGGGGCTGGTTATACACAGCCCCTCACCTGGTGCAGAGATGTAGACAGCCCTGGGGTGGGATGTGAGGAGCTACTTATACAGGGATCCCTCTCTCAGCACTAAGATGCAGCCACCTCTGGGGCAGGGAGTGGGCCTGTCTCACCTGGACTGTGTAGTTGAAGAATCGGGCAGTGCGCAAGAACCGCTCATAGCCCTCCGTCCGCTCTGTGGCAGCCGTGATCACCAGCAGGTTGTCTGTGGGACATAAAGTTGTGGGGTTCTCATTAGTGCCCCTCACTGACCAAGCCTCGCTCTACATGCCCTCATCCCCCCCCACACTCCCACGCTGGCACTCCCCTTGGATTCACTCACCATCCACCCTCAGCCTTCTCATCCCCGGGGCCATTCCCACCTTATAGCTGTGGTAGGGCTATTATCCCCACAGGTGTAGCCCAGCAGGAAGAAGATGGAGGGGGGCCATGAGGTATCCCTGTAGCTGCCCTGCTCCTGGGTTACGTTCCTGGTTCTGGAATGGGCCTTGGGGTCGGGGGGCTGGGAGCCAGGACCACCAGCAGATAGTGCCCTCCACCCAGCCCAGCAAGCCCACAAGCGCGAGAACCCAGCAGTCCTGACTCCAGAGTCACTGTGTGGGGTTCTGGACACTGGGAGATGCTGCCAGCACCCGTCGCTTCCTCACTGTGAGCCAAGAGGAGACTGGGAAGATGGAAAATCCCCATGGGGCTAGCTGTGTGGCAGCTCAGACCCAGGTTGGCCCCCAGTGCGGCCTCCCCACTTCTGCTAAGGCTGTTGGTCCTGCTGCCCCTCCCTGAGCCCCACACAGAATGCAAGGACCCTACTCTCATGGACCAGAGCAGGCCCACAACATGCTGGACGCAGCAGAGTGCCAGATTGTCCCTGCCCCATAAAAATCACAGCCCTACCATCTAAAGGGGAAACTGAGGCATCATGAGCAGGGAGATCTGAGGGCTGTATGGTAAAGAAGCCTAGGGGCTGAGGCCCTGGAAAGGACAACCAGATTCCTGGGTTCTAGTCCTCAGTCTAAAACTGCCCTGCTGGGTGACATCAGACACAGCCCGTTCCTTGCACTCTGCCTCAGTTTCCCCTGAATTTGTTGTCTGTTCAGGGTGTGAGTTGCAAAGGGCAAGGACTGGCTCACAGGATCTGGGCACTGCCTGGCAGAGTGGGAGCTCTGAACTTGTTCAGTGGGAACTGGGTGGTGCCTGGCACAAACTGGGCCCAGATCTTGCAGTTGGGGGGTGGTGGTCTGCATGATGCTTGGCACGACGGGGTCCTGCTTTCCAGTAGGGGATCAAGCTGTTACCATCCTATGCATGAGCAACAGTGACAAACTCATAGTGCAGGGCCTAGGCCAAGCAGTTAAGAAACAGATGCAGGCCCCCCTGTGCTAGGTCTGACATCTGGGCTTGGAATGGCGATGAGGCCCCCATTTCCCCGCTGATCCTTGGGGAGGGGGTACCCAGCTGCTGTCAGAGAAGGGCTCAACCCTTCACCTTCTGTGACAGTTGAGTGGGGACTGGCTTCCCTAGGATCCCCAAGAGGGAGGGGAGGGGGAAAGATGTGAAATCCTGACTGGCCCAGGGGTGCTGATAAGAAGGTAGGGGGCTGCCCCATGGGGATCTCTTGAGCTTCAGCACAGCCTTCTGCAAAAGGGCTGCCCAAAAGACAAGCGTAGGGCTGGGAGCCAGGGCTACTGGTTTCTACGCCCATTTGTCACTGATGCTCTGAGGCTACGTCTACATCAGGAATTTTAGTTTGGACTTGCTAGTCCAAACTAAAGTTGTGAGGTTAGTCCGAACTAACCTCGGGGTAGTTTGAACTAACCAAGGCTTTTGAGTTCGAACTAGCCGCACATTCTAGTTAGCCGTGCGTTCTAAAGCTAAAGTTTTAGTTCAAACTGGAACGCGTGGCTAGTTTGAACTAATGGCTTAGTTTTAACTTTTTAAGTTTGAATTAAGCCTTAGTTCGTGTCTTGCCCGTGCTTAGTTTGAACTAAAGTTCGAACTAAGTGCAGAAGTCCAAACTAAATAGGGCTAATTATTAGTTCGGACTAAGCTTTGCCTAGTGTAGCCAAGGGCTAAATTAGTCTTAGTCCAGGCTAATTTGGCAGTGTAGACATAGCTGTAGAAGAAAGTGAAAGGTTAAAATAGAAACGATGAGTCACAATGCCTAGCAGTTGGCTTAAGGCCTAATGCAGTACTCCAAAAATAGCCTTTGTGACCTTGGCCATTCTGTGGCCCATCTTATGCCCCAGTTGCCCATGTTTAAGAGCCAGGCTGGTACCCCTTAGCAGGCTCTGACAAGGTCTCTTCATCATGCCTAGGAGGTGATCCAGGCCCAGGTCCTGCTCAGGAAACCATATCACTTCAGAGAGACTCGCCGGGATAGTACAGAGTCACTGACATACAGCCAGAAGCTCCAGGCTCTGGCCGTCATGCACAGCCATTCCAGTGGGTTGTCGTCAGCACCGGAGAAGCTGGAGCCAGCCAGCCATTGTTTGTGCCCGCTCAGTCCCTCAAGTGTAATTACTGCCTAGGAAACAAGAGGCTGTCCGCTGGTGGTTGTGGTTGTGGTTGTGGCTGGCTTTGAGAAAGTATTCTTCTGTCCAGCAGAGGGCACCCTCCACCTAGGCAAGGGAACCCGCTAGAGGAAGAACCCAGGAGTCCAGGGCGGCTCTCCAGACCTGCTGCGGGGGCTTCTGATCCATGGACTGCATTGGCAGAGCCTGCCCTTTCCTCACTCCAGGAGAGGCTGGGAGGATGGAGAAACCCCCTCTGGGGCAGCCATGCAGGGCTCAGAGATGCGTCACCCATTCAGATGCCAGCACTCAGCAAGAGCTCCCCACCTCTGGTGGGGCTTTTGGTCCTGCTGCCCGCCCCTCTGTGCCACTCATCACGCCTGGACCCTGCCACCATGGCCCACATCAGTCCCCCAACACACCGGGTGCTGCATAGAGTCTGAGATGGTCCCTAACCCATGCAGATCGCAGCCCATTGGATGAGGGGAAACTGAGGCACCACAGGCAGCAGGGCTCTCCTAATGTCTGTACAGCAAGGACATGGAAGGCAGTATAGCTTGGTAGATGATGCCCTGGACTGGGCACCCTGGCTCCTAGGTTCTCCTCCTGAGTGTAAAACTGCCTTGTTAAGTGACATCACACCAGGCCCGTTCCTTGCACACTGCCTCGGTCTCCCTCACGCCCATCGTCCATTCAGGGTGTGAGATGCACAGGGCAGGGACTGGCTCACGGGTTGTGGGTAGCGCCCAGTGCACGGGGGGGTGCCAGTCTTGGTCAGGGCCACAAGGGAGCCCCTGATCTTGAGGAGGAGAGGCCCACATGGTGCCCGGCATGTCGGTGGCCACTTCTCTCTGGCAGGAGATGGAGCCGTTGTGAACAACTGTGACAAACTCACAGCACAGGACCCAGACCAGGTAATTAATGAGAAGCAGAACCAGCGGGCAGCCCCGTGCCAGGTCCGGTTTCTGGTCTTGGGACAGACACAAGGTCCCTGTTACCCTGCAGATCCTAGGAGTATGTGCACATCCAGCAGCCATCCGAGAAGGGCTTGCCCCCTGCTTCTGTGCCAGCTGAGTGGCGACTGGCTCCCACAGGGTCCCCAGCATGGGGGGAGATGGAGTGAAACCCCTCGCTCCTGCCCCAGAGCTACAGCACAGCATTCGGGGAAAGGGCTGCCCAGTGGAAAGAGTAGGGGTCTAGGAGCCAGGACTCCCGGTTCTGTTCCCATATCTCACTAAAACCCTCTATGGCATTGCCATGCCATGGCCTGACTTGTGCCTCAGTTTCCCATGTGTAAGAGCCAGGCTGGCATCCCCACTCTGCCTGGCAGGTGGCATCCACTTAGCAAGCTGTGACAGAGCTTCTTTGCCACACCGGAGGGCAATCCTCGTCCAGGCCCTGCTCAGGAAGCCACACTGGCTCAGGAAAACCTGCAAGGACAGTACAGGGTCTGCGACATGCAGATGGACACTCCGGGCTCCAGCCTGTAGGGGGCAGCCATGCCAGTGGGTTGCCATCAGCGCCAGGAGAAACTGAGGCCAGACAACCATTGTTTGCACGCAGCCCAGCCAACCACTGAGGTTTAATTACTATCTGGGAAACCAGTGCCTGTGGGCTGGTGGTTAGCAGCAGGGCTGGCAGCCAAGGCACATGGGTTTTCTCCAGCAGGGGGTGCCCTCCACCCAGCCTGGCAAAGGGGGAGAAGCCAGGAATCCTGACTCTCCAGACAGGTTCTGGGGGGCTCCGGTCCATGAAAAGTGCTGGCCCCATCCTCACCCCAGGAGATGCCAGGCCTGGGAGGATGAAGAACCCCCCTCCAGGGACAGTCATGCCTAGACATGCGTCTCTCACTCAGACCTCGAAGCTTTGCTAGTCCTGCCGCCCCTTCCTTTGCCTCACTCACAAAGCCTCGGCCCTACACCCATGGCCCCTCCAGCCCGCAATGCAACAGGCAGTGCACAAATGGGGAAAAATGATCCCTGCTTTGTGGAGATCACAGTCTGACGAGCAAAGTCGGATGAGGGGAAACTGAGGCACACAGGGAGCAGCAGGTTCTCCTGAAGGCTGCACAGCAAAGAAGCAGAGGGCAGCACAACTCGGTGGGTGGGTCTCTGGACTGAGCACCTGGACTCCTGGGTTCTTCTCCTCAGTATAAAACTGTCGCGGGTGACATTGTGCCAGGTCCTTTCCCCACAGAGTGCCTCAGTTCCTCTCTCATCTGGTGTAAACTGCATGGGGCATGGACTGGCTTAACAGCTATGGGGAGTGCCTAGCAAAAGAGGGGCCCCAATACTGGGGGGAAGAAGTCTACGTGGCACCTGGCATGACAGGGACCTGCTTTTTGGGAGGGGATCAAGCCACTACCGTCCTAAGTGTGAACAACAGTGACAAATTCACAGCACAGGGCTCTGGCCAGGCGGTTAATGAGAAACAGAGGCAGGTGCCCCCAGTGCCAAGTCTGGTGTCTGGGCTTGGGACTGAGATGGGGCCCCCATCCCGCTATTGATCCTGGGGGCGGGAAGGGAAATCCCCACCCCCACTGGTCCCAAGAGCCAGGGCTGGCCCAGTGGCGCTGATCAGAAGCCAGGGGGCTGACCCACGTACAGATTCTGGGAAAGGGCTGCCTGGGGGGGAGTCTGATCCTAGCCAGGACAGTGTCTCAACCCTGCCCCCCCAAGAGAAAGAATGTGTGGGGCGGGGGCCTGGGAGCCAAGACTCTTGGCTTCCATCTGGAGTCAGGGAGGGTCTCCCCCCACCCCCATGCCCCAGGAGGGGTCTGCATCCAGATTAGCCAGCTTCTCCAAACCTCCACCTCTGCCTGTGAGTCCCAGCCAGCTGCCTGGTATGGTGTGGGACCGGCGGGGGGGGACGGACACATCCCCGGGGTGCCACAGTTGGGAGACAGCCCCTCTGCAGGTGCTGCTCCTGCCCCCCTCCCCTGCAGGTGCACATTCCTGGGGGACACAAGCAGGAGCACCACTGGCCCGGGAAAAGACTCAGGGCCTGGTGCGCTGGGATGTGGGGCTCAAGCCCCATAAGCCCGACGCCAGCAACACCCCTGGACACAAGAGCATTTGGCCCTGGTGGGCCCTGGCGCCCCTTCTGTGTTCCCGATTCTCTGCATCTGCTCTGGCCACTGCAGCCCCCCCCCCACCCCCATGGGCTTTCAGGGAACGACCCTCTAACTTCCGTGCATCTCCATCTGGCCACCACATGGGGTTCCCCTACAACCCCACTTCCTGCCCCCCACTCCACTGTGCACCCCACACCAACCAGCTCTCCCTCGTGTCCGCCATCCTAGTGCTTCTAGCCCCATCACACTCCTTGCCCTGCCTGCCCCCTCCCGTGTCCACTTGCACCCCTCCCTACAGGCACCTCTCCCCATCTTGCTTGTGTCCTCCACTGTGTCCCCCTATGTTGGCTCTTCGGTGCACCCCCTCCCTGGGTCCCCTGTGGCCCAATCTGCTCCAGGCACCCTTCCCTGTGTCGCCTCTACCCCAGCTTCTCCACATGTTCCTAAATGTCCCCTCTGCCCTGCTTTCCCCATACACCATTTTTAGCGTCCCCTGTTGCCCGATCTCCCTGTGCGCTCATCCCTCTGTCCCCTGAGCCCCAATGTCCCCCATGTGCCCTCTCAGTATCCCCGTGTCTCTGCTTCCCACATGATCTTCCCCATGTTTCCAGATCGCCATGTCACCTGCACCCCAACCTCTTTCATGCCCCTCCCTATCTCCCCTGGACCCCAATCTCCCTGTGCATCCCTACCATTCCCCTTGCCCCCTGCATCCCGATCTTTCCCCATGCACCTCTCGCCATATCCCGTGCCCCAATCTTCCCAACTTCCCCATGCGTCCCTGGCCCTCAATCTCCTTATGCGTACCTCCCTGCGTCCCCTGAGCCCTGACCTTCCCATGAGTCCTTCCCCATCCCCCAACTTCTCCATGCACCTCCTCCATCTCCTTAGTGCTCCAGTCACCCCTGTGAACCCCTCTGTGTCCCCTGCACCCTGACTTTCCCATGCCTCTCTCCCCGTCCCACTCTCCCCATCACC
>ML682121.1:1794730-1828469 GCA_007922195.1 Podocnemis expansa | reverse complement strand
TGGAGCGTGGGGGTGAGAAGCGGGGGGCAGGTACGGCCCGGCCTGGACTGTGAGGAGAAAGGAGGCGACAGAGCAAATACAGGGAGTCGCTGGGGGGATGCGAATGGTGCTGCGGCAGCTGTCGGGGGGGTGAGGGGGAAAAGTGGGGGGCCGGAGGGACGAGGTGGGGGAGCTGGTATAGGGTAGGGGCTGATGGCACGGGAATGGGGGGACCCGGGCAGGGTGGAGGTTAGGGGCAGCATGGGGGGCGGCTCATGCTCTCTCCGTCCCCCCAGAACCTGAGCGCGGGCGAAGGCCCCAGTTACGTGACGGCTTGCGCCGCGCCCTCCAGCCTGCCCCAGCGCCACTTCTGTGCCGTCTGCGGCCTCCCGTCGAACTACACCTGCGTCAGCTGTGGGGCGCGCTACTGCTGCGTGCGCTGCCTGGCCACCCATCAGGAGACCAGGTGAGACCTCCTCCCCGGGGCAGACCCCCCATAACCTCCCCCAGAGCCCAGGGGAGACCCCCCCCGCCAGGCTGTTCCCCTCGGGAGACCTGGTGACAGCCCGGTCGTGCCCCAGCTGTCCTGCCAGGGGACCAGGTGAGACGGCTGAGCGACCCCCCACCCCTGCCCAGATCATCAGGGGAGGTCCAGTGAGTCCCCCCCCACTTCCACAGGTATCTCCCCCACCCTGGAGACCAAGTGAGGCTCCTGGCCACCCCCGCACCCCAGGGGAGCAGGTCGCAGGGCTGTGGGGTCTCTGGGACAGTTTTTGGGGGGCTGCTGGTTAATTCTAGGCTTAGCCCTGGGGCAGAGACTTGGGCCAGCCCCTCTGGTTTGTCTGTGGCCAGGGAGCCCCTCTGTGGAAGGCTGGGGCACCCCACCCCAATCCTGGCTGTCTGGGAGATAGGGGCCCTTGGCCGGTGTGTCCGTGTAACCCCCCAATTCTCTCATTGCAGGTGCCTGAAGTGGACGGTTTAGCTCTGTGCGAGATCCTTGATCTTCATCCCAAATCTGGGGGCTCCCTGATCCTGGGGAGCCCGTCACCTGTTCTCCCCTGTGCCTGCCTGTTAATAAACCCTCCATCCCCACCGACTTGAGTGGTTCCTCTGTGCCCCCCTGGGGCAAGCAGGGACTCCAGCCCCATAGCATGGATCTGACACATTCTTCCCCGCCCCAGAACTGGGGCTTCACCCTGTTGACCATGGCAAAGGGGGGGAGCTGAGGCCTGTGGAGAGGAGGGGGGTAACAGGCTCATGGTGAGGGGTTGGCCTGGCATCCCCCAAGAAGCTGGAGTGGCCCCGCACAGGGAGCCAGGATTCCTGGGTGGTTCTTCCTGGGTCACCTCAATGAGCAACTTTGCATTCTGCTGCCTCAGTTTCCCCTCGCCACCCGGCTGAGGCAGAGACTGTCTCATCCTGTGTCTGGGGAGTGCCTGGTGCTCCAGGGCCCTCGCCTGGGTGATGGACACTCCAGCCGCCAGGCCTGCCGTCTCATCCCTCTGCTTCGTAAAGCTCTGGTTGTGGGGCGGGGGGCAGATTGCAGGGCCCCATTGGCAGAGCTGTCCTGGGCCCTGCCTTCTTTTGGGAGCGTTGGCAGGCAGGGGGCTGAAGCTGGGTTTGGAGGGGGGCACTGGGTGAAAGGGGAGGGACCAGGCAGGAGGAATGTGGGGGGCACTGGGAAAGGAGGGGATCAAACACATCTGGGGGTGCCATACCAGCAGCCAGGGGTGAGCGGGTAGAGACCAGTTTGCCTGGGGCCTAGCTGGAGCAGCGTGAGCTGGGTGAGGATGGATGAAGGGGAGTGGGATCTAGCGGTTAGAGCAGGGCAGTGCGGGAGCCAGAACTCCTGGGTTTTATTCTCAGAGCTGGGATGTGAAAACAGACCCTATCAAGTGAATCAAATCCTTTTTTCGGGGAGACATTAAGTGTGACGGGATTGCCGGGGTGCCACCACGTCTGTGGGATTGCTCAGCCCTCCCAACGCACCTTGGGCTGCTTCTCGCTGTGCCGCTTGTCAAGCTCCAGCTTCCCCAGGTCGCAACACACCAGCCCAAGCCACAGAACTGATCTCCCACGGCAATTCTCCGACGCCTCAGCCTTGAACCCCAGAACTGGGCTGCCTGACTCAGCCGGAACAAGGTCCCACATGAGCAAAAGGACTGGTGCCATCAAGGGATGCGGGCGCTCAGAAGAGAGGCTGGACTTCTGAGTTCTAGCTCCAGTTTTTTTGGTCAATCTCTGACAGTTTTGCACCCAGCCTCAGTTTCCCCACCTGTGAAATAGAGAAGACACAGCTGCCCTATCTTCCTGGCTAGCCTGGGGGAATTGAGATTCACTCCATGCACCCTGCTTGGAGCCTGGTAATTGGCATTCAAAGCATCTGACGAAGTGGGATTTTCTCCCACGAAAGCTCATGCGAAAAATAAATGTTAGTCTTTAAGTGCCACACGACTCCTTGTTATTTTTCTCCCAGGCAGCCTTCCCTTGAGAAGTGATACATCCTCTTCTCCGGGGACTTTAAATCTACCCTAGAGGTGGCTCGGGGCCGTGTTTGCCTTACTCCGAGCCCCAGGCTGGGCCTTCAGACTTAGATTTCTCTGTCTGCAAAAGGATTTCAGCCCACGTGTGGGGCAACTCACCCTGGATATAAGCTCACAGGTGAGATTTGGTGGTGACACCAGCCAGGCAGAAGGGGGTCTGTGCTGGGCCGTGACACAGACAAGTCTCTCCGGCGAGTGGTGGATCCCTGCGGGGCGTGAGGTTTGTTCTTAACAGCTGGCAGATGTGAGGCAGGGGATCTGAGATCAAACCGAGGCCCTGTTCCCACCGTCCCTCTGCTCTAACCACTAGCTCCCACTCCCCACCCAGGGCTGGGAGAGGACCCAGGAGTCCTGGCTCCCAGCTGCCCGCCCCCTGGCCCCTGCGTGTGGGGTCTGGGGCAGTGGTGAGGGTCTCCGCTGGAGTCGCCAGCCAGATGTTGCCCCCTGCGCTATAGGGGGAGCTGGACCGAGGCCAACAGGAAGGACCAGGCCTTGCCTGTCGGGTGAGCCAGGACTCCTGGGTTCTCTCCCCAGCTCTGGGAGGGGAGTGGTGGCTAATGGTTAGCGCCGTGGGGTGGAGGCGCCTGGGTTTTCCCCTCAGCTTGGCAGGGAGGATAACAATCAGGACTGGTGGGTCCGTGTGGGGCCTGGTGCAACAGGGACGGGTTGTGCGGCCATCCCTTCCTGTTATCTCCTGGACCCCCACCACATGGCGAGAGGCCTGCCTCAGTTTCCCTCTGGCTCTCCACTTTTTTGGGCTCAGGACCCACTGATCAATATTCACGGCCCGGCAGGACCCAGTAAATGGTCTGGGGTTTGGTGGGGTCGGCATGAACCCCACAGTGCCAGCTCCCAGGCCGTGGAGCTTGCCAGGGTTGGCTCTCATGCCAGTGCCTGGAGCGGGAGGTGAAGCCAACTAGCCCCCAGCGGGGCAGGAGCTGCTAGGCAGCCGCTGGACACATCTGGTGTCCTCACTGGGGACCCCAGTCCATGGCTGCAGACACGCTGTCCTCGTCTCCCCTGAAATCAGTGGCCTTGGGCCTGCTTGCCTCCACGATGATTCCCCTTTGAGGAGGGCTACCCGATTCCAAAGCCCAGAAAGGAGAACAGGGAAGTACAAAAAGGAGGACAGTGGAGGACATGTGGAGCAAATACAGTATTAATGTAAAATTCTGTTTTTAGGGGGCCCTGGAACGCTTCCCCCTAAAAACAAGGTATTCCGTGGCATTCCAGCATACTTTAACCCCTATACGTAAAAAGCCAGCCAAAACCACGTATTTTAAAATGCCTGCCAGATGGAGAACATGAAGGTAAAAAGGAGGACATGTCTCCCTTTTGTCTGACATCTGGTAACCCTATGTGAAGGTAGAAAGGAGGACAAGTCTTCCTTTTGCCCGACATCTGGTGACCCTGTCTTTGGGGTGATTGGTGTCAGTGACTTTCCATCCACAGCATCTTGATTCTCCTCAGCCCTTCCTCCTCTGGGGTCCGACGGTTCGTCTCCAGCTCCGCCTCTGCCTGGTCTGAGCCCTCCTGCTCTAACCACTAGTCCCCACCATCTCCCAGAGCCAGGGCAGGAACCCAGGAGTCCTGGCTCCCAGCTTGTGACCTCCCAGAGACCAACCTTCCTGATCCAGTCTCCTTTTAGCCTAGGACACCCCGGATATGTGCAGAGTGAAGGAGAGGCACCGCGGGGCTGCTGTGCCCCTGACTCCGCCATCTGCATCGTGTGTGAACATGGGTCCCCTGACGGGCTCTCCCCACAACTAGCACCTGGACGGGGCCCCTAGGATGCTCCTCAGACGAACCTGGGCACTGGTGCTGGGGGCGAGCATCGTCTTCAGCTTCATCCTTTCCATGCTGTGGGCTCTTCGGAGGTGAGTGAGAGGGCTGGGAGCCAGGACGCCTAGGTTCTCTCCCCAGCTCTGACAGGGGAGTGGGGTCTAGTGGTTAGAACAGGGGGGCTTGAAAGTCAGGACGCCTGGGTTTTCTCTCAGGTGCTACTAATCTTTCTGTGCCCCTCAGCCGTGTCCCCCTGCCTGAGGCTGCAACCCCAATTGCTGGCACTACAGAAGAGTCGGATCCAGCAACCCAATGGCCCTGCTCGCCCCCAGCCTGCCTTTGGAAACCCAGGTGTGTGGGGAGAGGGAGATGGGGCGGGGTGCTGGCACAGGAGGGCATGGGATTCAGTGGGGCAGAGCGGTGGAGCACTGTTTTGGGGGAAAGATAGGCAGGGCTGTGTGGGAGGGTTGGCAGGGGGGTGAGGCGGGCCGAAAGAAGTGGAAGCACCCGCTGGGGGCGTCTCATGACCGCAGCTAACCCATCATTTTCATCGCCAGCCCTGACGCCAAGGTGATGAGCTCCGAGCAGTGCCAGGAACTGGCACAGAAACTGAGCAAGGGAGCCCTTCCCAGGAGGTGAGCATGACTTGGTGGAAGGGTGCCAGGAGGAGGGTGTCACCCAACATATGGGGAAACTGAGGCACATGTTGGGGTCCTTTTGTTTCCCTCCTTCATCCCGGGTCGGGGAGGTGCAGCTCAGTGACTCTCTCTCTACGGCCCAGGCTGGATGAAGGCTGGATCTTGAAGCGGCTGAAGCTGGTGTGGAGCTGCCCGTGGGCGCATAATGCCAGCGCCCTGAGCCAATACAGGTACCGCTTCCTTACCCTGTCCCGTACTCTTCATCCCCATCCTCTGCGTCTCTTTGGTGCAGCCGGGTAGTGAGGCCAGATGCCCATTGCTGAGCCTGCCTCCTGCACCCCTCAAGCCTCTGTTAGCTTCCACCGCCCTGCGCTGAACCCCTTTGCCCTGCCCTCCACCTGCCACACATCGGCCCTTTCCGCTGTGCAGGACGCAGCTGGCTCGCTGCTGCAACGCCTCGGCCAGGCTGGTGCTGACCCAGGAGAACACCCCACGAGGCTCCCTCATCACCTATGATGGACAGCGGGCCAAGAGGCTGCTGGTGCAGGAGGACTTGCTGGAGATCCTGCCACAGGTGCTGGGGTGTATGGTGACCAGGGGCTCAGTGCTGGACGCACCACCCCAGAGATGGCCGCATCTCAGAGGCAGGGGAGGAGTTCTTGTCTAAACAGTCCCCTCTTTTCCACCCCAGAGATGGCTGCGTCTCAGCGCTGGACGTGGGGTTCTTGCGTTGCGGAGGGTTCTGTGTATAGTTTGTAGTTGCTGACCCACGTCCCTTCACCTGCAGGGCTCCCCATTTCAGGGCCCCCCCTTTGAGCACTGCGCTGTGGTGGGGAATGGGGGGATCCTCCGCAACAGCAGCTGTGGTCCTGAGATCGACCGTGCCCAGTTTGTCATCAGGTAACGCCAGGGTGGGGGGAGCAGAGTAAGCAAAGGGGGGGGGTTATACAGAGGTGTGAATCCTGGGGGGGGTGGAATGAGGGGAGATAAGAAAGTGAGAGCGTTGCAGGGATGATGGGAGGTGCAGCAGCGGGAACCTCCTGGTTCTTTGGCTGCCTCTCTGGCTAATGCTTCCCCCTCTCCCTAGGTTGAACCTCGCCCCCCTGGTCTTTGCGGATGATGTGGGCACCAAATCGAGCATCGTCACCCTGAACCCAAGCGTCCTCCGCTCCCGGTATGAGCTAGGGGAGGAACCATGGAGACCCCAGACCGATGCATGAAGCAGGTTTGAGGCCTGTGGGCAGGGCTGTAACTAGGCGGAGTGAGTGGGGCAAAGCCCCAGGCGCCGAATTTTAGTGGGTGCCGCATGGCCGGCAGCCTCAGCCCCTGGAGGCATATTCTTCTCCGGGCGCCAGACCATGGCTGGGGCTGCTGGAGTTTAAAATCTCCTGCCCTGCCCCTGAGCATCCTCAGATGCATGCTCAGGGGAAGGGGGCCAGGGAGAAGCTTGTCCACCTGCCGCCAGTGCAGCTCTGGCCTGCGGACCGCACCGGCACTGCAGACAGGTGAGGGAGTCCCCGCCACTGCTGGCAGGCTGTGGGGATCCGGTTCTGTCCCCAGCTGCAGCATCTGGATCCCTGCGGCTTCTCGGTGGTGGCTAGGGACAGACCAGCCCAAGGCTGGACTGGGGCCAGGTTGAGGGAGGGTGCATCTGCGGCTGCTTGCACCAGGCGCCGAAACTCCTAGTTCCGGCCCTGGAAGAGGGGAAGAGTCTCTCGAGTGAGACTGCCAGGAGTGGCAAGATCGGCTGTGGTCAGAGGGGGCCCATCTCTCTGGAAGTCTCCAGGAGCCGGGGGGTGGGCCCCACTAGGACGGTGGCTGATGGGGGGCATCTCTCCCTCCCTGCCCACAGGTTCTGGGGGCTGACCCGCCATCGCCGCCCCTTTGTGGAGGCTGTGGGAGCTTACGGGGCCCCTCTGCTCCTCATCCCGGCATTCAGCTTTGCCGGCGACAGAGAGGTGGCGTCCCAGGCGTTCTACACTCTGGAAGACTTTGGCTCACCAGCCCGCACCCTCTTCTTGAACCCTGAGTACCTGGAGGGGCTGGGCAGGCACTGGCACCGCCGTGGCTTACGCGTCCAACGCCTCTCCTCCGGCTTCGTGATGGTGAGCGCCTCCATGGAGCTCTGCCAGAGCCTCACCCTGTATGGCTTTTGGCCCTTCGCACGGGCCCCTGACGGTCAGCCCCTGTCCCATCACTACTATGACAACCAGTCCCCCAGCCCGGGTGTTCATGCCATGCCTGCTGAATTCACCCACTACCTGGCCATGCACCTCCGGGGTGCGCTGCGGCTGCATCTAGGGCGTTGCCAGTCAGGGCCCAGTGGCCATTCATAACGGGACACAGAGAGGACGGGGGGGGGCTGGTGTTGCTGCTACCCATCACCAAAGATGCCCCCCACACCAGAAGTGGCTGCAGTGAACTAGCCTTTCATTAATTCACTTCAGTTCAGTTATATTTAATGAACAGGGTTTGTTAACTCCACTATTAATGGACCCCCTTTAATTATTATTTAATTAACACAGTTACTGACTGAGTTGTTAAATGGCCTGCTTATTGCTGCTTATTAATTGTAATGAAGAAGTCCTTCTCTGTTAATAGCTATCAAGTTACACCGCTTCGTTAGGTCACCATCTTTAATCGACATCTGTTGATGGCTCTTCAACTATGGCAGGTTGTTAGGTATCAGGAACAAGTTACCCTCTCTAGGGCAGTAATAAAGGGTCTTTGGTATTTGTTCTGCCGTAGGTGTGTCTCATTAATTGCTCGCCATCATCTGGGACGTTTTCTTTCTCATTCTGCCATTAATAGCAGGTCAGTCTTCGTCCTGTGCTGGGATGACTCATTAATTCCTTCTCTGGCTGTGATGGCTTGTTATTTAATCGTCCGTGGGTCTGCAAGGAGCTGCTCACCCAGCAGGTTTGGTCCCTGGCGTCCTTCTTTGCCTGAATTGCTCCCATTCTAGCCTCAGGCCCATAGAGGTGCCTATTCTTTGTGTCATGAAAAGCCATTTGGCTTGCAATGATTGGGATCCTAAATGAAGTCCTTCCATGGGATACTGGGGGCTTTGACTCAGTGACCCTGACTATCCCTTCCAGTCCTAAGTCCCTACGATAACAGCCTTCTACTGCTGCTGGTTAATGTTGAGCCCGTAGTCCCAGTGACAGTGAGCGGCCAGCAGTGAGAAGGGGCAGGCTTCCTGTCCTACTGAGGAGGCACAGAGGAAAGTTGTCACAAATGCACTTTTTAAAAACAATCCTAAAAAAATATCATGCAAAAAATCTTGTTACAGCTGCAGAGTCAGCAGCTGCCAGTCTCGGGGGGTGTCTGCATGATGCCATGGGCATGGAGGGCTCTTTTCCCCACACGCATGGTGGGAGATGCTGTCACTCACTTTATATTGGGTGTGAAGGGATTAATTCTGCCTTTGGGGACAAGGGACAGTGAAGGGTGACTGCTAGCGGGGCCTGCAGTTGTCTTAATTAGCAAGGAAGCACCATCATGACCTGTTTACAGATGGATGTGGCACACGGGAGAGCCAAGAGTGGACGGGACTTTAACGTAGCATATAGGGCGTTGAGAAAAACCTGGGAAATTCCATGGAAAAAACTCCATTCTGGGGGCAAAGGTTCTGGCCATCCGCGTGACCTAAAGCTGGCTGCGTAGGGTACCTGGGTTATGCCATGATATTTAAGTGACTATTTCCCCAACAGCTGCCCAGCCTCACAGCAGGCACAAAGGGGGTGGGTGATCTCGCCGGCCTGGCGGGAGTTACAGTATAATTTGGCGGGCCCTGGAACCCTCCTAATCGGGTGTCCGTCCCCCCCCGCACATCCGCCCCCCCCGGACCGTAGCTACTGCCCCCAATATCCATTCCCCTGTCCCCAGAAATCCACCCCAGCCCCCCATAACCATGCCCTGCCAACAATACTCACCCCCGATACCCTCCCCCAGCACAGGCACCCCCGATACTTCCCCCTCGGTGCAAGCCGGGCTGCCCCTGTACTCACCAGCAGTGCGCTGGGCTGGGAAACTGCAGCACGTGCATGCACAGGGGAGCCTGCCCCCCACCTCTGCCTGCCAGAATACGGCAGAACGCTGTTCCATGGCCTGCTATTTTTAGGGGCCCAGCGTTTGGTCCCCTAAAATAAAAAATGGTGCCAGAACCCTGCATTCCAGGTCCTGCTATTTTTCAATGGTGGGCCCCAAAATGCAGTGTTCTGGCACCATTTTCTGTTTTTGGAGGGTCTGGAACACTAAACCCCTAAAAATAGTGGGCCCCAGAACAGCGTGCTGGGCCATTCCGGCCTCCTTTAACCCCTGTGGCCTGGGGTAGTCACCTGAAAATGCCAAGATCAGGGCAGATTGCAGAGAAGAGTAGATTTTCCCAGTGCTGGTGGGTTACCTGAAGTCAGACTTCCCCCACCAGCCATAAACAATCCTTCTGATCCCCCGCATGGTTAACAGGAAGATACGATAAAATACACACAGTACCCTTTACTGAATTTTAGTCTTTGGCTCCCAACGAGCCACTAGTTCCAGTAAAAGGAGAAATTACTAAACTCTGTGTCTTTCCTGGAATAGTCTCATGCCCCCAAAGTGTCAGCCACACTGCCAAATCAATATAAGTTTGGATCTGAACCAAAATACCCAGCTGCCAGCCAGTCCGCTAGTGGCTAAAACTAAAGGTTTATGTAACCCTTCTGCCAGGCCAAAACGTCAGCAGCACAGGCTGGGTTCTATATCTAGGGGTTCCTAGCAATGGCTGTGTCGACACTAGGGGCTTAAGTCGACTTGAAGCCCTTTCAGTCGACTTAAGCAACTCCCAGTCCATATTTAGAAATTAAGTCTTAAATTGATTTAATAATTCTTGGCCTCTATATCAGCTTAAGCTTTTGAACTGACTTTACAGGGCAGGCCTGCCCCCTTCCCCGTCGCAGGGTGGGCACGGGCTCCGGGCCTGATTTGGTTTGGGGGTTCGATCTGGCTCCAGCCCTGTAGTGTGGAGCTGGGAGCTGGATCCGGCTCCCAGCTTCTCTCCATGGGTGGAGGCAGCAGCCAGTTCCTGCAGCCTGCAGAGAGGGGCTAGGAGCCCGGTGGGGCTCTCAGTCCGTCTCTGCAGCCTGCAGGGGTTAGGAGCTGGTTAGGAGCCCATCTGGCTCCAGCACCTTGCCCTGCAGAGCCAGCGGCTGGGAGTCTGTTGGTCAATTTCATAGACTCGGAGCCTGGGAAATTGACCAAGTTTGGAGCTGAGTGTTTGAGACCCTTGACACGGATCAAAAGCAGCACTGATTTGGGGAGACAGGCAGGGCAGGATCCCACAAAACCAAACAAGCAGAACTCACCCCACCCGTGTTTGTAGAGCGTGTCCTTCACTTCTTCATTACCCCCATGCTGACCACAGTTTTAATGTTTGCCTCTCAAGGGGGGGGCCCTCTGTCAGCCCCCCCTCCAGTTGTCTTCTGCTACTTCTGGCACTGCTGGTGCTGTTTGCTGGTCACTCACCCCACCTGCTGGCTCCGTCCTGCTTGCACCTCCTGCTTGCGCCATCCTCTGGTCGCTTACACCACTTGCTGGTGCTATCCGCTGATGGTTCCTGCCAGCTGTCTGCTTGCAAATTGCTCTCCTGGCCAGAGGCAACAGCTTCTGCTGGGCCTCAGTCAGCTTTTTAGTGATTTTAGCTCTTAGGGTATGTCTACACTGGGGGCTCTGTTAAGTTGACTTAAAGAAGGCGATCCTGTTAAGTCGCCTTAGAGCATCCCGACTGAAAACTCTTGTAGACTGCCCATGTCCACACTGGCAGCTGCTAGGTCAACTTAACACTTAACTTGATCTTATTAAGTCGACATAAGGGCTATTCCCCATCTACACTGGCTTAAGTCAACTTAATAAGGTCAACTTAAGCGTTAAATTGACGTTAAGAGGTGGAATTATTAAGTCGACTTAAGAAAGCACTTAAGTCAGCTTAATAAATTCCAGTGTGGACGGAGCTTTCCTTAGGCCGGTCAACCTAAGGCCCCAGTGTAGTCATATCCTTAGAGAGAATTTCAGCCCTCTAGTAATCTTCAGTGAGAAATCCAGCACTTGGAGAGGTTCATCCATATATGGTGTAATTATGCTACGTACTTAATTGTACTCATGCAAATAGAAAGTCCATGCAAACAGGGTGTCTCCTTTTAAACTGCTAAGTAAAGAGAGGTGCCCAACCCCTAGCTTTACTTATGTCTATAAAAGAAAAGAAACAAGCAAGGCAAGAGTTGTTCTAGGATTAGAGGAATCGGGTAAATGCAAATAATGTGAAAGTCCGTATCCAACAGGTTCTGTGGCATTTGCCAGCTTGGGCAGTCCCTCATGTACATCTAGTACCTGCCTGGGTCTCAGGCCTTTGCTTTAGTCCAATACGGATAAGCTGATCTGGAAGTAGGAAGCAGGAATGAAGACAAGGCAATACGGAATGGAGCAACTGCATTTATGTCCTTTGCCATACTGCTTGCAGAAATTTACTGGAATAAGGTGGCGTCCAGGATCACCTGGACAAATCCTAGGCCTCATCAGGTGTAGCCCCTGGCTTCTTTCCCTGGGTTTATTATACTTGCTTTTACCCATAATGGTCATTAAACTGTACTGCTGCTGCCCTCCTGTCTGCAGTGGGACCTGGGAACGCAGCAATACAGGTATGTTGAACACATCCATAACTTCCAACAGAAACATGATACATACGCAAGAAATATCATTATGTTCAGCAAACTGTAACCTTTTAATGGTACCTGACATGTCCTATCCTGTATAAATTATTGTAAGTTTGTAATACTGATGTTAAATAGTATGATAAATGGTCCCCCTCATCCAGCCAGCATCCCAGGAAGCAGTGGCAGGACTCAGCATACATGTTGCAGATGCAGGTCATAGGCGGGGAAGGTATCTTTAAACTAGGAACTCAGGCGTGCTGCAAAATTGTGCTGTGCAAACAGAGTGGTAATTTTTGCTTCTGCCTGTGTCACCTGGAGGAAAAAATATGCAACATTTCTATTTTGTATGTAACAAGGGGTAATACATCCAAGCCAAAAACTGAACATTTGATCAAATTAAATGTCAAAATGGGAAATAAACAAACAATTAAAAGCCATTTAGATATGATTCACAAGATTTTTACTGGTATGTTCTCAGCTACTGTGTCGGAAGACATTACTATGTCACCACACAGCAGTTAGTGTGCTGCAGAGAGATAGGAAGATGGATGGATCTTGTATGAAAAATTATATGTAATCTCTTCTGTAGGACAGTGAGAAAGGTGCTAAAGTGTAGGCCTCGTTGGAGCCGTGGGTTGCTATGGTAGTGGGGTCGTTTCTCTGGCAAGTCATGTATCTAAGTTTCTTTAACAAGCGGCCTAGAGTTGATAGTTAAAGTGTGTTATCTCCCCTTTCTCATGCTTTTTCTCCTGACCATCTGGACAAGGAATGTAAGCTAGACTGTCCGTCTTTGTTCTAACTGAAAAGGGAGTATTGCCTCCTATCTCCTGCTCACCCTTCTTGGCACCATAGCCTCACAAGAATGTAAGGTCAGCATCTCTAGGCAGAAATTAATGAGTTTGCAGGTACTGCGGCTGCCCAGGATAATGCAAATGATGTCAACAGTAAACAGAGGCGGGGATAATTATATGCATTCTTCAATCATTAATATGTATTTAATAATGTTGATGTAACCATATAAGGGTCTCTAAAACATTGTCAATCATGTAAGCATTATCATAGCATTATCATACTGTACTGGATAAAAGTGTTGTGATGCTGCCCCTCGGGGCTCTCTCTTGCACTCGAGTTGTTGGGGGGGCCTGCTCAGAGGGGCTAGCACTTCTTTGCTGTCCTCTGATGCAGCTCCTTTTGTTATTCAGCTGAATAATAAATCCTGAACCACACCTCGTTCTCTGCTCATTGGAGTCTCGGCTGGGAACGGGTCTGCTTCATTGGGGAGGCTCTGGTGTGCCTCTTTCTGAACTTGAGGGCCAGAGTTAGATTTTTCCCCCACAATCTGGAGTGAGGGAGATAGGCTGGTACGCCCTGCAGGGTCACAATACGCTGCCAAGCGTGTTGTGATCCACAAAAGGTTGAGAACCACCAAGTTAGTCATATGATTCCTCTAGCGAATGAATTTTTTTTATGTGATACGTAGCAAAATTCTGTAGTTAGTTTGAATTTTATCAAGCTGGTATAAAGGATGTGGGTTCTAGTCAAAACTTGACCACAGATAAATCAAGATTAAAACCATGGACCTCCCCAGGGAACAAGTAGAGTTACACAGATTTTAAGGTATTTTATAACAGTTCTTTATTGTTAACAGCATATGGGATATAATTGATAAGAATATTAACTGATAAATGGACAATGAAATAAAGGTGTATCCGTCAGTGCATCCGGGAAACCCTGCACAGTTGACAATAGGCTATAACAAGTTATGTCTTCTCTAAAATAGCTCACAGGTTACAATTGCTTACCCTTACACTTTGCTGGAGTAGGAATGTTGATGCTTCAGTTGGAGTGCAGAGCCTAGCAACCCTGTTGCATTTACAAGTTAAAACAATAAAGGCTAGCGAAGGAAAAGCAATCAGGTGGATCTGTGAAGATCTTTCCTCCAGAAAGTTGAGCTCAGAGCTGAGGAAATGGAAGCTTCAATTTCTCTCCCAAATTGTAAGGTCTTAATTACTTCTTTATTACTCATAAGCCCAATACCTTTTGTACCCCTCTAAAAATAAACTAAATTATCTCAGTGGCTATGTCTACACTGTCCAAGTTATTCCAAAATAGTTATTTCAAAATAACTATTTTGATTTTAATTTGAAGTAATTATCTTGAAATAGTGGTATTTTGAATTTCTTTGTTTGAAATAGGAGTTTACTGAAGACTCTTTTTCAAAACGGAGGAAGGCAGTAAAAGTATAGGGCCATGATTTTGAAAAAAGCCAATTCTGTGGCTTGGAATGGCTTTTTTTGAAGTAACTATTTTGAAAGAATTGCTCTTTGTAAATAAATGCAGGTTTAGTTATTTTGGAATAGTGCATCATTATTTTGAAATAACGAAGCACTTATTTCAAAATACCAAAATGCCTGCACGGACAGGTAAAAAGCTTTTTGAAATAAGCCTCCTTATGTCGAAAAAACTTTTCGGTGTAGACATACCCGTTCTTCCTTACCCAAAATATGAGTCCTGACCTCAAAATTGGTGGGGTACCTTTAGGTCATTGGTTCAGGAGTTTAAGCGTATAATTGACGTATTTTCCCTACTAGAATATTCCCCCTCACTTTTCTCCTTTTCTTATTTATGAATTTTGTGGGTTTTGTGGTGTTTTACAGAAATGGCTAGGGTCTCACCTCGAGTTGTTATTCATCTGTTGACCTATTTATTATGATCCAAAAGAGCTTATCTGAGGGTTTTCATCAGAGACTGTGGAAAAAAGACTCACCCTTGACTGATAATTTAACTTCATAGCTGCTCCTACTCTATACCCTACTACAAAGCTATTGCATACAGCAGGGAGTGGCAACCATTGCCGGCCCCTGTGCCAGCCCCACCCACTGCACCCTCAGCAGGTGCCAGGGATGGGGCCAAAAGGGGGCAGGACCAGGCTGCACTCCCTGGTGGGGAAGCATGGCCAGCGAGGGCGTGGAGTCATGACACATGGCTCTTGTGGCCCCAGGCCACACTGGAGGCGCAGCCCGCAGGGAGCCTGAGTGGCACCATGTGCTGCTCAGGCTTGGTCCGTGTGCCAGATTTGCCACGCGTGCCAGGGTTTGCCGACCCCTGGCATACAGACTTGTCATTTCCACAGGCAGGCCTGTAGGTCCCTTGCATATTGGCTCCTAATATGAAAGTTCTGCTAACTTAGCCACTTATGCTAAGTATAATAAAACCAGGATTTCTTAAATTTATAAAGAAAAATATACATATGAAATAAGATAGAAACTCAAAGATGCATGCAAGCTAAATATAGATATAGTCAATGGCTACGGATATAAAGATTGCTAGTTTTTGTCTGTGGAATTTTGTATGTGTAACATCCCATGTGTAAATAATCCTGCTGCCGTGGATACAAGGGATCAACAAGTTAATGAATTAATGTTCAACCTCAAAAGGATACACTGAAAACTGTACAGTAAACAGGAAATCTTGGACCACAACAGAAATTAATTTGTCAACATGATCCAAACTCTTGGAAAGAGTGTCACAACTAGAGCATTTGACAAAGCACTGGGAATAAATTACTGTCCCAACAGCAAACAAACAAAAAAGTAGTTACTAAACAAATTACAGATGAGGACCTGGGCTGGAAAGGGACCCAGATGACATCAAAACAAATAACAAGTCCTGTGGCACTAAAAGACTAACAAATTTATTTATCGTATGAGCTTTTGTGGGAGAATATCCCACTTCATCAGACGCTTGAAGATGGGGGAATTTAGAGAATGGGAGGAAAATAAATGTAGGGATGTGTAAGATCAAAGCAGTTGTTAAGATTCAAGTACTGGGGGAAGATGAGGTGAAATCACCTGTTGTAATGAGAAAAATATCAAAATAAAAAAAAAACAGAGAAATTTTGGTACCCCCAATCTCTGGCTAAACTGTACATTCCTCCTCTCCCACCAGCAGGTCTTTAGCTGAAAAGTTGGGCAAAAGTGACAAAAAGAGGTAGGTAAAGGGGACAAAACCAGAAAACTTGTGACCCAACACTCAAAAAAGTTGTGGCCAAGAAGTACCCAAAGAAGGGGGAGTTGATGGCCCGGCCGCACTGGCCCCAGACCCATGGGACTTGTAGTTCAGTGGCTTATTTCACACGCCAGAGTCAGGATTTGTGGGGCGGGGGGGGGGTCAGACATACCCACATTTCCCTAGGTGAAGAGTCTATAGCAGCTGGTCTACGCCAGGGAAAGAAATCCCCCTTAACTCAGCCCATCCTCTGCTGCAGCAGGTGAGACGTTGGGAGGAATTGCCATCTGTAGGCAGGGAAGAGGGGTTGGAAGTGGGTGGTGTGGCTGGTTGAGTGCCCTGACAGGGAGCACTGGCTTCCCCTTGCAGGCACTGGCTCAGCACAATCAGGCTGGTCTGTTTGCTTTGATTCTGGGTAAACTAAACTGAAAGGGACAGAGCAAGAGTCCACCTGCAGCACATGAAGGGTCTGGCTCCTTGCAGCTCCCATGGCCGAAAGCAAGGAGCCCTCCCCACCGGTGAGCTTGGCTATGACATCTCTGTGCTGCAAGGGGAGTGGGGCGTGGGGGTAACACTGGGGGGAGCGGGGTGGCAGGATTCCTGGGTTCTCTCCCTGGCTCTGGGAGTGGAGTGGGGGCTAGTGGTTAGGGCAGTCTTGGCTGGGAGCCAGGACTCCTGGGTTCTCTCCCCTGCTCTGGTAGTGGAACGGAGTCTTGGTTTGTCCATGTCCTTCCTGAATTGGGGGCACCAGAACCTGACACAGGAGTCTGACAGCAGTCACTGCAGGACCCACAGTCACTTTGCTGCTCTGGATCCCCCTGTTCATGCAGCCTTGGGCTGGATTCTCCAGCCCTCGGTGTTTTCAGATCTAGATCAGAAGAGATGCCAGTGACTGGGATCCAGTCAGATGCAGATGGTTTGGTACTGAATCCCTGGCCTAGCCAGGAGATCTACCTGGTAGATCTGACCAGATGTTTCTGGCTGAGAACCCTGCTGGGCATTGTGGGACTTGTCTGCATGGAATGAGACCACCCAGAGATTTCAGATTAACCAGGGCTGAGAATCCAGGAGTCCTGCCTCTGAACCCCATCTTCTCCAACCACTAGACCCTAATCCCCTCTCTGGATACAAACCAAGAGCCCTAACTCCCAGTCTGTGATCTTCAGGGCGTGAAACTTTCTGGCCTAAGGTCCCTTTTAGTCTGGGAGCCGTGGATGTGAGCAGGGTGGAGGAAGGGCGTCCCAAGGCAACTGTACTGAGTGGATTCCCCATCTGCATCATGCATGAATGTGGCTTCCTTAACCATATCTCCCCACAACTAGTGCCTGGACAGGGCCAAGGATGTTCCACAGATGGACCTGGACGGTGAGGCTGTGTATTAGCATCACGCTCAGTTTCACCCTCTCAGTGCTCTGGAAATATCAGAGGTGAGTGAGATAGAGGCTGGGACCCAGGACTCCTGGGGTCTACCACCAGCTGTGGGCAGGGCATGGGGACTAATGGTTAGAGCAGGAGGCTGTAAGAAGCCAGGACTTCTCGTTTCTATCCCCAATGTGAATGTGAGGCCAAGGACCACTTGGTGCCAAGCTTGGTGCAGAGCTTCCTAAGTGTCCTAAGCGTCACCTGCATCTGGAATTCACTGTCTAGATCACCAAAGCACTTTATGGAAGGGTTCTACCAACAGGCTGTTCCCCCTGCAGGACACAGGACTCCCTGGGTGATGGGTGCACTGACAGCATGTAAGAAGAGGTATTCAGCTTGTGAATTATAGTCTGAAAGCCTGTAGGCAAAGACTGGTCATACAGAGGTTGGGCACCTTGAGCTACGCTTTTCCACACAAGCTGGGAGAGCTATCTCCCTCGCTGACTACGGGGTAGTGTGTGTCTCTTAGCTTAGCAAGTCAAATGCACAATAAAGCTTGTGGCCACTTTAGAAGGAAAATTAACAGTAGGAGGCAAACAGTGGGAGTAGGGGATGAACTGGTTTTCAGGTGAAAATCAAAAGTTGGAGCCACCTTATCTGAGGATGTTCCCCTGGCACACCAGGCACTTCCGCAGCCAGGGGACAGCTCCTGGAAACCTCCACTCTTAGGCTGCAAAAGCAGCCCCCCCCCCGCCTCAATGCACCAAGCAAATCATGTCATTAGAGAGCAAGGCATGCTGGCCTTCAAGACCATACATAGCAAAGATGCAGGTAAGTGTGTGATCAAAGGACAGAGATTCAAATGATTGTGTATAAGAATATAGGAAAGAACCATAAAACCTTAACATAAATCTATTATGTGCTCCCAGCTTAAGAAAAAAACCCAACCAAACAAGGAGTCCTGTGACACTTCAAAAGACTAGAAAATCCCACTTCATCAGGTGCTTTGAAGAGTACCTTCAAAGCATCAGATAAAGTGGGATTTTCTCTGATGAAAGCTCATGTGATAAATTTTAGTCTTTAAATTTGCCACCAGACTCCTTGTTTGTTTTGCTGGACTAGCATAACACAGCTCCCCCAAGAAGTCATCTAAAGTCCCTTCCAGGCTTTTCATAGCTTCAGAGAATTTAAGGCTCTTGTATCAGAACCAGTTTTGAGTAGGGTGTTGGTCTAGATGACTTCTGGCTGTCCCTTCCAAACCTGGCCTTCTACTGGGGTTAAAGTAAGGGGGAATGCACAAGAACGCAGTTCCGGGCCCCCCCTATTTTTAGGCTGGCAGCATTCCAGGGCCCCCAAAAATAGAGGAAGGCACCAGAATGCTGCATTTGGGACCCCACTAAAAATAGCACAAGCAGCTGGAAAACAGCGTTCCAGTGGCACCACCTTAAGCCCTGTTCCACCTTAAGCCCAGCCAGCAGAGAGCAGCTGCCTGCTGGGAGTTTGTGAATCTCCCCCCTGCAGGGCAGAGCAGCTTGTGGCTGGAAGCAGCTTCCAGCCAGTCAGCCAGCCTGAAAACAGTCCAGGTAAGGGCTTTGGCAGGGGAGCTGCTGGGTTTTGTGTGTGTGTGTGTGTGTGTGTCTGTCTGTCTGTCTGTCTGGGGTTGGCTCTGTGTGTGTGTGGGGGGTCTGGGGATGGGTCACAGGGGGCCCGCCTGTGCTGGAGAGGGGACCCATCCATGGCAGTGGGTTCTGGGACCCACCAGATTTTACTTTAACCCCTGCCTTCTATACTATTCTCAGAGAAGATCTCTTAGAAACAATGTCCAGCCTTGGTTGTAACCTTGTCAGTGTGGTGGTAGAATCTGCCACATTCATTAGGAAATTGTGCTCAGGACTAGTGATGCTTAACACTAAAAATTTAACACCCCTTCTCCCATTTTAACATGTCTAGCTTCAGCTTTCAGCTGGCTGACTGATGTTGGATTTTCCTCTGCTACACTGAAGAACCCATAAAGTTTGTTCCCCAGCTAGGTATTGATTGTCATCAAGTGACCCCTTAAGCCTGGTACCCTGGGAAATGTTATGGCTGTGCTAACTCCCCATCTCTCTGACCCCTAGCTCCGTGATCAAGACCAAGGCAGCATCAGTGGCCAGCAATGGAGTGGGGCCAGACCATACACATCCCTGCCGGATCACAAGTCAGAAAAGTAGCCCCATGTGCGTTGGTGGGGTAGGGAACAGGGGATGAGGGAGGAAGGGCTTTGGGGACTTTTGAGAGACCCACTGAGTAATGGGTGCCTGGCAAGGAGTGGGATTCAGTGGAGCAGAGGGTGAGCGAGGAAGAGGGATGGCTGGTATGGGGAGGCATGTTGGTAGGTTCTGGGGGATGGGAATTTGGAGGAGTGTGGGGAAGGGAAGAGACCATGGGTGGGGGAGGATAGAATAGTGGGGCTCTGTGGTGTGGACAGAGGGGAAAGAAGCACTGGGAGAGATGTGAAGAGGGAAGGAGACAGTGGGAGGTATTTGGGGAGAACCAAGGCATGGGGGCTTCGTAGAGCATGGGGAGGGAAAGAGAAAGGGGGAATGAAGGAATACATGGGAGAGGAAGGCGGTACAGGGAGAGGAGTGGGGGAAGGGGGGTTCTGGGGTGAGGGAGATCAAGGAAGTGACAGGAAGAATGTGGGATGAGAGGAAGAGGATTGTGGTGCTGGCTTGGGATCTATGCAGGAAGTGTCTTCTGGCTGCATTTAATGCTTCCTTTGCCTTCTCAGCCTCAAGGCCCCAGTGATGGATGCAGAACAGTGCTGGGAGTTGGGTCAGAAGCTGAGCACGGGGCACCTCCCCGAGAGGTGAGTGTGGCCAAGGAGTCATGCTGTTTGGAAGCAGCTTATGCCTGTGAGTCTCAGCCTTGGGGCATCCTGTCAAAACCAGAGCAGAAACTCCAAATACGTGTCACTGGCTTGGTGAAATGTGAACTCCTGGATCACTGGACCACTCAGAGATAGTCTCTGAGGGACCTCCGGTCTTCCTCACCACCCAGACAAGCTGTACTTAGTGATCAATGGTCACATCAAAAACCCCACTACATTCAGGTTGCTTCCAGTTCCAAGAGACCCATCATTTCCTCCAGATCAATTGGTTTGTCAAATCCAAAGAGAGCACTGGTAACCACCCCGGAATAAACTATCTAAAGGCTCATTAACTAGGACTGTCGCATTCCCCAGGATACAATCAGCACTGATGGACAGCTGTGTCCTCTCAATTCTCCAACCTGGGATGTCTGTCACATTGCTTTGCTGTGAGAGAAACCACTCCTGATCTGCTCACACCCAGCCTCCAGTGTATAAGTTATAGTGTTATATTGTGTGGGTGACTTTCCTCCAGGAATGTGCATCTTATTGCACATACGGTTAATGCAGGCAGCAAGTTGTAGTTGTTTCAGAGTCCAAAGGCTAAACACATTTGTATTAGCCGGGTAGCTGTTCTGAGGCAAACTAATGCATGGGGATAAGGGCTGGGTGCGCTAGGTTTGAGTTAATGCCCACAGCCTGGGCAAGACCAGGAACCTGTTTGCCAGTGTCACACATGGGATGGGAGGTGGTCAATAGGGGAGGACCCATGGGAGGAGCAGTGAAGGAGGAAGGTGGTGAGCAGACACACAACTCTCTCTTTCCGGCCCAGGCTGGACGAGGCCTGGATGTTGAGGCTGCTGAAGCTGATACAGAGCTGCCCCTGGGCACACAACGCCCGCGCCCTGCACCAGTACAGGTACCCCCCCATTCACTGTCCTGCCCCCTGTCCCCCCACCTAGCTGCCCCATCCATCTCCACTGCAGACCCTGTCCCCCAGTGCTGCCCCCAAACCCTCCTTCTCCTCTGCTCCATGCCCTTCGCCTAACCCCTCCAGTCCCCTCTGCCGCCGGCTGCCTTATACTGCCCCCTAGCTTCCCCGCAGCTGCCCCTCACCCCTCTCCCCTGCACAGGGCACAGCTGGGTCTCTGCTGCAATGCCTCAGCCAGCCTCATGATGACCCAGAATAACACCCCGCTGGGCTCTGAGCTAGTCTATGATGGAGAGCGGACCAAGAAACTGAAGGTGCAAGAGGACCTGTGGAAGATCCTGCCACAGGTAGGGGGCACTGGGCTGCAGGGTGAGATGGAGGATCAGTACCAGGCACTCCACCCCAGAGGTGGCTGCATCTCAGCTTCAGGAGAGGGGTCCTTTTATAAATAGCCCTTGAACTCTATCTTAGCACTGGGTGATGGGTCCCTGTACAAAGAGTCCTTGGGACACCCCAGTGGCGACTGCAACTCAGCAACGGGAGAAGGGGTTCCTGTGTTGGAGGCCAGAGTTCTGTATATTGTCGGTGGATGCTGACCCAGATCTCCTTCCCCACAGAGCTCCCCATTTCGGGGTCCCCCCCTATAAATGCTGTGCTGTGGTGGGGAGTGGGGGGATCCTCCGCAACAGCAGCTGTGGCCCTGAGATTGACCGTGCCCAGTTTGTCATCAGGTAATGCTGGCCAACCCTGGGGAGGTGAAAGGGGAGTGGGAAGAGAAAGAGGGAATGGGGTTGTACAGTGGGGGAGCAGGAAGTGAAAGATAAGGGACACTGGAATCCAGTGGGGGTTGGGGTGCACTGTGGGGGGATCAGAGCGGAGAGGTGTGTAAAGACATAGGGCACCCCACTGGATGTGGGGCACCTGGCTTGCCTGACTGCTCCCCAGCTCACACAGCCCTCCCCAACACCTCAGGTTCAATCTGCCCCCTACTGGCTTTTCGGACGACGTGGGCACCAAAGCAAGTGTCATCACCCTGAATCCCAGCGTCTTTCAGTCCCGGTACTAGGATGGGGCAAAGAACCGTGGGAGGGGCAGGGAGCCTAGATGGGGATGAGTGGCAGATTGGATCAGAAGATGAGGGGCTGGACTGATAAGAGGATCAAGGCAAGGATCATATTAGGATGGGATGGGGGAGCCCAGACAGTACCTTGGGGAGACAGGGTAGCCCTGATCCGGGTGTGGGGATCTGAACTTGGCCGCAGGGTTGGTGGGGGGATAGAGATCAGAGAAGTCCCATCCCCTTAGCTCTCTGGTTGGCTGCAGAGTCTCCAGGGCTCAGGGAAGAAAGAGATTAGGAGGCTGGTGCTGGGGGACAGGGCCTGCTAAGATGGCAACTGATGGGATGCCTCTCTCCCTCCCCGGTGGCCTGCAGGTTCTCAGGACTTAACCGCCATCGCCGTCCCTTTGCAGAGGCTGTGGGCAGCTATGGGGCTCCCCTGCTCCTCATCCCGGCCTTTAGCTTTGCTGGCCACAAAGAAGTGGCATTCCGGGCACTCTACACCCTGGAGGACTTCGGCTTGCCAGCCCGCAGCCACTTCATGAACCCCAAGTACCTGGTGCAGCTGGATCGGCACTGGCGCCGCCATGGTCTCCGCGCCAAACGCCTCTCCTCTGGGTTCATGTTGGTGAGCGCCGCCCTGGAGCTCTGCCAGCACCTAACTCTCTATGGCTTCTGGCCCTTTCCACGGGCCCCCAATGGGCAGCCCCTGACCCACCACTACTATGATGACCAGGCCCCCCTCCGGGGCATTCATGCCATGCCTGCTGAGTTCACCCATTACCTGGGCATGCACCTCCAGGGTGTGCTGCGGTTGCATCTGGGGCATTGCCGGTGAGGACCCAGTGGCCATGTGCAACAAAAGCAGAGGGTGCCTGCGTGGCTGGATGTCAGGGAGATGGCTGCGGCTGGGGCAGTCTCCTAGCCAGGTAGTGGGCCCAGCTGATTGTGGCGTGTGGCTGGCTGGCGGACTACATTTCTTGTTTGCCAGGAGGGTGGGAGCTAGCAATGAATGGACCCAGCAGGGCTCATTGACTATGGAGTGCTTCCCAATGCTTGTCCCAATGCTTGTCCACACCCCTGGCTCAGCATCTCAGCTACATCTGGCTCTGCAGTTCGGCTTCCGACTGCTTGATGGGGACGTTGTGGGTCTTGATTCTTATTTCCCAGCCTGACTCGGCTCTAACCTCCAGGCCTGGCCGCACCCAGGTCCCCAACTGTTAAGCCTGGTTGCCAAAGGCCCAGTCATCATGCCAGAAAATTGGAGCTGTCCAAGAGAGAAATGCTGAAGTTCAGGCTTGGCCAGGACTTTGAAGGTAGCTCCAGAGCTGTGAAAAGAAACTGAGAATAGCTTGGCATGGCTAGAGCAAAAACAACAAGGAGTTGTGTGGCACTTTAAGACTAACAGATTTATTTTTTGCATGAGCTTTCGTGGGAGAAGTCTTAAAGTGCCACACAACTCCCTGTTGTTTCTTCACTGGACTAGACTAACACGGCTATCCCTTTTAAAAATGGCTAGAGCAGCCATCCTTCCTAAATGCCCTAGGCAAGATGTGAATCAGAGAGGACAATTGATCACTCACCCAACCATCAACTAGAAAGGGAAACCGGCTTCTGCCCCTGTACGCTGACCAGATTCAACCCTGCCTTATCAATGCAGCATGGAAACAGCAATGAGACTTCAGCTTGGGCCTCTATTATGTAGAACCCACATATGTTCTGAGTGTGTTTGAGGTTTGTTTCTGTTTGTGTGAATTGAGCCACATGAATCTTTTTCAATGAATCGCTTTTACTCACCCCCCCCCCCCAAAAAAAAAAAAAAAAACAGTTTTGGAGCAACCAAAAACTCTTTGTGGTTTTGAGTTTTACATGAGGGATTGTTTTTGCCAGGAAAAAATACAGGGAAAGAGACCTCTGAAAAGTGGTCCTGTTCTGTTGTGGCAGTTAAAAATCTACTAAATATATCTTTTCAAAACCACATTGTATTTGGAAATCTCATTTAGTTTCCTCATTAAAAAAAAGTCACCACAAAGGGAGGAAAAGACACAATGAAGCATTCTGGGTTGAAATAAAACCTTTTCTGCACTCTTGTTGTGGTGAGAGATGCCAAAAAAGTTTCTCTTTGACCTGAAATAATGTGTTTCTTTTCTGATTTTTTCTTGGGGGTGGGGTGAGGGCATGTTTTCAAACATTGAAGCAGAATCTTAATCATTCTCCCAGTTCCCTCTGGGTGTGTGACTGGGAGGTGTGGCGTCAGAGGGGGGATTCAAAGCCAATCCCAAGTTTCCTGGCCCCTTGGTGGCTGTCCAGAATGATTCTTTGACTCTGCTTTCTTGGTTTGCTGGTTGTTCTGCCCAGAGGCATGGAAGATACCTCCAGCTTCTCTTTTCGGTCACGTAGCACCAAATGGGGCAGAATTGCAGGCGAGCATGGATGAAGCCCCTGATTCCCTGCCAGTCATGGCTCAGATCTTTGCCTCCAGGCAGGACCAAGTGCAGAGTTCACAGCCCCACCTTCCACTGCCTGGACTTCCTACTGTTGAGTGTCCAGTGTTCAAGTGTTTGGCTTTGATTATTTCTTGGGATCATGGTTGGGTTCAACCAGCTGTTTAAAGCCCTGTTCTTTGCAGTCCAGAGAAGAAGGCAACACATGGCCTGTCTCTGGTGCTGTGCCCTGGAGCAGAGTGACTCAGGTAGCAAAGCAAAGGAGAGAGGAAAACTGAGGCACACAGAGGCGTCATAAAAAAGCACAGAAAATTCCCAGGTTGCCACACGGGGTCTTGCCAGCTGGCAAATAATTGCCAGCTGCGCTGGTGCCCGGCTCACTGAAAACAGGACTGGCCCCAATCCTAGTGCAAACTTTCTTATCGCTCCTAGAGCCTCGCATTGCCCTGGAGAAACAGCCAGGCAGAATGTCTCCCTGGCACTCAACACTTGCTCGCATGCTGACGGAAAGAAGGTTGATGCCCAGACTGTAACAGCCACCTATTGTAACAGGAGGCAGGTTCTTTGGGCCAGCATTAGGTTACACTGCCCTGAGAGTGCCAGAGAAAGAACCCAGGAGTCCTGACTTCCAGCCCTCCCCTCTGCCCCTATTTTAACCACTAGGTCCCACTCCCTTCCCAAGCTAGGGAGAGAATCCAGAGGTCCTGGTCCTGCTGGCGCTTACTCAGCCAGGCATCTGTAGCTGTATCTTACTATATGTATTTAGGAAGGGTTTCCAGGCGTCCCACTATTATCCAACTGCCTGAGATGAAGCAGCTGTGTTTGCCCAGGCTCAAATTCCCCCCGACAATGGGGAACAAATAGGACCTTAAACTAAAAGCCCTCCCTTTCCCTGGCATCAGGTCACACCTGGATTCTGCCAGCTCAGCCCCACATGGGTCAACAGGGCCCAGGTACTGGAAATGATTCCAGGGCCACTGAAATCAGATTCTGACCCTAAAGCCAGCTCTTGTCCCACAATGGCTCTGGGTGAACCAAGATCTGAATGCACCCCCACGTGCTTGGGTTTGGGCATCAATTTATTAGACTGCTTGAAAATTTCCCTTTTTTCCCCCCGTGAAACAGACCTCTTCCTGAAAATGCCTCTAATGTGCCCTTCACCCTCCACCCCCCATTTCACGATGGGGTTTGGACCAGGTCATTTTCTGCAGATTTGGTGTTTTTCAGCCTATCCTCTGTATCCTGTTGCTGCAGTTCAGTGGCCTAGAAGTTGGGTGATCTGTGGGGAGGGGCACAAAAAAGGGACACTGCTGGAAACCCCTCTGATTAGAATGGCCACAACAAGCCCCTCAGCAATCGTCTGTGGGTCAAAGCTCTGATAGCTCTAGATACAATCTTCCAGTGTAACAATCATTTTAGAAGCCGAGCTCCCAAGGGGCGTTTCCGAGAAGATTACATTTCTTGGAATTTTTTTCTAATTCTTTGGACCTAAACCACTGTGTTTGCAGGAAACCGTTCTCATCAGTATACCCCCCGCTTCCCACCAAAAGCTCAGGAGGGAACGCAAGAGTCCAAGCCACCTTCCTTTAACCACTATGCCCCACTCCCCTGTTAGAGTTAAGGGAAACGCCCAGAAGTTCTGCACTTCCCTCTCAGATCTGGGGGTGGAAGCCAGGAGTACTAGCTCCCAGCACTGACCTGCTCTAAATCCTCGCTCCCAGAGCCAGGAACAGGACCCAGGAGTCCTGGCTCCAACCCCCCCACCCTGCTCTAGCCACTAGTTCCCCTCCCTTCCAGATCTGGGGATAGGACCCAGGATGGTGAAGGCAACAGCCAAGATCAAACATTGACTGGAAGCTAAGGGTGTGGAAGGGACATGTTGGAAATGTTTTCAGGGACAAGTTTGCTTTGTGGGAGGAGGGCAGCAGAATTTTAGACACACTTCCTCTCTCTTTTTCAGACCAGAATCTGATTTCAGTGGCCCTGGCATCAATCTGGAGTCACTTTGATGCTCACGCCCTGTCTAACTAGGTGGGGAAGAGGACATCACCTGATGCTTTGGAAAGAGAGTGCCTGTGGCTTCCTATTGTCCCCGAGGGAATCTGAGCCTGGACAAACACAGCTGGCGCCGTCTGAGAAAAGAGAAGCTGCAGCAATGCCCCAACCCACAGAGCGCTCATCACCCAAGGCGATGCTGGCCCCATGGCATCTGCCAGAGACGCACAGCTGAGCAAGGGACATCACGGCCAGGACGCCTGGGTTCTCTCTACAGGTTGAGGAGGCTGCTTGGAGGGCTGGGGCACTGGGAGCCAGGATTCCTGGGTTCTATGCCCAGATCTGGGATGGGGAGTGGAGTCTAGTGGTTAGTGCATGGGGTTTGGGAGCCAGGATGCCTGAGTTCTGTCCAAGACCCCGAGGGGGTGCGGTGTGCTTGCGGTTAAAGCATTGGTTGTTCGCTGATGCCATAACAGTTAAAGACACGGGGGCAGGTAATTGGCCTTATTCCTCACCCCCCATTGCCAGTCACTGCTTGACGTCATCCCTGTGACCCTTTCCTTTCAGATATGATGGTGCGCTGCTGCCTGTCTGGATGCCTGGGTCCTTTCCTGCCCATGCTCCTGGTTGGAGCTGCTACTCCAGGGGGTATGAGTGGAGGGGTGGGACCAGCTGGTGAGGGTGGGGGTCTCCTGAGAGGAGAAAGGAAAGGGCTTTTTTGCCCCTCTTCTAAAATCCTGGCCCCTGTGAGTGTGTGGGGCTGTGGTGGGGCTGCAGTGGTACGCCCCAAACCCGTCTTGTCAGTGTATGGTCAGTGCCAGCTGCTTCAAGCATGCTCAGGTAGATACCCGTCCCCCAAACCATCTCTGGTTGTCTGATCTGGGGTGGGTGGGGACAGGATGTTAAAAGGGGGCAGATCTGCGAGCCATGAACTCTTCAGACTCCTGGGTTCTCTCGCCGGGTCTGGAAGGGGAATGGGAGCTAGTAGATAGAGCAGGAGCTGTACTGGGAGCCAGGATTTCTGGGTTGTCTTTCCGGCACAGAGCCAGGCCTCCTGGATTTTCTCCTTGGCTCTAGGATGGGAGGCTGATAGGGAAAGCGCAGGAGCTGGGAGAGAAAACTCTTGGGTTCTGCTGCTGGCTCAGGGAGGTGGGCGGTCTAGTGGTGAGGGCTGGCTGAGTGGAGCATTACCAATGGGACAGAAAGGGGACGGCAAGACCAGACCTGGCAGCTCTCCCCCTAGAGGGCAGGGATAGCATGAGAGGTTGCCTCTTGTTGCCACAGCATTATGAGCCTGCAGAACTCCCTGCCACTGGACTCCAGGAGCCCAGATGAGAGCAGGCTCTCTGTTGCAGGCGGATGTGGGTGCAGATCCAGAGGCAGAAGGTGAATGAGAGCATTGGGAAGGAGAATTAAGCCGGGGGTGAAGGACTCCCCTAGAAAGGGTCAGGAAATTAGTGAGTGTCAGGCCGTCAAAACCCCATCGCAGCCAAGCCCTCCAAGGTGGGAAGTCGGCTGTTGATGAAATTACTTGGAAACTGAAAGGTTTATCCGAGAAGCAGTATTGAGAAAATAACCCCCAAATGACTGAATTTGGAGTAAAAAGGCCATCAAAGACGGGGATTTTACATTTCCCAAAACTGTCACCTCATCTGTGCCAGGCTGTTAAAGATGGGAGGAGCCAAAAGCTCCCCCAAACTTTCCTATTTGGGGCTGGAAACTCCTAGAACTTCAGCTTTGGTTTTTGACCTCAACCAACCACATTCTGGGGTGTTTGGGGCCCACAAATTTTTGGTTTTCAAAGGAAAAAATAGGTATTTTTCCCCCACCCAGCAGTAGGTTTTCATCTTTTTCAGGCCTCTGAGGCATGGCTTTGGCCACAGAGCATCATAGGAGACTCTTGGGATGCTGGGAAGCGCCCTTAACTCAGGGTCTGGGGTTCCCATTCCTAGAGGAGATGCGGTATTCAGTATGGCTTGGAGATCCCAGACCCTAAGACCCTACCTTTGCCTGGTGCTTCCCTTCCACCTTGTAGTGTCCTCCAACACCCGCTCCTGCCCGTGTACCCAGGGGTGCTGTCCCACCGACTGGTACCAGTACCGGGATTCCTGCTATTACCCTGTGACGACCACGAAGAACTGGGAGAAAGCTGAGGTATGGAGCACGGGAAAGAGATGGTGAAGTGCAGGGGTGCCTGGGACTGTGGATGAGGAGGGCAGTGGAGCAGTGGGGCTGGGGCACTGAGGGGGCAGCAGTGGCTGGGGCAGAGAGCACGCAGGGTTGCATGGTGTCACAGTGCTGTCAGATATCTGTGACGACTCCCACTTTGGCAGAGTCTCATGGATCCCCTGGGGCTTCCACTTTTCCTTGTAGTGGCTTCTGCTGCTTCACCGCACGAGGCAGACGCTGGAGTGAGGCTTGCCCAGTCTTGGGGAGCAACATATGCCCCCTGCTCTGCCGGCATCTGCAGGAATGCCCAGCCCAGCATGGTCACACTCGGGGTTATCAGCCAGCCGGACCCAGCATGTTGAGCATGGCGTGGTCCACCTGGGTCAGCCTAGTGCCCCTCTGACCATGCCTGGCCCCAAAGCCTGATCCGGCAACCTGTGACCACCCCCTGGCACTCCCACCACCCATCCTTCATTCTGCAGCTGGGCAAACATGTCTTAGGGCAGGGAGCCCTCCACGGTGGTTGGCTGCTAGGTCCTGGTTATTGGGGCTGCCGATATTGTCTCAAAAGCTCCCTTGCTATGGGGCCCAAGCCTCACACAACCAGGAACTATTCACACCTGACTTTTTGCATATCCATAGAGCACAAAGACTTTCTCCTCCACAAAGTGATGAGGCAGCAAGTAGGGGAAACTGAGGCACATATACGCTTCATAAAATATTACAACAAATGCTCCTCACTGCTGGCAGGTTGGTGGGGGCAAGCGTAGGGGGCCGGGATCTGGGGGGGAGTGGAGATCTCTGGTGTGGGGAAGTGGAGGAACAGGGGCTGATATGGGTGGAAGAGTGGAGATCTCTGGGCTAGGGGACTGAAGGAATAGGGGCTAAGATGCAGGGAGGATGGAAGTCATGGCCTTGTTGGTGAGGGGACACCCTTTGGCTGTGCTCCCCTTGTCTCCATAGTGTGTGTTGCCCAACAGGCAGACTGCATGGCTCTGGTGGAGGGCGCCCACCTGGCCTCCGTGCACACCGACGAGGAGAACAACTTTATTTATCACCTGATGGGCATGCCTCATGACTACCAGAATAAGGAAGCCTATTGGCTCGGGGGTCGCTACAAAGTCCAGGTAAGGGGCTCTGCCACTGCTTTTCAGGCCCCTCTACTGGGCCATGGGCAGCTCAGTCCCTGAGCATCACGTGCCCCCATCTCCAGCCCTCAGTTCAGCTCTGTGACTCTTCTCCATCCCCTCTCCACTCTGTCAACTGTCTTTTCAACGTGTAGCTCAGCAGAGGGTGCAGGATCCTGGCCCCTGTGCTCCTCGCAGAAGGAAAACCCATCCCCTTGCCACCTTCCTGCTATACCCCACTTTCCCCTTCAAGGATGGGGTTAGGCCCTGCACCTTCAGCACCCTCCTGATTTTTCCTTGTCCACTTCTGCCCCCCAGATCCTTTCCTGAGCCCCTGTAAACCAAGGTGCCAGATTCAATCTATGGGCCAGCCCTTCCTTCCTCCTTCTGACCAATGTATCTTTGCATTTGGCCAGCAGTGGGACTCACTCTTGAAAACAGCTGTTGGGAGAGGGGACATGGGGCGGAGAAGAGTCACCCAAGGGCTGGAGAAGATCCCTGATGGTGGGAGACCGACAGAACTCGAATTGATTGGCTTCTCAGCCAAAAAGAGGACTTGGTTCCAGTGGTTACAGATCTGCAAAGGATAGCAGATCCCAGGTCTTTAATCCAGAACCAGAACCAATAACTGGAGGTTAAAGCTGACCACATTTCAATGAGAATGATGGTGCCAGTTAATTTCAATATGTCTACACTGGACCCTTAGGTTGACTTAACCTGGTTTAAGCTGACCTGAGGTACTCCCTGGCCCCATTCATAATGTATTAGTCTGACTTAAGCATTTGCTTAAATTGATTTAATCTCTCTAGCTCTGAAAGTTGACTTAAGGACTCAGTTGACTTTCAAGGGCAAGAAGGGGCCTGAGCCCTACCCCCTGCTTCACTCTGGGGCCTGACCCAGCCCTGGGGCCTTATCTGGCCCCAGCCGCAGGCAGCAAAGGGTGGGAGCTCAATCCAGCCCCCAGGTCCCTGCAGTAGGCGGCAGGGGCTGGGAGCCAGCTTCTGCCACCTGTGGCGAGGGGCTGGGAGCCCAATCCAGCTCCGAGCCCCTTGCCACAAGGGGAAGGGGGCTCAGGGCTGGCTCCTGTTGCTGCCGGCAAGCAGTGCAGAGCTGGATCTGGTCCCAAGCTGCTTGCCCCTTGCGGCAAGGGGCTCAGGGCCGGATAAGGCCCTGCAGTGCTTGTTGGCAGTGGCAGGAGGCTCAGAGCCTGGTCTACCTGGAGCCCCCATTGGGCTCCCAGGCCCTTGCTGCAGGTATCAGGAGCTGGCTCCCAGCCTCTGTCACCTGTGGTAGAGGCTGGGAGCCAGATCAAGCTCCCAGCTTCCTGCAGGTGGTGGCAGGAGCTGGATTGGGCCCCTGGGGCTGGATTGGGGCCCCAGAGCCTGGTTGCATCCCTGGGTGGGGCGGGTTGTGGGGACTGAGCTTGAGGTATGTCTAGTACTGTACACATTCCCTGAAGCTGACTTCACAAGATCGACTTAAAGTTGACCATGTGAGGTCAACGTAAAACAGCCCCCCAGTGTAGACACACCCAATAAGTATAATGAAACAGACTCCCCAGAGAATTGGTGGCTTATCCGCTCCTCAGCATCCACCTCTAGGCATCTTCAGATCCAGGCTGGCTTGCTGGAGAGGGCAGTTATGCAGCTCCATCGAGAAGTGATGGGGTGAAACCTATTGGTTGCTTCAGGAAGCAAGATGGCTTGGATGATCCACTGGCTGTCTTTGGCTTTGAAATTGAGGGAAGCTGTTGTAGGCTCAACATATTTGAGTATCTCTTTTCAACTTTTTCCCCCCAAACAAAAGATTTTTTTCTTGCTCGAGATGAAATTTCCATTGCAGGGAAACTCCTGATGACTTTTCCTAGAACATGTGGGTCCCCAGCCTTGGAGATCATCTGGGTTGGGTTTTCTGATGGAAAATTTGGGATGCACTTTCTCACCTTCCTTGACATATTGAGAGGACCATGGTCTGTAGGACCTCCATGAGTGGGAGGTTGCTCTTCCCCCACAGAAACTGGGGTTGGGGGAGGCTCAGAATAAGGCTCAGATGGCCACAACTTCCCAAAGCACATGGTGGATTTGCTGTTCCTCAGTTGTTAATCTCTGCTAGCTCAGCCATCATGTCTATGTGCTGGCTGAAGTTAGAAACATATCCTGATTTGGTGCTCTCAGAGGCGCTCGATTTCTCTTTGCCCCCCTAGAGCCAGTCAGAGGGCTCCTGGCACTGGACTGACAACTCCAAATGGGATTATGAAAAGTTTGGGACAGGCAAACCGGACAAGTTAACTGGGGAATCCTACGTGTTCTCCTGGCAGTTTGAGCAAGGTAACGGAAGCAGGATGGGGACAGTCCAGGCCACCCCATTGGCCTCTCCAGCTGCCCTCGTCTCTGTCCCATGCTCCCCTATTCCCTCTTGCCCAGAGAGATGCTAAGGCTCTAACGCTAGGATAGAAGTAGGAAGAAGCTAGAAGTCCTGGTTCTCAGCCCTACCTTGCTCTGACTACCAGACTCCACCTCTCAAGGCAGGGGAGACAACCCAGAAGTCCTGGCCCCCTGCCCCTCACTCTAACCACTAGACCCCATTCCACTCCCAGAGCTAGGGAGCGACCCAGGAATCCTGAATCCCCCAGTCTCCTCTGCTCTAACTAGTAGACTCCACTCTCCTGTAAGAGCTGAAGAGAACCCAGGAGTTCTGGCTCCCGGCCCCTACTCACTGATGCTCCTGTTTCCTACAGCTGCTATCACTTGGGCTAACCATGACAATTCCTTGGAGTTCATGTCCGTCTGCAAACGCTCTCTGGACTGACGGACTCAGAGGGCAGCCTGGAGGAGCCAGTCCGCCTTGGCAGTGCCTCTATACCAAGGCAATTGTGTGTCTCTGAGTCCCCTCCAACCATAGCCAATCCCCCCCAACTTTCTGGTGCCCCACTCTGCTGCATGCAAAGCTGAAGTAAACGTCTCTCCAGCACTGGCATGGTTGTCTTTTTGTCCCATCTTGTCACCTGGTCTGGGATGGGGTGTCTAGGTGTTTGGGGTGGGATGCTGGGAGTCAGGTTTCCTGGGTTCTATCCAGGCTGTGGGAGGGGAGTGGAGTCTAGTGGCTAGAGGAGAGGGTGTGGACATTAGGACAGAAGAAGTAGCATGGGCCACAGCTAGATTGTGGGTTTTGTGTGTATGTGGTTGGGTGGGGAAGCCCCTTTTGGTCGTGGGTCCTTAGGGGCAGAGGTGGAACAGCGTGGAAGGGGGACTATTACCCATCCCTGGGCTTAGACAACACAGGGTCAAGCACCAGTCGGACATGGTGGCCCAGAGCGATTCTCCATGGCGAGGTTGGGGGGAAGCCATCTTCCTCTGTGCTGCTGTGGGTCACTAGGACCTTTTCTATCATCACTTGCCAGTTCCTCACTCGCCTCCCCTCACTGTGGCCCAGACAGTGCCCTCCTGATCACAGAATGCACATACCATTTGCCCCTCTATTGGGCAGCAAGGTGTGTGGGAGGGGGAAACTGAGGCGCAGCCATGCAGCATACCAACAGAACAGAAAACTTCTGTCAAAAACCAGCACGAGAGGTCGGGGTTTGAAGGTGAGCAGCAATGGGGTTGTGCGTGGAAAGCAGGCTCAGGAAGGGGTGGGGGTGAACTGTTAGGGGTCTTTAGACCCCCATGGTGCCCCACCCTGCCAGTAGGACTGAGGGTGAGATTTCTAGGAAGTGGGGGGCAGGAAGGATGATGGAGGAAATGAATGGACGTTGCGCTCTGGGGGGTGCCAGCCAAAGGAAGCAATGGTGGGGCGCTGGACCCCTATGCAGGCCTGGCCCAGCAGAGTTCCCACCTCGGATGAGGCCTTTGGCTGTGCAGCGACATATTGGGCTGTGCCCCCAGGAGAGCTGCTTCTGCCCTGCCATGCGGGGGCTGCACACGCTCTTGCCTGCCCCCCATGGCCTGCCAAGCCGCCATCTGTACCCTTGTGCCCCCAGGACTGAGATTCCCCATGGGGAGAGGCCCTGTGTTGCCATGGGAACAGGATGCTGGGCACCCCTCCCAACGAGGGGAGAGCCCTCTGCGGCATAGGACTAGGGAGAGGACTGTGTTGCCATGGGAACAGGATGCTGGGGATGTGTTGCCATGGGAACGGGATGCTGGGCACCCCTCCCAATGAGGGGGG
>ML682121.1:1734539-1794720 GCA_007922195.1 Podocnemis expansa | reverse complement strand
TGTTGCCATGGGAACGGGATGCTGGGCACCCCTCCCAATGAGGGGGGGAGCCCCCTGTGTCATAGGACTATGGAGAGGACTGTGTTGCCATGGGAACGGGACGCTGGTAAGGAGGCAGGACTCAGCATCGCGTTGCCATGGCGACTGAAGGACCGCCCCTTGGGGGCGTGCCCAGCAGCTCCCCAATCGAACGCGACTTGGGCGCGGGTCGCCGTGCTGCGCCTCGCGCGTGCGCAGCTGCTTCCCTTCGCTCGCGCTCCCTCCCGCGCGTCCGCGCGGGTGCCATGGGAACAGATGCCGCCCCCACGGCTCCTCCCCTGCAGGTAGGAGTGGGCGGGGGATTCGCAGCCGGTACGGTGGCCGCCTTGGCCTAAATCACCCCCGTCCCGTCAAAGCGCATGCGCCGCGGCGCGCAGAATAACCACAGGCCCGGCGGGCGTGAGTGACGTGTTTCCGGTTCCGGGGGCGGTGTCGCTGCTCTTGCAGTTGCTTCCGGTGAGGCCATGGAGTCGGTGCTGAGCGAGGTGGTGGCGGTGGAGGATCTGCTGGTGAGAGGCCACGCCCCCTCGGCAGCCTGGGCCCCGCCCACAAGGACCCCCGCCCCTCCCCCTCCTCCCCAGGCCCCGCCCTTGGCCCCCCTTCCTCTCCCTGAGCCCCCCCGGGGTCCTTCCCCCAGGGGCCCCCCCACCCCTTCTTCCTCCCCTCTGGGGTGCTCCCCTTGCTGTGCCTCCACCCAGGGGCCCTGTGTCCAAGCCTGTCTGACTTTGTCAGCTCTGGGGCTCCCCCTGTCGTGGGGCTTCTGCCCCCCATCATCTGACAGCCCCCCCTCCCCCCAGTATCCCTGCTCTGAAGTCCCCCTTGCCCTGCGGCTTCCCTTGGGGCACCCCCTGCCCCTCACTGTCCACTGACCCCCCCCAACATCACTACAGTGACGGCGAAGGCGCCAGTGTGTTTCGGGGTCTCTCTTCTGTGCCTAAAGCCCTAGGCCGGACGAGGCAAAAATCCTGGCTGGTCTTTCTCCCCTGCCCCTGCTGCAAGCCAGGCCCGTGTGAGAATGTGGGGAAACGAGGGTCGGCTGGGGGTTGTGTAAAGAGCCTGCCACCGTGCCAGTACGGGAAAGGATGTGGAGATCGTGGGAGCAGGGAGGGCTGTGCTGGGGTGAGACGTGGGAGATCCAAGTCCTGTGCGAAGCTCGGGGCTGCCTGCTCCGTGTGGGCTTTTCCTGTGCGCTCTGTGGGCTGTCCGTGCAGAGAAAGAAGGCACGCTGTTGTGCGAGCCATGTTGGAGAGTAAAACAAACAAGGAGTTGTCTGGTACTTAAAGACACTGGATTCCTTGTTTGCTTTACTGAACTGGACTAACATGGCTGCCCCTTTGGGACGCGTCTGGGAGTGATGATCCTGCTGGGTGTTGGCTGCTGTGGGGGTGAAATAGCCTTTTACCTCCCCCAAATGAGTAGGCACCAGTGTTTTCAGTCAGACGGCTGAATCATTGGGACAAACTTGGCTATTCAGATCCAGACTGGCTGCTCTGACGGAAGAGCTGCTGTGATTGAATGTAGGAACAGCCTCATGGGCCAGACCAGTCATCCGTCTGGCCCTGGATCCTGTTATCTGACACTGGCCGGTGCCAGGGGCTTCAGAGGAAGCAAATGGAACTGGGCAGTTATCGAGGGATCCAGCTCCCGCTTTTGGCCATCAGAGGCCTGAGGACACTTGCAGCACGGAGCTGCATTCGTGACTGTCTTGTCTAATAGCTGTTGATTGTCCTGTGTCCAGCAAGTTAGCTCATTCTTTTGTTTTTTAACCCAGTTGTGCTCGAACCTATAGCTGAAGAAACCATCCTTTTTAAGGCCCAGCTTGACAAAGCCCTGGCTGGGGTGACTTAGTTGGGGTTGGCCCCAGACTGGAGCGGGGGGTTGACTAGATTGGGTTGGAAGGGACCTCAGGAGGCAATCTTCTATGATTTTAGCAGGTAGTCTGACTTCCTGTCTGTCACAGGCTGGACGTTTTTGCCACTTCCCCTTGGAAGGAGCCTGAGAAACTGGACGTGACAAAATCGTCTTCTGGAAAGTCTGGTTTTGAAGATGACAAGGGATGGAGAATTAACCAGTTCCAATGCGAGTTTGGTGTGGTTGCTTAAGGTTGCTGCTTGTGACTCAATGACGCAGTCATTAACTCACGTGTAGATGGGATGACTCTGTCTGTTTCCTACTTTATGAGCTCAAAGAGGCTGGGAAATGCTGATTTGGGTTTCGGCAGTTTTGCAGAGATGTTTGTAGTGCTCGGCGCAAAAGGAAAGCAGTTCACTGTGGCTGTCTGAACGTGGTTCTCAACCATGGTGTCAGGACACATTACGTTGTCGCCATGCAGTGCTAAGTGTGTCACAGAGAGGTGGGAAGATGGCCTGGAATTTGCCCGGAGGGAGTGGACTAGCATGTCCTGTAGAGTCACAAGGTACTGCCAAGTGTGTCGCAACCCACAAAAGGCTGAGAACCACTCTATAAAAGACAAAGTGACTGCTGCTGCTTGCACCTGTAGCTGGGTTTGCCTTCTAGGGCAGCTTCTGGTATTTTGAATACTGAAAGCAGCTAATCGATAAGCTTCCAGGGCCAGAAGAAGCAACCAAGAAATTTCCTGTGTAACCTGATAATGAATTCCTTTTCGAGCTATGGCAGATGCTTCGGGAAGGCATCCCACGTGGCTTTCAAAATTGCAAGCGATGAGGAATCCACCTCAGCCCTTGAGATGTTTTCTGGTGTTTGAAAAACTAGTGCTTTGTTTCCAGTTTGAATTTGTGCAGCTTAAGGGGCCAGCAGCTGAGTCTTGTTCGATCTTTGACTGCTGGGCCGAAGAACCCATTCTTAGGTTCATTTGCACGCGAGTACTTGTAGACTAGATGCAAGCAGACGTAGAAGGTGAAGGTCTAATGAGATCCAAGGGCTGGAAGTTGAAGCTGGATCAGTTCAGATGGGAAATAATTCAACCACTGGGGAAAAGGTTCAAAGAGGCTTGGTGAATTCTTAAATCAAGATAAGGTTCCTGCTCTGTGTCGGCGTGGAATTAATTCAGGCAGTCTGATGTCCTGCCTGGTTGGAGTTCAGACTTAATGAATGTCCCTTGAGCCTCTAGGAAGAAGAGTGTTTTGTTATCAAACTTCTGGTCCTAAGTGGGTAGTTATAGACAGTGACCTAGTGATCTGTTAACATTCTCTTTTGCTTTATCTAATCCTTCAGTCATTCTTGTGGCTTTTCTGTGTATCTCCTCCAATCTATTCCCTTCCTTCTGGAACAAGATTTAGGATGCTGGCAATGGCTCCACCAGTGCCAAATACAAGGGGATGTTGCTTCCCTTGCAGCTGTCACTACGCAGAACGTGTGCTTGATGCTGCCGAGTGAAATGGGTAGAAGCCAGCTGACGTCATTACAGGCAGCTCCTCAGCGCGTTTAAGGATTATGGCTGTTTCTCACTGCTGCGGGGGAAGGAGCCATGTCACACGGTTGTGGAGCCAGCTCGGGTGTTTCTAGCCCTGCTGGATTAGTGGCCAAAGCACAGGGTGAAGGGTGATTGCTGAGTGAGGCTAGTGCTGGGTTGGTGGGTGGAGATGCGGCCCAAGTGGCAATATGGAACTACAATTCCCCAAACAGTTGGGACTGGGACATAAAACCATTGGTCAGCCCCATGCACTGATCATCAGATGGCTTGCTTCTCTCTCCTGCTAAGTCAATGGTCTGTCTTGTGGGCTGGCAGGAAGCATTCTCAGAGTTTGCTGTGCCAGTATCTAAAAGGGGCAACTCGCTGAGAGTCCAGACACCCTAGATCCCTGTGGAGTCTAGTAAGGCCCCTTGTGTCCATGCATATTGACCCTCCTTGTGAGGCAGGCAGTACTGTTTTCTGCACTGTGCAGGTGGGGAAACCGAGGCACAAAGCCTATCTGATGTGCCCCAGGTGTTGCAGGAGATTTGTGACAGAGCAAGACTTGAACCAGGCACTCTGCTCTAACCACTGGACCACACTGCCTCTTCTAGCCTAGATTTCTCCCTCAGTTGCCTGTGTGCACTGAGATTAGCCTGGAGCATTGGTGAATGTTTTGGGAACAATGTCCCTGCACTGGCAACCATATTTTAAACTGCAAAGAAATGCCATTTGCCAACTTAAAAACTGTTCTGCCTTTTGCCAGATGAACTATTCTATGTGTGGCCATGAGGCAACTGAGGGTGTGATGCAGAAGGGTATGGTGCTCATCTTTGGTGAAAGACCAGAACGTATGATCCTGTATCTTGGCTGTGCAGGCTGTCAAGAAATGGTGGACAAATGGTTGTCTGTTCTGTGATGAAGGGCTGGCCTATGCTGCTCTGTGATTTTTGGCAGCAATTGAAGGGAGATGGGCAAAGTACTTAAAATACCTTGTGTATCTCCCTCCAATTGCCTGCCACCTACTTAGCCTGCCGTCTTCAGTAGCTTGAGCTGGAGGGAAACCCCTTCCCTCTAACTCAAGGCCACGGCTTGCGTGTGAGTGGTCTTCCAGTGTCCGTTTCCAGGTCAGCTTCACAGACCTGATCAGTCGATCAGGAAGACCGAGCTGATGGTGGTGAATTTGCCCCCGTCAGTGAAGACCTGCCCTAGATCTCATCCACTTGATAGCAGCGAGTGCTCTAGGACAGTCTTGCCACGAAGTTGCAGATCATCCCCTTGGGGATGCCAGTCTATCTCGCCATCCAGGCTTTGTGACTGATGGTCCTTTTGCACCAAAAAGCTGTCCACAATGTTCAAATTCCTCCCAGTCCCAAAAGACCCATCAATTTCCTCCGTCAACTATATTCAGATCTCAAACCAAAGACGACGCTGGCAGCCAACTCAGCAACAAACTAACTAAAGCTTGCATGGAGGAAAAAGACATGAGTTGTTTATGAGGCTAAAACAGGTGAAGATCTACACACAAATGAGATGCAATCTTCTGTTCAAAAGTTTTTGGAAGTGTCTATAAGAAGCAAGGTTTTTTGTGCTTCGGGCTAACCCAGGCCAGGCAGCTTGGTGATCTCTTGTGTTTAGGGATCTTTGCCCCTCAGGAGTCCTGACATGTACCGACTTCTCCTTAATAGGCATTTTTATTCTCTTTTCCGAGCATTCAAGCTGTGATGGGCTGCAAGTCTGGGGGAAGCAGTTGGCAAAGTCATCTGACCCCCCCACCCTGACTCCCTTTGTCTGACGTCTGTCTGCAGACCTTTTGTTGACGAGAAGATTAATACCTTTGGGGTAAACTATGCGTCTCCAGTTTTGTGGTCTAGTAAACCTTCTTACAGTCACAGAGCAAATATTTAAACACTCCTTTATGCTGATGGTTTTCAGAGTTATTAGATCAAGCCTTCCTTCTTCGCATCTGTGGTAATTTGTGCCGTCACCCCCTTTCCTGATGCACAAGTGTGTACACCAGTATGTGCCACTGTGCTTCACTCAAATCTCGTTTGGCTGCTTTGCTCATTCACTTGAGTTGCTTTTTTAAAAAATTTTCTGTTACAATGGGTCTTTGGCTCCTTTGAGTAATGGGAGCAAAACCCAGCCTGCGATCATGCAGCTTGCTTACAGTGCAGCTCCTACACTGCGTGTGGCAGCAAGCACGTTGACATTTGGCTGGTGAGGACTTTGTGTAACTCTAGGTGAGCTTCCCAGAGATTCATCGAAATGCACAGCACCCTCTGAGCTCCTGGTATGTGTGGAACAGGGGTTCTTGGCTGTTTTTTGCTGGGACCCCCATTGAAACACTTTAGGATGTGATGACCCTCTCCTGAAAAAGAGCCAACCTGCCACACCACCCTTACTTCTGCACGGCTGCTGGTGGAGATGGTGTGTTCAGGATTGGGCACCTGGCCATTGGCTGTCACTCCGGCCACCCAGCTTTGAAAGATTCAGGTTGTCCGCAGTTCATTGAGGCCTAGGGACATTAATCTGAGCTAGTACCTGGTCTGACAGGATCATGGACCAGAGGTGTGAAAATTCCACTGCCCCGAGAGTAGCTGTGCCAGTCTGATCTCCAGCGCAGAGAGTGCTAGGTTGATGGAAGAATTCAGTTCACCTAACTATCTGCTCTTGAGTAGGTGGATTACCTGTGACACCAGGAGAACCCCTCCCACAGTGTCTAAACTGAAACTTTGCTGTGGCACAGCATTCGTATTTTAAGCGTAGAATAGAGACACCCTTACCTGCAGCATTCAGTCAGCTGAAGTGGACGGTGACCATCCAGGATTTACTTTTCTAGCTTTCTCACAGGGCCTTTGTCCTATTTCCCAGTCCCTCCTGCCCTCTTATTGTGTGGTGGAAGAAGAGAGGCTGATCAGACACAGCCTATTTCTTCGTGGTCAGGTCCCTATTTCTTCCAGCAGCTGAGGCCTCATTCCCAGAGAGGGAGTGGCACAAGAAGTCACAAAAAACTCCAGCCAAACTTCAAAGATGGCAACACTCTCCGTTTTCGGTAGCAGTGACTCTGAAAAGGGTTTGGGGCTCATGGCGGATAAGCGATTGGAGAATAGTCCCCAGTGCAGCCATGTGACCAAAATGGTCACCGATCTCAGGATGCATAACTGAGGATTTCAAATAGGAGCAGAGAGATGACCCCCTCCTACCCACCCAGCTTTGTCACAGGTGCTGCCAGGGTCTGCAGTTCCAGAAGGATGTTGATCAGCGGTAGAGGGATCAGAGGAGAGCCTTGGATGGAGGGACTGGAAAACTTCTCTTAGAAGCCCCTTTAGCTTATAAAATGGTTTGAGAAGTGGCAGGATCCCAGCTGATGTTTATCCCCCAAAACCTGAGAATGGACTCCTTGATCCAGTGGTGACAGGTTACAGAGGTCCAGTGAAATGAAGGAAAATCAGAGGAGAAATCAGGCATTGGTTTTTCCCCAGTGATGGGAGTTAACTGTCAGAACATCTGACCGAGGGCCACCTTGGATTCCTGCTGCTGGCCAAGAAGTCTCGTCTGTGTATCTTTCTAAAAGATCTGCTCTGGTTCAAGCAGGGGTTAAATCAGAAGGGCAGAGGGTATGTGATCCATGGGACTTTCTGGTTTGAATGAATGGTGTGTGGTCTCTGCCCACAATTTTCTGTTCTCCCTGTGTGTAGGTGCAGGCTGTGAAAGGCCAGCAGAGGGCCCCTGAGGCCTTTGCTAGGAGCACCCAACCTTGGGAAGGAGAAAAAATGAATTTCCAGAGGGATAGCCGTGTTAGTCTAGTTCAGCAAAACAAACAAGGAGTCCTGTGGCACTTTTAAAGACTAACAGATTTATTTATTGCATGAGCTTTCGTGGGTGAGAATCGCTCTTTGTCAGATGCTTTGAAGATGGGGAAACTTATAGAATAAGAGGAAATAAATGCAGGGAGGTGTAAGTCACAGGATCAGGGCACACCGTAATGGCAAATCAAAGCAGTTGTTAAGATTCAAACTCTGGGGACCAACATAGAGAGAAAGATGAGGTCAAATCATCCATTGTAATGAGGAAAAAAAATCCAAAGTCCTTATCTAGCCATGAAAAATGAAGTTAGGTGGTCCCCCCCCCCCTTTTCCTATTGCCTTCCCTCATCTGATCAAGCTCTTAATGTAGTGTGTCCTTCACTCGTCACACAGCTTCTGCAGCTTGAACGCCGGTCCCTGTGATCGCTAGCGTAACAGCCCAGTGAACAGAGTAGGAGTTCAGTCTCGCCATCCGCCAGCGCCCATCTCACTATGGTATAATTAACCCTTTATGTCCTCCTAGCTTACCTACACCTTCTCTTGCTGTTGCGTCTGGAGCCAGTGGTGGCATGGAGGGGCCATCAGATTATCAAGTAGACATCCCAGGTCCTGCAGTTTTACCTCGTTCCCATGGGTGGAGCCCAGTAACTGGCCACCTTTCTAGAAAGCCAGCCAGCTTGGATATCTGAAGATGCTGAGAGATGCTTGGCCACTGGCTTTGTGGGCTCGATTGTTTTAAAAATAATCCCTAGTGCATCACAAAAGTCAGAATTTTTCTCTCTCCCAAAGGTGGGAGGTTGAGGGAGGAGGAGCTGAGGCATGGAAGGGGTTGCGACTTGCCTCGGGTCATCCAGCAGAGCTGGGGATAGCACCAAAGTGTCCAGCATGTTGGGGGTTTGTCTGCTAGGCCATGTTGCTTCTTGGGGAGAATTGTTGGGGAGCTGTAGGTCACTAGCAGGAAAAGTCACGAACCTACATTTAGCCTGGCTTGTAATTTCTCAGCTCCTGTGATGCAACCCGGGACAGGGAGAGGAATTGAAACAAAGTAATCTGGGTTTAATTTCCTGCAAGTGGGGGAGGAATCCTAGAATGAAAAGAGCATTTCATAGCCCGTGACTGACTTCCTTGACTAGTTGAGCCCCACCTCTCTGCTGTTTATCAAACTCGGGTTTAAAGCAGGGTGGGGGTGTGCAGTTCAGATCTGGTTCACTTGCCATACGGACGTGGCCAGTGGTGTGTTCACGTCTGCATGCTCCTTCTCGAAATAACGTCGTGTTCTCTTGGTTGTGATGGCAGCCTTTTGAAGATGGGTTGGGTGGAGCTGTCTCTGCCTGAGCTGGTCATGCTGAGGGCAGAGAGCAGTGAAGCTTGGGGAAGGCTTGGGTGTAGGAAATTTCCCATGCCTGGCTTGGCCTTCCTACTTGTTCAGCTCTGTAGGCTGACAGCGGGGCTGGAAAAAAGATATGGGGGACCAGGTTTGGTGTATGCTCCAGAGATATGAAGGCAGGGGAGATTTTGTAGACTTCAGAGGTTTCAGGCCAGCAGAGTCTGTTCGATCTAGTCCGAAATAGCTCAGGTCAGAGAATTTCACCTGTTTCCCATGAGCCTATTTAGATCAAACATTTCCAAACAAAATTGTTCTGCCTGTGGACAGAGCACAGGGGAGAGTGAGATGCCTCTGCTATGGCAGGGAATTGACTTGGTGAGACATACTCAGATGATCCAGCAGGTAGCCTGAGGAGGGCAAAATATCTAGCCCAAGCCTTCCCAGAATAGGGAATTGCAGTGGTTTGAAATGGAAGCATGTAAGATTGTGGCAAACGCTGCAGTGAAGATTCAGAACAAGCATCCTGTTGGCTGTGGTGAGACCTGGCGATGGATTGACCAGGCTACGGAGCCCAAACATCACAGTTTAAGCTGGTATGTCTCCTCGCTGCTCAGAATGAGTTTGACCCTTCAACTCTGTGGAGGACTAGTCTTCCCCCATTGGCAGGATGTCTCGTTCAATGCTGCTCTCTTCGGTCATTGTACTCATAGCTCCCAGGGTCTGAAGAGCCCCCGATAACCCACCGTCCTTGCCTCTCTTATCGCACGGACTCTACCACTGCCCTGAATTCATTCCCACCCATACTAGAGTAGATTTGAGGAAAAGCAGCCCATCTGGATTGAGAACATGGCCAGTGATGCGAAATCTGCCACAGTGTTTATTTCCCTTTATTGGGAAAAATTTGCATCTTGTTTCCAGGCTGAATTCATCCAGCTTTTCAGATCATGCTAGACCTCTGTCTAATGAAGAAATCATTTTTATCAAAACTCCATGAAGTTCCTTGTGGACTGGGAACAAGTGACCACTAAACCTTTCTGTTAAATAACACAGCTGGAGCTCCTGGAGGCTCTCACTAGATAAGGTGTTTTCCATCCTTGAATCATTCTCGCAGCTCTTCTCTGACCCCCTCTAGTTCAGCCGTGTCCTTCTTGAATTTGGGGCATCAGGACTGGGAACAGGAGTGCAGTGTTGGTCGCAACAAGACCAAATCCAGAGGTAAAAGCACCTCTTTGCTCTTATCCCAGGGTTGTAGTAGCCCTTCTTGGCCAAAAAATTGCACTAGGAATTCATGTTCTTCTGAGTATACACCACAATTCCCTGCAACTTTTTCAGAGTTTCTCACACTAAGGTCACTGCCATCTCTGAAAGATCATCCTTGGCTTTGGGGTCTCTCCTGCCTCTTTCTAACCCTGCAGCAAGTGAGAGGTGACTGATCCATAACACCATAGTGGCAAATTTAATGATTGATCCCATTGCCTGTGAACCAAAAGGCACTTTTTGTTCACAGTGCTTATACTGGGCATGTGAGTCAAGAGCAGTGGATCCAATATGCTTGATTCACATAGTAGACGGGTGACATCCCTCTCATCTGGGCAAACGGTACAATGAGTGTCCCTAACGGTACAATGAGTGTCTGTAATTCCTTACAGAGCTTTACTGCAGATGTTTCATGGGGATCTCAACCACCAGTGTATCATCAGCTTCCAGAGAAGACTTCATGCAACACTCTTGTACTGTGATATACAATTAGTTGATTCAGGTGCTTATCATTTGAGGTTCAGCTGCCTTCCTCTCCCTCCACCTTTACAGATGTGTGAACCCTTGGAAATGGATTCAGTGGCTTGTTCTTGTGGCTGGCACCAGATCCTTCAGATTTAGAAGGCAGGATGCTGGGCCAGATGACAGATTGGTCTGATCCAGTGTTGTGGCTCTTATTCTTCTGAGGTTTTCCCCTCAGAAGAAAGTTCATTCAGACTCGGAAGAAAGTGATGTGGATCTTTTGGGGGATGCAAGAGGCAGGAAGGAAGTTTCATACTTTCTCTTCCCCTACTTGTGTTTGCTGAAATGTGTATCATTGTCTTTTTCCACAATCTCCTCCCCCTGCAGTTATAGAAAGATAGACTGGAGGAGACCTCAAGAGGTCATCTGGTCCAGCCCCTGCCCTGAGACAGGGTCAAGTGTACCTCACTCATCCCTGGCAGGCATTTGTCTAACCTGTTCAGAAATCCCTCTGGTGATGGGGGATTCTGTGTTTTCTTAAAACTGGCAACATGTTTGGAGTAGATTTTTTCATGCTCATAAGCTCCCAGTGCTTTACGATCTCATCTCTCATCTTACTTGCTTGTTTTCTAGTTTTGCTTTCATTTTCTTTCTGTCTTTCTCAGTCTTCGTTCTTGCTTGGGGTTTGTTTTTCTTGTTTTCCAGTCTCTGGAAGATTCAGCAACAAACTGGTGGTTCAGTGCCCGTTGCTGTGAGATGAAGGAAAGTTTAGGGTGTCTATAATAATTCCTGTTCAGTGGCTCAGATGTCACTATGTACTATGGTGACTGGGCCCTATATGAATGAGGGACAGATGAGATTAAAGAAAGGCATAGTGTCAACAGCAAATATTTGTTCCCAGGAAACTGACCTTTTGCTTATCTTATCCCACCCAGATTCACCTAGCTGATCTTACAGCACTGTCATATTGACCTCCGCCAGCCAGCCGTATTCAATAAACCCAGCATGTTATTCCCCAGCAATACCTAACAAGGAAATGTTGGAATCACAGCATGCCTTGTGTTAGTTTGAGGTGACAGGCTGTCTTGATGGGCCCCCTTTCTGCTCAGGTAAATACGGACCTTCATTGTCCTTGCCCAAACATTGAGCCGGTCAGCAAATCAAACGCACGTTCCTTCGTTTATGACAGACCAGTTTAACAACTTGCCCCGCAGCACCTGATTTGCAAACACTTGAGGTATCATTCTGCATGTATTCATAACTCTTAATGCCACTGCCTGTGCACATCACGCAAGATCAATAAGTTGTTAGCTTTTTCAACTGCTCCCTCACAAGGTATGTGTTGTATGACAGTTATTGAGTTGTAGGACTGGAAGGGACCTCAAAAGGCTTTCTGTTACAGTCCCCAGGGCTAAGTATCATCTCACCTATCCCTGACAAGTGTTCGTCTAACCTTTTCTTAAAAATCCCCAGTGACTGAGATACCGCAGTTTATTCCAGTGGTTAACCACTCTAAAAATAAATTGTTCCCAACATCCAATGTAAGCCACCGTTGCTGCAATTTAAGCCCATTGCTGCTTGTCCTGTCCTCAAACAGTAAAAAGAAAAAATGATTCTTGTTTCTCCTTGTAATAACCTTTTTACTTGAAAACTGATCTCATGTCCTCTCTGTCTTGTCTTCTCCTGGCTGAACAAACCCATTCCCCCCCCCGCCCCGCCCCGGTGCATCATCCCTCAAGTCAGGCTTTCTCAACCTTTAATCATATTTGTTGCTTTCCGCCAAAGCGTTCCTGAAATGTGGCCTGGAGAACTGGACACAATGCTCCAGCTGAGGCCTAATTGGCATGGAGGAGAACAGAATTATGCCTCGTGTCTTTTGTTTGTCACGTACCTGCTAATACATGCCAGAATGACATTTATTTTCTTTGCAGCAGTGTTCAAAACTCGTTCTGCAATACTTCCTTGTCAGTCACTTCTCATTTTGTATGTTTGCGACCAATTGATCCTTCTTTGCAATTGTCCTTACTGAATTTCATTTTAATTACTTTAGACCATTTCTGCAGCTTGTCCAGATCATTTTTGCATTTTTGTCCTGTCCTCTAAAGTGCTCTCAGTCCCTTGCAGTTGGGCAACATGCAGGGTGTAAATACGGGGTGCTGATCAACCGGTACTACAAACTCAAGGCAAAAAGGAGAGCATCAGGCTGACAAGGTGACAGGGTGGGGAGTGTCAAGGCTGGTGAGGTGATGCAGCAGGCAGCATGGGAGAAAGCAGCACCAAGGGCTGAAATTGGTGGCAAAGACTAGCCTCCTGGGTTGATCATGGGTGATGATGGTGGGGGTGGCTGAGACCCTTCCTCTTCTGCACCATCTCTGCCAAGCAGTAGCTGAATGAATGTGTGGGTTTTGGTGCAGGTGAAGTGTGACAGAAGAGACTGGTAATTGGAGGGAGCTTGTTGATCCTGGAGTCAGGCCCAGTTCAGGAGGGAGACAGGCTCCACCACAAAACTGCTGGCAGCTCTGCAACTCTGCTGCTCCTTTCCCAGCCTGGAGCCGTCTGGGTCCTGGCCCTGGCTCTGGCAGTGGATTGTGGTCTAGTGGTTAGAGCAGGGGAGCCGGGAGTTGGTATCCCTTGGTTCTGGCTGAGCCAACATCCGGAGAAGTGTCCCTTCTGATCTGAATGATGAACCACCATGTCGAGAGAGGCTGCTAAACAGGCTGGGGCTTGGGCAGCCGTGGGCCAGCAGGGATTTGGGCGGGGGGGGGCCTAGGCTGAAAGCAACCTGCTGTGGGGGATGGAGGGTGTGTGGAAGGACCCCTTTCTCAATGAGACAGACCCCTGGTTCCAGACCATTTACTAGAATGGCAGTGATGACCAAGTACAGAGTCTGCCTGCCCCATAGCTACCAAGGTGAGGGACACTTGGTGCCGTTGGCCACTTACCGTGAGCCAGAGAAGACAGCGGGGGTCTGGGAGGGGGAGGCACCTGGAGCCATTAGGCATGGCTGAGCAGACTTGTGGCTAGAGTGGAGGGAGCCAGGATTCCTGGGTTCTATCCCCACGTTCCTCCCAGACCTGGCGTAACTACTGCACTAACCACTAGTCTCCACTCCCCTCCAGAGCCAGTGAGTAAACCCAGGAGTCCTGGCTTCCAGCCCCCTGCTCTACCTGCTAGACCCCTCTCCCCCATCAGCCAAAGAGACCCCAGGAGTTCTGAACCTGAGTGGGGAAAACGTGTGCGTCTGTGTGTGCATCTCTCTTTCCCCCTGCACCTTGAGTCTGCCTGGGGGGATGAGGAGTGCTAGGCCCTACCCCACAATCTCACCCCTTCCCCCTGCCCCTCTTTAGCCCCCTGAGCTGGCTATCGGGCTGGTGGGCAGGGTTGCTGGGCACTGCCTGTGGTCTCACCCCTCCCTCTCCTGGCAGAGGTTCGAGAAGAAATACAATGCGGAGCTGAGCGGGGGGACGGTGTCTAAAGGGACACAGTTCGAGTACGCCTGGTGCCTGGTACGCAGCAAATACAACAGTGACATCAAGAAAGGCATAGCATTGCTGGAGGGTGAGTGATCCCCTCCTGCCCCCCAAATTTGGCTTCTCCTGCCTAACTTCCCTCCTTGCTCCTAGCCTAATCCCAGAGCTCCCTCCCTGCTCCACACCCAGGCCTGGCCACAGGGTGCATCGTTGGTTTACTGGGTCTGGTGTATATACTGACTCCTGTCCTCTAGGGGTGCCACCCCTCTCTGACCCAAACATGTAATCTGGGCCCCCGTCCTCTTGCTTCACCCCATCATCTCTGCCCAACTGAGTCAGACACCAGGGCAAGACTTGTCCACTCCTCAAGGACCACTGCACCGGGCAGGGGTGGTCTTTGGGTCAGCCTGGAGAAGCACCAGGTAAGAAGCAGTTTAGACCGGCCAGCACTAGGATGGAGCTGAAATGGGTTGTCTGTCTGTCCCAAATGAGTTCCACTAGGTGTCTGTCTGTCTGAGCCCAGCTCTTACAGAGGCAACCTCTTGATGCCTCCCTCGGCTCTGAATCATGGGACCCTGGGGTGCCTCCCCCAAGGAGTGGCAACGCCCAGGTGATCACTACAGAGTTGGGCAACTGATGCGCAGCCTTCTGCTCCATGAGCCGGCGTTTGCCCACTGCCCACATGGTGATGGCATCTCTTCTCTGTGCCCTAGAGTTGATGCCCAAAGGGAGCAAAGAGGAACAGCGGGACTATGTCTTCTACCTGGCGGTGGCTTACTACAGACTGAAGGTAAGATTGGGGGGTGTGAGCTATGAAAGAGGGGGGATGCCAAGGGAGCTGGGGGGCTGCATCTGGGATACCAGTGGGGTTGGGCACCCAAGAGACTTGGTGCTTTTTTTTGAGCCTTAAAGAGCTGGGACAGGCTGTGCCCCTTTGGCAAGGCCCCCCCCCCATCTTCAACCCCTGTTCTGAGTCAGCAGAGGAATGGAATGGAGTGGTGGGTAGGGAAACAGCTGTGGGACTGACCCATGTCAAAAACCCATTTGTTTCCAGATGAACTTTCCTAGCCATGGTACACACCCACCCCTTTTTGAGTGTCTTCTCCCACTCATCAGATCTTCAGGACACTGCTAGTAATTTTCACTCCACCCCACCCAAAGCCCTGTTCACCAGGATCTGTGGGCAGTGCAGGCTGTAGTTGGCCTGTGAACCAGGAGGACCCTCCTTGCACCAAACCGCAGCAGGGCGGGCAGCATGCAAATGGTGCACCCTGCTCCCTTATCATAGGGCAGCTCATAAATCCTGGCTGAGTTGGGCTGGTGGCCACCTGCGTCCCTTTTATCTCTAGCTTTATGGACTCCGCAATGCAATTTCTGAGTCATTGATTGTCGGGGATGAGATAGGTGCCAGGGTGGGGACCTCGTGGGGATGGGGATGTGGCTGTGGCTGTGATGCTGGTTGGGTCAGATCTGTGGAGCTAGGATGGAAGGGTACGCGAAGCTGATCAGAGGAGGGTGGGTATCAGGGCGAGAGGAGAGAGGGGACAGGTGTGACCAGTGGCTGGCTTGGAAGAGCAGGAGGGGGGTGCTTGCCATGGGTGCTGATAGCCCCTCTTCCCACAGGAGTACGAGATGGCCCTAAAGTATGTTCGTGGGCTGCTGAAGACGGAGCCCAAAAACACGCAAGCCCTGCAGTTGGAGAAGCTTATTGAGAAGGCCATGCAGAAAGGTCAGCTCCAGCACCAGACCTCCCCTGCTCCTTTGCCGCCGGGAGGGCACGATGAAGGACACCCTGGTCCAGTCTCTCCTCTTCCCCCTTCCTCCACCCCAAGCAGGATTTTGTATTCTGCAGATCCTGCCACCTGGCCCCTGGTGTTTCCCATCCAACTCCTTTTTGCTGGGAATCCCAGCCCTTCATCTCCCTCCTGGCCCCTTGGCACTGCCCCCTGTGCCTAGCTCCTCCTCCTCCGCAACAAGACGAACAAGGGAAGATGTGTGGGTGGGACTTGCTGGGCTGTAGTCCCGCCCCCTGCTGGACTAAGCCCCGCCTTCTCTTCACAGATGGCCTGGTCGGCATGGCGATTGTTGGAGGCATGGCGCTGGGCGTGGCCGGTCTGGCTGGCCTCATTGGATTGGCCATCTCCAAGGCGAAATCCTAACGCTCCAGGGCATCCTGGGTCCCTCCTCCTGCTAGGCTCGGGAGCCCCTCAGCTAACTGCTCCAGGCACTAGGAAGCTATTTAACCTGCCCTCACGGCCCTGGGGATCCCCCTGGCGACTACTTGACTTATTAACGCAGCCAGGCATTGGGGATGTGGGAAGAGGGGTGTGGGGCCTGTTCCCTTTAAAGGAAGGACATGGCCTAGTAGGTTGGGGGGGGGGGATGCACAGGAGGAAGGGGCTGGGGGTGCGCAAAAAATGTCTGAGATTGCAATCGTAGCTCTGATTCCTTCCGCAGCAAAAGTGAAACAACTTGCCGGCTCCTCCCCATGTGGGTCAGGTTCCCCCGCCAGCCTGCCCTCCAGCTGCTGCTGGTGGCACTGCATCCCGACCCCCACTCCTTCACACTACACCGTCCAACTGTTGTTGTTATCCATTTTGCGGCCTGATTTATTTTAATTTTTTACCCCCTCCCCTCAACCCAGGATTCCTTAGCCCCCTTTTGGCTGGGTGCGAACGCAGCCAGCTGGGCTCTGACTTTTCTGCCGCGCTCTAACTGTGGCCTTCGTGCCCTGCCACACCAGTGTAAATAAAAGTTGGTTATGGGCTCACCAGTAGGGCGATCTCTGCTTTTGGCTGGAGAAGGGGCTGGCTCTTCCTGAGCAGCCAGAGGTGGGGGGAGCCAAAGAGGGGGATTGAAATCTCTGGCTGGGAGTGGGTGGCGTCTCCCCTAGGAGAAAGGGCAGTAGCTGGAGGCAGTCGACTTTCTGGAGGACCAGAGACCTACAGCTGTCTTCTGAAAGTGGAGCTAGGCCTAAGGCCATGGTTGATGGGGCCTTTCTGGGCATCCCTACAGGCCTGACTGAGGGTGGGAGGGGAGGTGTTTCTTGAGCCCTGCCCCATCAAAGCTCCTTTCCCTTCCAATAAACTTTACAGGCGCTCCTGCAGTGATAAGCGGCTCTCCTTGAACCCTGGACTATGTCCGGGACTGGGAAAAGTATGTGCATGGCATGTGGCCATGAGGCAGGTTCCAGCACGAGCAGCTGGGCACCTTCACATGAGGGCTGCGCAGGCCTCTCTTATGCCCACTGTTATCTGTGCCCCACTGAGCACGGGGAGGGTGTTGTATTTGCCAGTATGAGAGTGCTGATTTGGGATGGGGGGGTTCATTTTAGATTGTCTGATCCCTTTTTAAAGTGCTTCTGTACCTGTCAGGTTGGTGGTGAGCCCTTCTCGTTCACAGGATATTAGTCCTTGGGCCCCAAGGGTGTCTGGTTTTATCCCATGGGTTAGTGTTGGGATTGGGCAGAGCCAGAAAACATGGCAAAATGAGCCTTTTCTTCCCTGTGATTTCTGTTGTTGGATGTTCCCAGGTTTCCATCGTGCTTTGATTGCCAGGGCTGTGGGTGGAAACTTTTTCCTATGCTCTCCTCCTCTAGTTGACTTTCCCACTCGTAGCGTGTGGGGCCCGTATCTCCTGATCACTGCACTCCAGTAATCAGCAGATGAGAAAGCCACGTTCTGATTTCTGCTCTTTTTGAGATAACAGCTTTCGGCTGCTGCCAGCGGCTGTAGCTAATCCTTTTGCTTTGGGAAGTGCAGGTTGGGGTGCGGTTTAGAGTGAGTTCAAGTCCTGCTGGCGTGTTAAAAAACTCCCAGCAAAAGATGTCAATGTTGCAAAGTCAAGTGCTGAGGAGCCAGGAAGTGCCATTTTTGCAGTCCCTCCAGTCTCCCTTAAATGTGTTCTCCATTTCAATGCAACCCCCTGGAAGATCGTACATCTAGGACTCAGCAATTGAAGCCATGTTTACAGGGCAATGGACTCTACGCTGGGATACAAGAACTCAGAAATAGATGCGGGTGGGGTCAGACAGGCGCCCCCACCACAATGCTGTAGACTAGATTGACGGGTGGATGTGGAGGGGAAATCGGAGAGGTGATTTGGCCACTGGCACGGCCACGGCTGGAATCCTGTGTCTGGCTCTGGTGTCCATGTTTCAAGGAGGATGGTGGTCTGTTGAAGTTGGAGCTTGGGAATGGGCTCGCATCACTCCTTTGCCTTTGTTAAGCTAAACACAGTGAGCTCCGTGAGTCTGTCAGTACGTCCCTGGGGAGCAGATCTGCTAATCGAGAGTTTTTTCAATCTAGCGGAGACACATCTAACATTGTCCCCTGTCTGGATGTTAAACATGGGCCAATTCAGACTGGAAATAAGTGGCCAGTTTGCCCCAGCCAGAGCAATTAACCCAGGGGTCTCAAACATGTGGCCCGTGAGCCGCATGCAGCCCCTAAAGCTATTTACTGTGGCCTGCAACAGCACTACTGTTACTGATATTTGCAATGTTGTTGTATGAAAAGGTTTCAGTGATGCAGCCCTCGTGGTGATTTGAGTTTGAGACCCCTGAAGAAACCCGTTGCCCAAGGGTTGTCTGTGGTGGAGTCTCCAACCTCTTCAGATCCATCAGCTACTGGAGTCAACTCTTTGCTACCTTTCGATCCATGAGACCCTTGCCTCAAAGGGGACAGAGGTGGGACATATGTGTGGGTTCTTGCATGTTTGGGACAGGCAGGATTTCCTGGCTGAGCAAAGCTGGACAGGTGTGGAGTGAATACATGAGCTTAGTGCTGGTGTGGGAAGCTGTGCCACCAGGATAGGGTGTCCCTGCAATGGGCTGAAGTCCTGAGTTTGTAAAAAGATTCACACTGGTCTGAGCATCTCTTTTGTGCATCTCTCACCCTGCTCTCTGGGCGGCAGCATTGTCCAGCTCTTAGCCAGCTCTTGTGTTTGATCAGACCCTTCCAGATTGCATCTCGGATTGTCTTCAAGCCATGGCTTCGGTCCATGCGCAGCCACAAACATTAGGGTAGGAAACTCTCTGAATTTCCAATGGCTGTCTTTATTTTGGACCGTTCACCCCGCCTGGCATTCCCTTGTCACTAGACCCTCCCCTCTAGGTACTGGCACCGGTCCATAATTAATGAGCTGTCGGCTGTGCAGTGTTGAACTTTCTGTTCATTCTCCACCTCTGCCCTTCTCCGCTGGCCTGCTCTGAACTCATGCTCATGGGTGACGTCCTTTTTTTTCAGATTTACCCCTAAAGCAACTTCCAAACTGGTTATTTTGCCCCAGAGGAAAACTTGAGCTAAAATAATTTTTTCCCAGTAAAATTGACTTTGGCTCCCAGAAAGTGGATTGAAGGGGGAATCCCCTTTTTGTTTTTTTAAATTTAGACCCCAGTGTTTCATTTGGGGCTATGGAGGTGGTAGATCCTCCCCCTTCCACAGTGTTTGCACAGTCCTAAACTGAGGGCCATAGAACTGATTTGCTGGATCCCAGTTGGGTGTTCTCTAGACATTTGGCTTCTCCTTGCCCTGAGATACGTCCTTGCTGACCTCTGGCAGCTCTGTTGAGTGGCTGACCTCGCTTGTTCTCCACTTGAAGACCAAATGGGATTTAGGTTTACAGGACAGTAGCCACCAGAACTGCCCCTCTCTCCACCTGAGAAAATGGGTATCACATTTGCGCTATGTCCCCCTCGTAAGTCTTTGGGTTGCAATAGCGGTCAGGGCTGGTTTTCTGCAGGGTTGGCACGCTCCCCCGAATGAAAGTTTGTACTTTGTGCAGAAAATTCTCTCTCTTTTTCACACCCCACCCCTGCATACATGTGTTGGGCCTTTTTTTTTTTTTTTTTTTTTTGATGCACCTGTTTAACAGACATCATTTCTTTTCATTGCAAAATTGGCCCTTTCCCTGAAGTTTTGGGGGAGGCAAAAACAATGCAAAGGTTCAGACCGCTCCTGACATGTAAATAAACACTGACATTTTCTAGCTTTCCCTGCCTTGCGAGGTAAGATCTTTGGCTGATCCTTCTACCCCTGGGCTCTGTGTCAGCTGGCCCTTGTTGATTGGTACATCTTGCTTCTTCCAAGTATTTCGTTATCTGGTTTTTATCTATAGCTATTTTTACAAGCCCCCTCCTGTAAACACACAGGCTCTTAAAGAGACAGCCTTCTGCCTCCTCTGCCATTCCGTCAGACCTTTGATGTGCCTTGAAATGCACCAGACGTGGTACTTTGTTCCCAGCTTGATGCTGCTGTGAACAAGGCAAGGGTTGAATATATCTAAATAGCTTTTAAGGCTCATGGGCATGGTCTTCTAAAGCCATCCGGTCCCATTGAATCTATCTTGTCTAACACAGGCCTTAGCACTGCTCCAGATTCACTCCTGCTTGAGTCTGAACAGATCTCTTGGAGCTTGTAGCCAGCTTGGATTTTAAAATGTCCACGGTCAAAGAACCTCTGGCTCATAAACTTGTAGATTCCAAGGCCTGCCTGGACCGTTGTGATCATCTGGTCTAATGCTCTGCATCGACCTGAGAGCATTCCTAAAATAATTCCCAGAGAGCCGATCTTTTAGGGGAAAAAAGGTTCAGTCTTGATTTTAAAATGACCACTGATGGAGATTCCACCACCAACAAATCGTTGTTAATTACTCTGATATCCCAGCTGAATGTGTCCACCTTCAACTTCCGGCTGTTGGATCTTGTAGGACTATTCTTTTCTGCACTGAAGAACCCAAAGTATTCAGGGAACAAGAGATAAGAGACATGCAGACTAAGCCAGTCAACCCGTAACTTTTTCTTTGTTAGATAAAATGAGCTCCTGGAGCTTTTTCACTATAAGGCTGTGTTTCTCATCGTTTTAGTGGCTCTTCTCTTCTCCAGTGGATCCATGCATTGTGGGCATGAGAACCAGACACAGCAGTCACTGCAGGGCCAAATCCAGAGGTAAAATGACCTCTCTGCTTCAGTCCACCGTTCCTTGATTTACACTGGTTGGCCACGGCATGGGTGAGGGAGGACTGTCCGGTCTGCGGGTCTCTAGTGGAGAAAGGCAGTTCCAGAATTAAGTTGTGAGAGGATAGATCGGACCATTTCTACTGGGCAACAAGGCTGTAGTGGTGCCTGTTCGCCAGGGATGGGTAGCTGGTCCATCTCTGGGTGTGTTCAGTGCTGGCCTGGGCTCGCCTTTGTTGAGGAGAGGCCAAACAAGTGCAATGGGATGAAATTTTGGGTACCCAGGAGCTCAGAGTAGATCATAGACTGAGGGCGCAAGGACCCATCTTGCTTGTCTCTGACCTGTGCATGGCAGATCCCAGAACCTTTCCTCCCCTTTCTCCACTAGCCCGAGCCCCCCTGAGTTACTCATGTCCTCAACGCTTCATTTAAGAAAGACTGCAAGTGAGCAAGAGTCCATCACTGATGTGATTTCAAACCAGCACAAGACCCCTGCCCCAAGGGAACAGAGGAAGGGGGGGGGAAAAAAACCCAGGCTTGTCTGACTTTAGGGGAAAAATCCTTCCTGGCCCCCAGAAGTAGGGATCAGTTGGATGCTGAACAGGCTGCTGAGATGCACCAAGCTGACCCCAGGGCTGGAATTTGCTGTAGTGTGTCACTTACTGTCCTTACTTTGTGTCCTGTCTCCACTGGAGAGAGTTGCTGAGGGGAACTGCAGGCGGCCTGCTTGTTGTCCTAGGCAACCTTGTCCTACTCCAGGCCTTGACAAATCAATGATTTGGTCACCATGGAAAACAGTTTTAGTAGCCTATCATCTAGCTCCACTGCAGAAATATAAAGGAGGAGGGACCTGTCACAATCAAAAGTAAAATTGCGGGCACCTAGCTGTAAGCCAGTTTTGTCAACCCCTGTCCTATCTGCTCCATCAGCTTAGCATGAGACTTCTTGCCTTGGCCTTCTTGGTGTCGGGATGGGTCAGCTAGTTCATTTCCTGGTTTGCTGCAGTGAATTTCACCTCCCCCTTGCCTCCTAGCTCCCCTCAGCTTCCATATACCCCTGCTCAATGCACACCAAACTTGGGGAGAGATGGACTACATAGTACTCCTCCCCCCTAAAAAGCTTCACCGAGTCCTAGAATAGATCTATCAGTCCCCCAAACCCCTGAGTTCAGGATGAATTCAGTGCCATAAAATCAGCCTGGCTGAACAGGGAAATCCAAGATTTAAAACTCAACTTAGGGCTGACTGATTGAGGTCCCCAGCCTCTTGGCTTCTGCCACAGCTTTCCTTTCCCCCACACACTAATTTGGACCCTTCAAGTCTTGCTGTCCCAGCTCCTCTATTTTGTCTCTGTGGCCTTACTTGCAGGCCTGCCCCAAATCAGATGAAGGCAGCAGCTGTGGTCTGCTCCAGCTGTCCTGGCAGCCCACAGCTTGCTGTGATGCTCCCTGGCTTTTCAGGCCAACACTGATTCTCTGATCCAGCCTCCAGTGCAGGCTGGGGGATCTTCCCCTGTGCCTTCCTCCCACCCACCTCAGTCCGGTGGGTGAGCTGGCCTGGAGCTGGGGTAGAAAGGATTCATCAGCACCTTCGGGAGGCTGATCAAGGATCAGCCAAGGGCCTTGGAGTGCTGTTAGTGCAGGTTACTCCCACTGCATTTGTTATACCCAGAGTCGGGTCCTGTTCCTGAGATTAGGGTCCCGCTTGGCCTGAGTGCTGTACAGACACCACATGAAATCAGAGCCCCCCTTGGGCCAGCTGCTGTGCTGGCTTGTGGTGAGGTGCAACCCTAACTTAAAAAGCTCCTGCTCCCCTGTAGATGAAGAAGAGTTGTCAAGCTCTTTTTGTTGATGGGGAAACTGAGGCAGGGAGTGAGTCAAACCTGGCTCCTAGAAGCAATGGCACCATAACTGCAAGCACCCAGCCTTGCTCTCCAGTTCAAGCCAGTTGCTGCAACGTGAGCATTCCTCCCCAGCTTGAGTACGTATCCTGCAAACAGAGAGTAGGACTTCACCCCACTTCTGCCCAGGTGTCATGGGGCTGGGGTTTTGGGTCCCTCTCTAAGGAGAGGCTCAGCTGGTCCCCAGATCCGCAGGCCTACGTGTAAGAGGGGATCACAGGGCTTGGACCCCAAAGAGCCATCAGCCCTGGCCCCTCACGGCTGGCCGTAGCTGTGCCGAGGCGAGGAAGGGAAAGGCAGGCGTGCCTGGCTGTGTCCCAGCTTGATTTAGGGCCTTCCCCCAACCCAGCCCATCAGTCTACCAAACAGCAGCTTGTTGGGCTTCCAAGATGGCAGCATCTGCCAAGTTGCTCTGTGCAAGTGCATGCCCAGGCTCCCAGCTTCTGACCAGGATCAGGGCCCCTCAGTGCCAGGCGGTGCTCAGAGCCCCCTTGCCTGGCAATCAGGGCTCCTCACGCCGATCATTGTGTGGAGCCTCAGCTGAGATCAAGGGACCCATTGCGCCAGGAGCTACGTGAGCCTGCTATGAAAGGTTGTGCCCCTGAGACCTCAAAGCCTAAATAGGCTGTAGGGAGAGGAGGAGAGAAACTGAGGCACAGACAGGGAAGGTGATTAGCCTAAGGTCACCCTGAGCTGGGGAGAGAACCAAGGCATCCTGGCTCCTTCCCAGTGCATTTTTTTGCCCAACATATGCCTGTGGGAAGGGGGCCAGCTGTGGGTTGTTTGAGGTCTGTTGACTGAGGAGCCCATGTAGCCTCCTCCCTTTCAAATGCTTGGCCCAGTCCCGGGCCTGCCTCCACCAGCACACTCTGCTTGGGGGCGGGAAGGAGCAACAGGAGCCCGGACGAGTTGTGTGGGAGTGGGGGCCTGGTGCCAGCCACAGAGAAGGGCCCATGTGGTGCTAGGAGCCAGGACTCCTGGGCTCACTCCTTGGCTATGGAAGGGGAGTAAGGGCTAGTGGTTAGAGCAGCAAGCTGCGAACCAAGATTCGTGGGTTCTTTCTCTGGTTCTCTGTGGGGCATCTACGGCTAGTATTTCTTTTTCTCTCTTTTGTCTACTTAGCCTGTGAATGCTCTAGGGCAGGGCGTAGCTGCCCTGGTTTGTGTGGACCCTTTCCCCATGGGGGCCTTGGTTTCATTCAAGGGAGGAGCCCCCAGAGTTCCTGGCACAATGGTCGCTAGTGGGATGGTCTGCTAACACCACAAATGAGTGGTGAATGGAGGCTGCTGGTTTCCCGCTGTGCAGGGTCGGCTGATGGCTTTCCTGATATTTTACATCCCTTTGCTCCCCAGGGTGGACACATGATACCAGCAGGGGCGGGAGCATGCCCCACTTTCACCGGATGGGCCCCTACACAAAGAGGCATTAATGGATTGAGCTCCCCGGGGAGCTCACCAGCCGTGCGGGGCTCCTGACACACAGCATGGCTGGTAGGCAGCAGGGCTCATGGTCCTGCTTGCTCAGAGCTGGGCTCTCCCAGGTGGCCCAGAGCCAGCCTGCACAGAGACTCCCTTGTGCGGCAGTGGGGCTCGCCGCCTGCAGGAGAGCAGGCACCGGTCTGGCTGAGCTGGCTCCGATGGGACAATGGGCTGTTTGTTGGCCAACCAAGGTGAATCACACAGATGTGATAACCATGCTTCCAGTGCAGGAAGGCCCCACAAATGCTGGGCCTGGATCTCCCAACCCAACAGTCCAACCACCACCTCCTGTGCTCTAACCACTAGGTCCCACTTCCCTCCCAGAGCCTGGGAGAGAACCCAGGAGTCCTAGCTCCCAGCACCGCCACCCTGCTCTAACCACTAGACCTCACACCCCTTCCCACCATGGTGATTAAAGTCCATCTCTCCGATCCAGCAGGCCCAGCACCTCGCAGCATGTTCTTGGACTCTCACATCAATGGGAGGAGCCCGTTTCTGGCAGCTGTGTCAGAAATGGTAACTCACAAACCCCCGTGAACTCAGGGTGTATGAGTGGGGTGCTGGCACGTAGGCTCAAGGTGTACAGCAGGCTGATCAGAGTGGCGGCGCTTCCCTTGGATTTGGGAGAGAAATCCGTAGATGGGGGCCTGGGAAGGAGGTGAACGCATGGGGCTGTGCTGGGAATCATGCTTTGGAGGGGGCAGTTTTTCCTCAGGCACCCAGGTCAATGCAGGGGAGGAATCAGCTGTGTGATTCATTGCACAAGCTATTTGCTTCAGTCGATCGATCCTTCCCAGCTTTACAAGCAAGGATCTGAAACGGATGGGTAACTACCCTGTGTGATTCATCGCACAAGCTATTTGCTTCAGTCGATCGATCCTTCCCAGCTTTACAAGCAAGGATCTGAAACGGATGGGTAACTACCCTGTGTGATTCATTGCACAAGCTATTTGCTTCAGTCGATCCTTCCCAGCTTTACAAGCAAGGATCTGAAACGGATGGGTAACTACCATCCAACTTCCTCAACAATGTGGCAAAGCTGCAGCAGTGTTAAATCATGCACTGGGTGCAAATTTTTGGATGAGTCAATTTTTCAGGAATTTCATCTAGACGTTGCCCCAGTTTGCTTCGGGGAAGGTTATGGGACTGTGTGCTTACATCACCTCTGCCTCTGCTCACTAGGCCAGTAACCCTGTTCTATTAGGTTGGTTTGGCTCACTGTTGAGAAATCCTTGCTGGCTGTTCCTTATAAACCTAATCTTCTCCAGGTTCTCACAACCTGATGGTTTCATAGTTTACTCCAGTGTCTTCCCAGGGATCAGCATTAGACTGACAGGGCTATAAATGATGCTGCTGGGTTTCCCTTTTTAAAGCCAAGTACTGTCTTTGTGCTTCTTCAGCCCTCTGGGCTCTCAGCTGTTGTGTTTTGAAAGGATTATTTTATATTCTAGGGATACCATCTAAACCGGGCCATTTCCAAGCGGCAGGACAATTTGAGCAAGCAATGAAAGGAAAGCAAAACCCCCCATTCTTCCACCAGTTCCACTCAAGTTTTACCCTGAGGCTTGAAGCACTGAGGCCACCCCGTTTTGGTTGGCAGCTGTGCAGTAGCCAACATGACAGAGTGCCCAAGGCCAGCCTGGGGTCTATGCAGCACCTAGCGCAATCAATTAGGCCCTGTCCTGTGCATAGCCTGGATCTCAGGCCAGTCCATTGCGTCCCCCGCAAGCTGTTTTCCAAGCTGTCAGCCAGTTCTGCAGCCCTGTGTGTTAACCCTTGCATCCTCAGCTCATGCACAGGGCTCTTTATGTCCCGTCACAGCTTCTTTGGCATTTGTATCCCACCAAAGATCATGGTGCTATGCACCAGACAGGATCCAGGGGGCTGCCTCCACCACTCCTCCTGGAACTGTATTACAGCGTTCAAAACTGGACGTGGCCCAGAGCAAACAGGCAGAAAAGGAGAAATATATATATATATTAAAAAAAAAAAAATCAGCCTGGACCTGGGAATGCAAAGAGATGTTTTCATACTGGTGGGGGGGGGATAAGCGTGGAGTAGTGCCAGGACACCTGAATTCTCTCTCTGGCTCTGGGAAGGAAGTGCAGCCTACTGCTTAAAGCAGTAGGGGCTAGGACTTCTGGTTCTCTCCCTGGCTGTGGGAGGGGAGCGGAGGCCGATGCTTAGAGAGGGTGGCTGGAAGCCAGGACTCCCGGATTCTGAGCCACCGTGGGGAGTGGAGTCCAGGGGCAGGTATTGATTAACTTACGAGCAGAATAATTGCCTTGGGTTTTCTGGACACCAGCAGGCGTCATCCTGTGGGAAAGTCAACACCTAGTGATTTGGAGATCACAGAACTCTCCTTGTCTCTGCCCTGAGATGGTTCCTCTCCTTCCCCCACTTTGTGCCTCAGTTTCCCCACCTTGGCAGGCACTCTCAGTAATATTCCCAGGCTGACCTTTCCTGCAACACTGCTTGCTTTGATTCCCCAGAGCAGGGTAAACAGAAAAGCTGAGTGCAGGCCCAGCCCACCTCTTCACGCTCCACTGACTTGTCAAGGTCAACTGGCAGCCAACAAGAGGTGGGCCCGTCTTTTGTTGGCCTTGTCTTCTGACTGGCAGTGCTGTCTGGCTTTGGCAGTAACACCCTGCTTCCTCCTCACGGCATTGACGTTACAGACCAGATGGGCTGGCAAGGAAGGAAGCACATTGAGCTGGGTCACTAGCCCAGGGCAGTGGTAGCATGCTTGAAAGCACCTGTCCCTAACCCTGTCATTGTGACGCAGCCCGAGTCTGCCGAGAGCCTGAACCCATTGCCCTAAAATGGAGGGAGATGCTCCATGTGACCCTTGCCTGCACCTTCAGTGGACTTGAGGCAAAGCGAAGCATTATTAAGAGCGACGTTGCTAGGAATGCTCATCCCAAACATTTTTCCAGAGGAATAAACAGGATTTCCCCCTTGTGCATACTAAAATGCTGCCACCTTCTTGGGTTTCCTTCCAAACCAGACATGTTTTGTCTCAATCCTTTAAATGTTTCTGTTTGGGTTTTCAACCACAGAGGGAGGGGGGAAAACAGAGGAACTCTTCCATTTCAGGGCCTCGGGTTTTGGCAGGTAAAAAATATATCTGTTATGTGCTGAAGACAATAGGATTCAAGATCTTGACCAAAAGGAAAAACCAGATTTTGTCGTTTACAGTCAAAATTTGTCATACTCAGGACTTGGGAAGTTGAACCTCTTTTTGAAAAGGGCCCTGTAACTTTCGGACACATATGTCCCTCCGCTTTTCTCTCTTGACTTGGTCCCATCTTTGCCTGGGTGATCTCCTGAGCTAATGGATACAGCTGGGCATTATTCTCTCTTTCTCTCTGTCAGGGAGCTGGATTTACCAGTCTGCCCAGTTTGGTTGGGGTGTGGGGGGAGATGACAAATGTGGCCTATAAACAGGAGACTAACAGAAGTAAAGGAGCGGTTTTCCCGCTGCATAGGGTGCGGTGAGACTGAGAATGGAGCCCTGTGTTCCATTCTGGGGGGCCACATTTCCAAACAGCCAGTTGAAGATGGGGAAGGGGGCAAAGAAGAGACAAAGAGATGGGCAGGAGGGTGGAGAAGACACGTAACAGCCAGAGACTGAGCACAGTTGAGCTGATCAACTTCCTAGAACAGGAGACTCCATGGCTAAAGACCCCACACAGTCTCTGCCCAGGGGGGAACAGGATGCCGTGGGCTGGCCTGAGATGCCCAGGAGATCAGACGGATGGATCAAGTGGTCCTTTGTGGCCTGGAAATCTACTAACCCAACATCTACCATCAGCCTCCTTTTTAACTCGATGCCAAATGCATTTCTCTGCTGAAAATACAACCTTTCCAAAACAATCGTCTGCCCACACTGTTCCCGTCCTGTGAAGAGGAGGAGCCAGACCAAAGGGTGGAAAGAGATGGTGATGACATCTGGGAAACAGTGCTGAACGCCACCATGATGGGTGCACAAGAAGACCAGCGTAGGTGCTCACAAAGCCCTCACTGACTTTGCCGAAGCATGCCGAAAGCAGTGGCGCCAAACTCAACATGAAACCTGCACCCCTGATTCCCACCTTACCATGTCTGGTTTCATGCCTCTTCACACGCATTGTCTTCTCCGTACTGCAGCTTCATCCGCTGCTCCCTCCTGGTGATAACATCGCCATCTGAGAAGGTATGGCCCTCAGGTCAGCCTCACTCATACCAGGACCCTGAGATGCGTGGCAGGGACAACGCTCAGATCTTTCATAGAATCATAGATGATTAGAGTTGGCTCAGGGGGTACCTTGTCCAACCTGCTACACAAAACAGGACCAACCCCACCTAAGTCATCCTAGCTAGGACTTCCTCAAGCTGAGCCTTCAAAACCCCTAAGGATGGAGCTTCCATACCTCCCTAGGGAACCCATTCCAGTGCCTGACCACTCTCTTAGAGAAAAAATTTTACCAATATCCAATGTCAGCCTCCTCCACTACAACTTGAGACCATTGATTCTGTCAGCTGCCACCACTGAGAACAAACTAGCTCCATCCTCCCTAAAACCCCCCTTCAGGGAGCTGAATGCTGCTTTCAAACCCCCACTCACTCTTCTCTTCTGCACAAGCCCGGTTCCCACAGCTTCTTCTCATAAGTCATGTGCTCCAACCCCCTAATCATTTTTGCTGCCCTCCACTGGACCGTCTCCAGTACAGCTACATCTTTTCTATAGTGGGGGATGTGATCCTAGCCTCCTGCGATAACCACCTGAATGTACAAAAATCTGGGAAAGCTGCAATGGTGACAGCCAAACTCTCCAAACACTGATGCATGGGACTTAAACCAGCCTCCCAATCAGCAACACACCATGCTTCTGATTCCCCACACTGGTTATCATGAAACATCATAAAATAGAAACAACCCCTTTATTGCACGTCAGCTCCTCTGGTCCCTAACTAGTCACTGGGTCTGTTGAAAAGATACGTTCTCCTGGCCACAAAGGCAGGGGTTAAACTATAAATTGGGGAGGGCCCAGAACCCTCCTAAATTTTCAGGCCCCACTTACGCAGGTCCGGGCCCCCTTCATGCATGTCTGGGCCACTTCACACACCTTAGCTATTGTCCCCCATGCCTGCCCCCAACCCCAGCTACTGCCCCCAATATGCACTATCCTGTCCCCAATATTCCCCCAGCTCCCAATACCAACCCCCAAAATACACATGCTGCCCCCAATACCCACCCCAGCTTGGGTGCCATGTAATGGGGAGAAGGTCCCCCCCAGAGCGAGCTTCCAGCTCCTGAAGAGGAGCATAGCTAGGCTGCACTGACACTCACCAGCAGCCGTTCACTTAGGTGGTGAAGAATTGCCCCTAACTCCCCTCCCTGCATGCTCCGCTTTGAGGCTTCTGCTGGAACAAGCCGGAACGGCGGTCCAAGGCCTACTATTTTTAGGGGCTCAGCATTCTGGGGCCCCTAAAAATAGAAAATGGAACCAGAACGCTGCGTTCCAGGGCCCACTATTTTAAATAGTGAGCCCTGGAATACAGTGTTCCGGTTCCATTTTTTTATCTTTAGGGGCCCCAGAACATTGTTCAGGTGTGTTCCAGCCTACTTTAGCCCCTCCTCTAAGGGTGAGCCACATTACACAGAATAACATGGGCTTGGATCTTACCCAAAATACCACATTGCCAGCCAGTCCTTTAGTAAGTACAACTAAAGGTTTAATAAGAAAAGAAACAAAATATGAGAGCTGTTAAAGGGTCAAAGTGAATCACATACATACAAATGATGAAGAGTCCATGTAAAGCAAGTCCTTGGAAGAATTTGGAGTTTGCAGGCTTGTCCAGTTCCTCAGATAGACACCCAGCACCTGGGTGGGTCTCAGTCCTTTGTCCAGTTGGAGATGAGTAGATCCAAAAATATGTGTTGGCATTAGACTGGAGACTGAAGACCAAGTGGAGTTGATGCTGCTGCCTTTTGTCACCTCTGGCTTTCCCAAATCAAAATGGAGTTAAGTCACATGGTCAGCCCAGGTGACTCACCGGGCAGGTTTCTCGCTAGGCCCATTGTGCTTGTGGTTCCTTTAATGGGCCATTAAGGCGACAATGACTGTAGACATCCGGTCTGGGGAATTTCCCAGAGATCAGATAAGTTGAAACACAGACGTAACAAACATATTCCTAACTTCTACTACAGATTTGACAAGTACACATAAATAATATAACCATTCCTAGCAAGTTACAACCTTTCTATTGGTACCAAACATGGCATAGCTTCCATGGACCACTGCAATTATGAAACTGGGGGTATGAAATCATATCATAAAATGGTCTCCCAAATCCAGAAGGCATCACAGGGGACCCATAACTGGGCACAGTACTCCAAATGAGTCCTCAAAAGTGCCGAATAGAGGGGAATAATTGGTTCCCTCAATCTGCTGGCAACACTCCTACTAATTTATCCCAATATGCCATTAGCCCTATTGGCAACAAGGAGACACTGTTGATTTATGTCCAGCTTCTTGTCCACTGTCACCCCCAGATCCTTTTCTGCAGATCTGCTGCCCAGCCAGTCGATCGCCAGGCTGTAGCAGTACATGAGATTCTTCCATCCTAAGTGCAGGACTCTGTACTTGCCCTTGTTGAACCTCATCAGATTTTTTTCGGTCCAGTCTGTCTCTGGGTCGCTCTGTATCCTTTTCCTGCCTTCCAGTGAATCCACCACTCCCTCCAGTTTAGTGTCATCTGCACATTTGATAAGAATTCCATCCACTCCAGCCTCCAGATCGTTAATGATTTTTCTTCCGCTATTACTTCTGTGAGCCCGCAAAGCAAAAATACACCTTCTGCAATTGAGCGAAAGGGAGAGAAATGATTGTAGATGACCAACAAACCTAATAGGGATCCCTGGGAGCTGGCATATGTGTCTCTCACGATGCGCTGACAATGTTTATAATACCTAAATGCTCTGTGATTAAAATGCCTGGTGTCTCAGTTATACATATACCTTGTTCTTCCTAAAACTCTCCAGATCCTGAGTTAGTGGTTTCTTATGTCTCATTTGCCAGCTTCTAACACTTGTTTGCCACACTCCTTCATCCTGAGACTTTCATACTCACTTGCCTCGGCTGAGTTGCAGCATAGACCTTGATTACTTACATTGAAGTGTCTTATCTTCCAGCCCCCAAACCTGCCAGCCCCCTACTTGCTCTACAGCTTCTACCTCGGGCTGGCTACCCCGTGTAGGTAGCTGCAGCCTGTCTCTCTTCTCTTAAGAGGCTAAATAAATAAGTAGCTGTTATGTTGTCAAGTAGCTAGGGACCTGGGATGTAGGACGCAAGGTTTATTACCAGCCATGAAACTCTTCCCACCTCAGTTTCTCTATCTTTATCCCAGCCACTGTCAGAAGGCAGGGTACCAGGGTAGGTGGACTGTTGATTGGACCCAGTTATTATGTGCTGCCCTTCTTCAGCTTTGAGATCTGCTCTGGCAAGGCAGTGGATGAAAACTGGCATGAACCCAGGCTCAGCTGGCCAACAGGCAGGTTTATCTCGGCAAGGTGGGGTAACCTCGCAACCCTAGCCCTCCCGCCATCAGTCCCACAACTTCAGGAATGTTTTAAACAGTAATTGGCAAAAAATGACTGATTTTGAAGGAGAATCAGAAAACGGGAGGTGGGGATTGGGGGGACACACAGAGCCCCGACCATGTGATTAGCACAACCACCAATATCTCTGTAGTTTTCTGTAGCTCAGACCACCTGGAGCTGGTGCCAATTCATGTCTAGTAACGGTGGGGGCATATTGGTGGTGGGGAGAGTGGGAGCCCCTCATGGTGTGGGGGGTGGGATCCCAGGGAGGAGGAAACGGAGGAGGGGTCACAGGGTTTCTGGCTGCTGAGCGGCACTTGGCACTGCTTTCACTCACAGGGCAGCAATGAAAAGACCTCTTAGGGACTATCCCTGATTCAGGACAGGGCCTAGTGGTTAGAGCAGGAAGGGCTGGGAGCCAGGACTCCTGAGTCCTATCCTTGGTTCTGCTAATTCTTGGTGCCCTGAAGCATATTTCTTCCCTGCTTGGTGCCTCAGTTTGCCTTCCTAGAGGTGATGCATTTTGACTGCGAGCTCTTTTGGTGAAGGCTTGTGTTTCCTTCATGTCTGTGCGGTGCCTGGAACAGAAGTGCCCCAGTCTCGGTCTGGATCTGAGCAGTGCCTGGCACAGTGGGAATCACTCTCGGTTTTCCTTCCCGAGCAGTTCCACAGCCTGGTTGCATCTAGTCTCAAGAAATCAGTTATTTTCCCCAGATCAACTAGTCCCTTAGATCCCACACCAGCCACAATGCCTGTAGCAAATCATGAAGTAAACTAGCTAAAGGTTTATTAACTGGGACAAAGGAATCAGACACATTTACAGCTTAAAGTGAAGAAATAGTTACACAAAGACGAGTTACCAGCAAAATCCTAGAAGTGTCCTAGTTGAAAGTATCTGACCATTCAAAGCAGCCAACCACTGGGAACCTCTGCCTTCACTTTGAAGTCGCTGGCAGCAGGAACGGCGCTATCATTTCTGGTGCCCCCCTGCAAACACAGCAGACATCAGCGCAGACGAATGATGTCAGAGCATGCTGCAATGGGACACTTCCCATTTTGGCACCCCTCAAGCGTTGGTGCTGGGCTTACCGCATTGTGCCGGCCCTGCCTGGCAGCTAAAAATTAACCTAAGGAGTCCTTGTTTGTTTTACTAAGGAGCCCTGTGGCACTTTTAAAGACTAACAAATGTATTTAACACATAAACTTTCATGAACATATTTCACAGCCATGTTCACAAAAACTCTTGTGATAAATAAATTTTTGTTTGTTTTGCTAAGTAGAATAACACTAATAATAGATTAGCTAACAGACTATTAATAATAGTCATTAATAATAGACTAGCTAATAATTAGCTCCAGTCAAAATGGTCTGGGTGGACCTGTTTTCCACTGAGAAGGGCTAATTCGATCAAATCAAACTATTCCACAGGAATGTGTTAAGTTTGTTGCTGGGAGAAGATGACAAGGTTTTGGTTTGGTAAGGTGAACAATAATATAGTGTAATAAACTCAGAGGGATTCCGTTTTTATCAGTAAATGTCAATTTCACTGTCAAACAGAAACCAACAACAAATATTTCTACTGACAACAACAGGTCTTTACAGATTGGCAAAGTATGAAAAATGATACTCGAGCGGTGATTGAATAGGTACCAAGTGTGAAAAAATCAAGGCAGGTAGTGTTGAGGGGAAGCCAAATAGGCGCCTATATAAATCAAAGCCACAAAAACCAGGACTGTCCCTATAAAACTGGGACATCTGGTTACCCTGCTTGAGACTAGAATTTGATTTAAGGATATTTACTTTACATACTTTGCCATCTGATGTTGACAGTTTTAAGTTTTAATGCATAAAACTCTACATTCTTTAATCTCAGATTTCGATGTCATTGAAGAGTTATTATAAGTTCATGCACCTGTGAAAATATAATATAATATAATTATAATATAATTAATCTAATATACAAAATGATAACTTTTGCAACAAAATATTTTGGAATATTTCATTTTTTGAAACATTCTGAGCATTTATCTTTTCATCCTGATATGAGAGAAAATAACATTTAAATTTTTTTCACCAGCTCTGTGTGACAATACTTCCTACATTTTTTAATCATCCCACCCAAAACCCACTTTTTCAAAGCAACCATCAGAATTATTGATTTCATTTATCTTTTTTACTTTTTGACATTTTTCCTCAGAATTTTTCATGTCTCTTATCAGCTTAGCCATTTTCCATTTCCCAAATCAGATCCTGTATGCTGTGATTGGGTCTTAAAAATCTTGAACAACTATTTCAAATAATAATGATTACACTAATTGTTGTTTTTATTATTATTAATTGCACAATGGCCCAGATCACATGACTGTAAGCTGCTAAAATCCCTTTTATTTGATTTGTGGGACCATATAACTCAGCTAACCAAATAATTTTTAATAAACTTAGTTTATTTTGAGTGTGTCTTAGTTTGCAAGGCAGGAGGTCAGACGAGGATTACAATGACCTTAAATCTAGGAACTTAGAAAAATGGAAAATGAGAAATAAAAGATTAGAAATTTTGTCAAACATTTAAACATTTAAAAAGGAAATGAATCCTCTGGGTTTGTTTGTTTTTCTGCCATGTTTTCTATCAGTCTCTTATTATAATTATTTATGGGGTTGGTTGCAGGTGCATCAAGGACCCCCCATTCATTTTTAACATTCTTTCCATCACTCTAGCATCTGGATTCTTTCCCTCTAAAATACCTTTGAGGATCTGGACCCACCCAGAATAGCCTAGATATACTTTAATCCTGCCTTCATGGGGATGGAGGTGGAGCTGGACTAGATGATCTCTCATGGTTCCAACCAGCCTAAATTGAAAAAATCAAGAGCTACACCAAAGTCCCTACTGGACACATTTTAAGATAAAATCTCTGCTTGGGAAGGGGTTTTGGAGAAAGCTACGTGGGATCCCAAGTTTCCATTTAATGAGAAACTTTGCCCTGTCTAAATTTGCTCCAAAAAGGACCAAATTTCAAATTTTCCTGTGAAACAACATTTCCTAAGGAATTTCATGTCAGGGCCCTGGAACCACTTCATTTCAATTTTGACATTTCAGGTTTTTTGGAGGTGTGGAGGAAGGTGTCAATAAAAAGAAATTTCAAAACAAAAACTCAGAAGTGTTCCCACCTAAAAAATATCAAAATGGAGCATTTCAACCTTATCAAAATGCGCTTTTTTTTGAGGGTTTTTTTTAAAAATCCCAAACTGAAAAGCTGCTAAATTTGAGGCATGCCTAAGAGAAGTTTTCAGGTTGAGTGAAATGGCAGCTTTTAAACTTTATTCCTTGCCTCTTTTTAAAAAATTATTGCTCCTTTTGAGGTTCATGTAGAAGACTTAATGCACTGCTGGAGTACCCCTCATGAATGCGGTTGGTGTTAGTGAGACATCTTCATAAAAACACCCCCTGTTCCAATAGGCCATTTCTTCTCACAGTGTGAATATCCCACATAGACAATATCCCATGACCGTAATCATCCATCTTACAACTTCTTCCTGGGCTTGACTCTAATCCATCCAGGCTTCTCTCTAGCTCACCGTTCTTCTGAGTCTCAGGCCATGGTGCCTGTAGATTGGCCCATTCCAGGGGTCTCCTTCATCCCTCTCTGTGATATTCCCTTCCTGCAATCCAGACATGTGCCACTATGTCACACCAGTTCTCAATTCCTGGGGTCCAACTTACCCCACTTTGCTGCGTGAGCCACCACTCCTGGGTCAGCTCATGCCCAGCCTCTTGTGTGTAGTCGGTCCCTCATCCAGTAGAGGAGTGCTCCACGCAGCCACTCATGGGCTAGACCCACAGCAAACACCCCCCTGGCCCATATGCAACCCTGGGCCCTATCATCTTGCAGGGCGCAGTGCTGCCCCCTGCGCCCTGAAAGCTCATTTACACTTGTCTGTTTATCAGAGAAATTAATATGCACCAGTTCTGTCTCTCCTGGTGAGGTTTCTCCACGCACTCAATCCACATGCACTGCTTCAGCTAAAACAAACAAAGAAAAGTTTACTGTGTACAGTAAGATTTTAAGTGATTACAAATCAACACAATATAAATCCAAAGATAACTAGCTCAAGGAGTTAGACGTAATCAAATAAAAGAAAACTCTTACTCTAAGCTAGGTTTGCTCTTCTCATCTGTGTTTCGGCTTACTGCACAGGTTGACTGTGACATGCTTTGCAGCTAGACTCTCCTTCCCTGTGGGTAGCCGCAACTCCTTGATGTTGCTTGGGAGCAAGATTTCAGTGAGCAGGGCCGTCTGGGGGTTGGGGGGGGTGAGAGGGGCGATTGCACCAAGCACACAGTTCTGTGGGCCCTGCACAGTCCTGCTGTGCGCAAGGCAGCAAGAGACTCGCACTGCCACCCTCCCATAGCCGCACTGCCCTCTGCAACTGCCCCACTGCCTTTGGTGCGGAGTCAAAGGCAGCAAGGTGGGGGCAGGAGTGCAGAAGCTGGCCTCTGCTCTGGGACAGCCCTCTCTCCCCCCAGGGCGGGGAACAATCAGCCCAGGAGCAGAATGGCCAGCCCACAGGCCAGACTTCATACTCTTGCCCCTCCCCTGGGCTGGCTGTTTTGCCCTATGGTTAGCGAGTGCCAGCCCAGAGGTGGGACAGTAGAGTGGAGCCTGGCCTTGAACCAGCTCACTCCAGAGTGGCTGGCTGGGGAGGGGGTCCAACCTCCAGGCCAGCCCACCCCACCCTCGTAGTGCCGGGGGAGCTGGGGGGACCTCAACAGGTCAATTAGCCCCAGGCCTCTCACTCCCCTAGGGACGGCCCTGCCTGTGAGAGTCCCTAGATCATGGCACCTCTGTCTTTTTGCAAGTTTCCTCTATACCCCATGGGGACAGGTGATTGTCCATGTCCACCAATGGGTGTGATTCCTACCACGTAAGCCAACATGCTCCCAGATGCTTAGGCCAGGCCATTGTTCCTATATGCATCCTCTGCTGGGTGTGGAAACACAGCTTGGTATTTGTCTGCAGCTATTTAACTCACATGCAACACAAATTTGGGGACATGATGTGGCAGAGTTTCATATTATACATATGAGTGACATTGCAGGAAACATGCTACCATAATATTCAGTATGTCAAGAGCATTCAAAAAACACCTAAAACTATGTACTTTGCACAAATGAACCTGAATGATGCACAGGTCACACCACAAGGGTGTAGGTTGCGTGCAGCATGTCACACTATCCCTTTTCTCATCAGGGCTCAGCCCAAGTGTAAACTTCTTCCTGAAGCATTGCTTGCAACCTCACTGTCTCAGGCTTTTGTGCACCTCCCCGGACCCAGTGACTGTCCAGCTGATGAGGATCAGCCAAGAGGTGAGATTGAGCATGTTGCCTGTTTCAGGCCTGGGAACAGCCAGTTAACTGCATTTGAACCTCCATGAAGCAGGTTGGAAGAATTTTTGAAGGTGAATTGCTGGACTAGTGCTTTGCAGATCTGCATTGGATCAGAATCTGGCATCTGATCTGCCTGACACTTGAGCCATTCATTTCTCCAGAGATAAGGGCAAACAACCCTTGCCACCAGTCAGCAGTTAAGTCAGGGATCGGATAGTAAATATAAAACCACCACTGATCAGATCAGTGGGTGGCACAAAGACAGGTGAGTCCACTCTAGTGAGGGCAGTCAGAGCAATTCGGCTCCATCGATAAGTCACGCCCATTCCAGCACAAATGTGTTCCTGTAGATTGGTTGTCATAGATGGGTAGATTGTGGGGTAGGCGGGTGGATAAATAAATCAATGGATGAGTGAATGAGTGAGTGGAAGAAAGCAAGGAAGAATTAATTGATGGATAGATGGAAGGATGAGTGGATGGATGGAAGGGTGGATGGTTGACTGGCTGATTAGGTGTCTCGACCAGTGGTTCTCAACCTTTTCCAGGTTGTGATGCTCTTGCTTGTGATATGCTGCCCTACAGGACACACCAACCCACCCCCTCACCAGACCAAATCCAGCCATCTCCCCAGCTCTCCGTGACACACTTATCAATGTGTGGCGATACGGTAATGTGTCCCAACACAGCAGTTGAGAACCACTGCTCTAGACACTTAAGGGATGCCCACACACACTGTTTAAATCAAAATAATGCTGGTTATTTTGATTTAAAAAATAGTAGGTCCACATGAGATTTCCTTATATTGAAATGAGGAGCTCCCTCTTTTCGATAGAAGGAAAGTCATATCAATACAATAAAACCTAGTTTTATATCGATACGATGGTTAAATCAAAACCGTTATAGTGATATAACACTGTATGGACGTGTTCTCTCGATATAACTGTTATGTCGATTTAACAAAATGTGACCTTTTTTCTCCCAGGGTGCATGGCACCCAGGAAGGAAGGGCCAGGGATCAGAACCCTGGCAAGGGGGTAGGGGGTGTGGAAGGGAGCCTGGCATGGACTCCCCCACTGCTGGCTGGGCGCAGTTGAAAGGGAGCCCTGCGCCTGGCTTCCCTACTACTAGCTGGGCGATGAGGGGAGTGACCCCTGGTGCCCAGCTTCCCTACTGCTAGCTGGGCGATAGAGACGAGCCCCCCAGAACTGGCTTCTTCTATGCTGGCCGAGCATGGGGGAAAGGGTGCCCCACTCCCGGCTTCCTGGAGTGCAAGCCAGGAGCCGGGGTAGAGCCCCCAATGCCCAGCTCTCCTGGCGCTAGCCGGGTGGCGGGGAAGGGACCCCCAGTGCCCAGGTCCCCAAGCACTAGCCAGGAGCCGGGGAAGGGACCCCAGTACCCAGCTTCCCTAGCGCTAGCTGGGTGGTGGGGAGAAAAGCCCCCCATGCTCGGCTCCTGATACACAAGCCAGGCAGCAGAGAAGGGGCCCCGGTGCCTGGCTTCCCCAGTGCTAGCTGGGTGGTGGGAAGAAGACCCTCCCGTGCCTGGCTCTTGGCGTGCAAGCTGGGCGGCAGATCCCACCACCTGGCTTGTGCGCCGGGATCCAGGCGTGGGGGGCTCTTCTTCCCACTGCCCAGCCAGCCCTGGGGGAGCCAGGTGCTATGGGTCCCTTCCCAGGCTCCCCGATAGTGCATGGTGAGGTGTGTGCTGGGGTCCCTTCCCCGCTGCCTGGCTAGCACGTGGAAAGCTGGGTGCCAGGGGCCACTTCCCAGCTTGCACTCCAGGAAGCCAGGTGTGGGGGTCCTTTCCCCGCTGGCCAGCCTGCGCAGGGGAAGCCGGGCATGGGGGCTCTTCTCCCCACCACCTGGCTTGCATGCAGGGAGTCGGGTGTGGGGATCCCTTCCCCTCCTACCTGGCTAGCGCCCCAGGAGACGGGCACTGGGGTTCCTTCCCCACACCTGGCTGAGCACCCAGGGCTGCACCCAAGCGTGCGGATGCCTTCTCTCCTGTCCGGCTCGGTACACCCAGAGCTGGGTGGGGGTGATGGTTTTCCACGCCACCTGGCTCACAGGGTGAGAGCCAGGCAGGGGATTGGGTGGGTGGCATGGCCCGTCCTGGGGGCCATGTTGCCACACCTCCCATGGTGCCCCTGTCTTAAATCAAACTAATAAGTCCTTTCCCTGGACATGCTAGTTCAATCTGATTTTTAGTGGGGACCTGTTGAATTGATTTAACCTCAATCAATTGAATGATTTTTATATTGATTTCATTAAATCAGTTTAAGTTAAATTGATTTACCTTCCTGTGTGTAGCCATAGCCTTGGATGATTTCTGATCACTTGCTCAAATCCCTGAGAAGCCCAGGTGTGACTGATGCTTCTTCAAAGCCATCCACCTTCCATGGGACTAAAAGGGGAGGCCAAAAAGCTGAGACAAACTCTGAACAAAGCGGAGATGGAGGGAGACAGGAAAAATGGCCTCCCGCCAGTGACCGCAGCAAGAATGACAGTGCTAATGGCCCATGGCATCCCCAGGCACGGCCCTCATTGTATAACCATCGTTTGTCAGTATTAATTGTAAGCTCCCAGTGAAAACATCCTGTCACCTGTACATTGGGAGCAAGACGCACCTAGAAATTACAGTGCCTCGTGCCCTGAAATCCCTTCCCTGCTGCCTGCTCGGCTCAGCCCAGCTGGGCTGGGAAAGCCTCCCACTTTAATCCTAGCTAGCAAGCTATGTACATACACATCTATCTATCTATGGATCTACAGGGGGATGAGCTAGAAGGGGACTGCACAGCCCCCTAGGGAGAAGATCCAGTTATGACACCCAAGCTACATCACAGCCACTCACTGCGTGGGGTGCTAGACTGGTTGGCCAAAGAAACCTTTCCACCAACTGCCCTGCCTACCCCCAGCCCCACACCCTGCAGCACAAATACTCTCACCTCCCAGGCTGGTACACGGGCCTAGCCCAGACGGACTTTCCTGGGCAACCCATCCATGGCTCCTTAGTGTCAGCTGAGCGTGTATTTTCCCTCCGCCCCGTGGATTCCCTGCTGTTAAGCCACCATCCCGTCATGCCATCAACTCTCCTTGGTACCCCAGGCCAGCTGATTTCGCCCCACTGTCCCAGGCAAGGCCCAGTTATGGACATCTCTCTGCAAAGGCAGCTTGCATGGATCTGAAGACCCCATGAGATAGATGGCGTGCCCCTTCCCTGGGGCACTGGCTTGAGGGATGAATTTCCAAAGAGATAGCCGTCTTAGTCTAGTCCAGCAAAAAAACAAGGAGTCGCGTGGCACTTTAAGACTAACAGATTTATTTTTCGCATGAGCTTTCGTGGGAGAAAATCCCACTTCATCACATGCTCCGTTGAAGCATCTGACGAAGTGGGAGTTTCTCCCACAAAAGCTCGTGAAAAATATATCTGTTAGTCTTAAAGTGCCACACGACTCCTTTTTTTTTTGAAGGATGAATGCCTCACTGGGGAAAAACAGGGACCTTATTTCCAACTGGATTTGCCTGACTTTAATTTCTCGTGCTTGGCAGAAACCCCACTACCTGAACAGGGCCCGAGGCCCTCAGCATATGAACCTGAGATTCTGCTGATGGAGTTACACCAGCATGCAGCCCACCACTTCTCTGTCCCTGCATCCAGGATTTTGCATGCCTAGCATCAGCCTGGTCCCAACAGCTTGGTCTGAAGTTACTCAGGGATCCTCTGGCAGATCCGAGAGCAGAACCCAAGGGTCTGGGCTCCTATCTCCCCTCTTGTCCCTCTCTTGGTGGAGGAAAGAAGCCAGGAGTCTTGGCTCGTCTCTGCTTCAACCCGAGACTGGCTGCCAGCCCCTTAGGCCACCCTCTCAGGGCACCTAGCCTGGCGCCTCACCACATCTTTACCCCCTAGAGCAGGGGTCTCAAACTCAAATCAGCATGAGGGCCGCATGAGGACTAGTATGTTAGCCCGAGGGCCACACCACTGAAACCTTTTCATACAACAATATTGCAAATATCAGTAACGATAATGTTGTTGAGGGCTGCAGGAAATAGCTTTACGGGCTATGTGTTTGAGACCCCTGCCCTAGAGGCTAAACACTGGCCCCTGGCATTAAAGAGCCATGGTTCATCTCACAGGTCTCCCCATCCTCCAGCGGCTGGGCCTTTAACCGGGCAGAGATGGGGCTGGCGGGGAGCAAGGGGCACTGACTCACCCCATATCTCTGGCATCTGTTGTCTAGTAACCAGCTCATTTTCTGTCCTTGTCCTGTCACCCCCTCCTCCTCCCAGCAAAGATTGTCACCAAGGTCTCAGTCATGGCCTTGATCACAGCCTCTGGGGAGGGGTAAATAATTAACAGTGCTGGAGGCCCCCTGGGGATTGGCAGGGAGGGGAGGTTGGCACTGACATCGCTGCTGCCTCCAGCACCCGCCCAAAGGAGCAGAAACAGCTTCCTTCTTGGAGCAAAGATCCTTGGGAATCCTCCAGCCAAGCGAAATCCTGCACAAATCGGTTCTGATCTGTGCAGAATCTATCCAGCACCTGGTGCAAAGAGGGCCCTGATCTTGGCCTTGGTCTAGCCAAAATCATGGGTCCTTTTCCATCAGCTGCTGCCCAGACCTCAAGTAAGATTTGGAATTGCATCATTCCCAGAGCTCTGGGGATCTAAACTAAGATCAGGGCCCCTCACTGTAAAAAAAAAAAAAGCATCAGCCAAATGTAAGATGTTGGGCTCAACACTGAGACAATTTGGTGAAATGCAATGGTCTGTTTCATACAGGAGGGCAGAACAGATGATCTTGTCCCTTCTGGGCTTCAAGTCTATGACTTTATCCATTCGATTTCATTGCACGTGGATCCCCCCCCGCCCCAACACACACACCCCAAGTCCCCTTTTATTTAGGAAAAAATTCTACACCTATTGGAAGATACTTGTTTATTGTTCACGATGTTGGTTCTTGCTGAAAAAAATCCACCTGGGGCTTTTCTAGTCTGTCCCCGCCCCCCACGCCTTCAGTTGCTTTGAAAACGTAATATTATTTCCCCTTGAAAACATATTTAAAAAAAAAACTTGTCAAGTCAGAAGAAAATACATTTAAAAAAGGGTCCCCTGCCATAGTCTCAGTTTTTTTAAATGGAAATTTTAAAACCATTTGAGAAATTAAAATATGAACACATTTTTATCACCCCCCCCCGAAGTTGTTTGCTTTTAAAATAACAAGGAGCATGACTATTCCTTTGGAAATTGCTTTTAAAATGCTTGCACTAGTGAATATACAGACAATGGACCGTGTTTCCTTTTCATTGAGATAGTTTCTTGGAGATTTGAGGCAGTGGGCAAATCAGAAAATTTAAACCCTTCTTTGTTTGTTTCTGGCAAAAAAATAAAATAAAATAAAATAATTAAGCCAAAAATCTTTCGGACTTTCTTTTCTTAATGCAAATTCTCTGTGAAAGTTTTTTTTTTTTAATAAAAGGTCATTTTTAGTCAAAAGAAATTTTTACCAGCTCTATATTTTTGAAAAAAATGGACAGGTTGGCATCCCCCAAAAATTCCTCTTTGAAAACCTCCAGTCACCATTGGTTGTCAGCTGGGGATCGGGGTGAGGTGGAAGGAGTTTGGAGCTGGGACAGCAGTGGAAGTGGACATCTTGGGATACCCAGTTTACCCTGATCTTACCTGGGATAAGGTTAGGACTGACCAGAGCTGAGCAAAGGAGACTAAAGAAACTCACAGCCATGCTTGTGAAGATGTGAAACTCAGTCCGCAACATTGCAAGGTAGCACCGAGATGAGGCCACCTGGGCAGAAAACGCAGAAGCAGCTTGCTTTTTTCCCTGCTCTAGTTCAGCACTGCCTTGCTGGCTCAAGCACCACAGGACCTGCTTGAATAACCTCTCCCAGGTGAGAAATGGAGCAGATGTTGGATTTTCCACTGGCGCTTTTCAAGTTCAAAGGAGTGAGGTCAGGAAAATCCTCTGGGGAAGTCTTGAATTGGGGTCCTGGCCTGGCATAAAGGATCTTGGCTCTGAGGGGTGCCAGGTTCAGGAGATAAATGGATGGCGGGGAGGGCGGTGGACAACCACAAGCCACGTATGAAAGCTAGGGGGGAAGTTATGTCTTCAACCCAGCCTTCCAGAAATGTTTTGCTGATCTGGAGGGCTGAAGTTTGTTTTGATCTAGCCAGCCCTCCAGTAGACCCCAGCATGGCAAATCTCACTCCAGGATTGCACCGTGCTGGTAACTTGCCGGGGAAAACAGACCAGATCTGTGAGACAGGCTTAATCTGGGAGGGACGGAGAAATCCCTTTGCTGGCTAACCGCCCTTCAGGGGCAACAGGCCTTTTATTCTCAGGCTGAATGAACATGGCCCAATTCAGCGCCCAGTCATTTGCAGTGGTTCGGTCATTGCCTGACACATTAAATGAGGAAATAGCAGAGAAATCACCCTTCGCTGGGGCCCAGAAACCTGGGTCAGGTGCCCCCTTTCTCTTCTCCTTGCTAAGGCTAACGGGATGCCCTGCGGATTGTGCAATGCACCAGTGTCCTTCTAACCGTGCATCCGGGAGAGTGTGCTACATGGCCTGTCTCCCACATCCGGCACTGGCTGCCTCCCAAGAGGAAAGGTGAGTAATCCCTGGGTGACAGGCATGCTGTTGTCAACAGGAAGGAGAGCGTTTGCTGGAGGTCTGTGCCAGTTTGGGTTGCCACCAGAGCAAAGTTTAGCGTGCCCTCGATCATCACAGTGGAAAGGGTATCCCGGCTTGCCCTGCTTCCCCACATTCCCCCCCGTGAGATCAGACTTTCTCTGTCAGCATCACCGAGGGGTGTCCCACGGCTCCGGGACTCCACCCCAGAGTGGGCTGCACTCAAGCAGAGCGCTGACTCAATGAGATGGGGTTTCAGTGCATGAGGGCCACGCAGGGACTGGGGAGAGGATGCTGCTCCGGAGGGCTAGTATGGGAATGACCCATGACAGACGGTGGACCACACGCGTTCTCTGGCACTGCTGACAACTGGCCAATGCTGGACCAGAGTCAAGGAATCAGTTCAGACTAGGTCACACTATGGGACCAGACCACCTAGGTCAGGCGAGCGGAAAGCCAGGACTCCTGGGTTCTCCCTCTAGCTCTGCAAAGAGAGTGAGGGCAAGTGGTTAAAGCAGGAGGGGGCTGGGAGCTAGGACTCCTGGGTTCTCTCGCTAGCTCTGCAAAGGGATTGTGGGGTAGTGGTCAAATGGGGGGGGGGTGGCTGGGTGCCAGGTTTCCTGGGTTCTCTTCCCTGCTCTGGGAGGGGAAGGGAGGGTAGTGGGATAGAGCAGGGATTCAGGACTCCTGGGTCCATTCGGTGGTCTTGCCTTAGCTTCCGTAAGCCTCGGTTTCCCCACTCTGTGCAGTGGGGCTGGACACTTCAGGTTCCCCCCGAGTAGCTGGGGGGTGGGTGCCATTGGCCAGTCGGCAGGGTCCTTGTCTGGCTCTCCACTCCCCAGCCGGGTGGGTGCCCACAGTGTGCCCGGCCCTGATGGGGGGGTTACAACCATTAATCCAAACAAGGCTGCCTAGCCCCAGCACCAGGGCAAATCCTGGAGGCCTGGCCCCGGGCCCCAGCTCTTGGCAGACGGTCTTGGGGGCGTGGAAGCTCCTGCACCTTTGGGTCTCTGGGGAGCTTGTGTCCCGGCACTGGCTTCTGGTCCATGCCCCTTGCACCAAGAGTGGGTGGTTTGAGGTTAGGTGTGGGGGGGTGGATGGGTCCCAGCAGGGCCCTTCCCGCAGCTGGCAGGGAACCCAGGAGTCCTGGCCCCAGCCCCTCTCTGCTCTTGCCCCAGCGCTGGAAAAACAAGCAGCTGCTCTGGCCCTGTGGGGGGGAGAAAGGGAGACCAGAGGCTGGGAGCGAGGAGTCCTGCCCCCTTGGCTCTGGGGGGATAGTGGGGTGGTTTGGGGGTGGGGCTGCTAGCCAGGACTCCTGGGTTCCCTGCCCGGCTGTGGGAGGGGAGTGGGGTGTAGTGGTTAGAGGTGGGGAAGCTCTGGGGGGGGCAAGGCCTCTGTTCAAGCCCCAGCTCCGGGAAGGCTGTGGGGTCTGGGGGTGCAGGGAGCCAGGACTCCGGGGCTCCCGGCGGGGCGCGTTGGTCGCTCGGGGAGGGACAGAGCCAGGGACACCCCCCGCCCCGGCCACACCCCCAGGAGCCCGGCCCCGCCCCCAGCCCCGTTAGCCGCTGCTCGGCCCCGTTATCCCGCCCCGACGTCGGCTCAGCCTCGCCGGGCGCCCGCTCCTGCGCCCCTCTTGCGCGCCTCGCTCCCGGCCCCCGGCTCCGGCCCTGCGCGCCCCGCTCCTGCGCCCCGCGCTGCGCGCCCCGCTCCTGCTCCCATGGGGGCCGCGGTGGAGGCGGGGGGCTTCCTCCTGGGCACCGTGGGCTGGGGGCTGCTGGGGGTGACGCTGCCCAACAGCTACTGGCGGGTGTCCACGGTGGACGGCAGCGTTATCACCACCTCCACCCTCTTCGAGAACCTGTGGCAGAGCTGCGCCACCGACTCCACCGGCGTCTACAACTGCCGCGACTTCCCCTCCATGCTGGCGCTGTCCGGTAACCCCCCGAGCCGGGATCCCCCTTCCTGGGCGCCCAGCAACCCCCCCAGAGCCGGGATCCCCCTTCCTGGGCGCCCAGTGGCACCCCAAAGCCAGGATCCCTCCTCCCACTGCACTCAGCACCCTGCAGAGCTGGGATCCCCCTCCCCAGGTGCCCAGCAACCCCCCCAGAGCTGGGATCCCCCCCTCACCGTGCACCCAGCCCCCTGCACAGCCAGGATCCCCCATGCCCTCCCCAGATGCCCAGCCCCCAAGAGCTGGGATCCCCCCCTTCCTGGGCACCTAGTGCCACCCCAGAGCCAGGATCCCCTTCTCCTCCCCGGACACCCAACCCCCCAGAGCCAGGATCCCCCTTCCTGGGCACCCAGCCCCCCAGAGCCACGATCCCCCTTCCTGGGCACCTAGCGGCCCCTCAGAGCCAGGATCCCCCACTCCCTGGGCACCCAGCCCCCCCAGAGCCAGGATCCCCCCTGCCTTCCCCAAGACACCCAGCCCCCCAGAGCAGGGGTCCCCCCCATCCCTGTGCACCCGGCCCCCTGCAGAGCCAGGATGCCCCCCTCCGCTCCCCAGGCACCCAGCCCTAGAACCAGGATTCCCCCCTCCTCGGGCACCCAGTCCACCCCCCAGAGCCAGGACCCCCCTCCCTGGGCACCCCCAGCCGTTCTCTGCCCCCTCCCACGGGCCTGCCCCAATCCCTCCCCAATGACTTGGGTGGCTGTGGCTGGAGGCAGGCGCCCCTCGGGACATCTCCACAGGCAGATAGTGAATGGGGAAGGTTTGGGGCAGGGCAGAGTCTCTGGGACCCCCCCCCTCGCCCCCTGCCCTGGGGAAAATCACAGGCTACACTGGAGGTGCTTCTAGGGAGACAAGGAAAACGGGGGCTGAGAGGGGGCAGAAGGTGCAGATCCTGCCCAACGGGGGTGGCTGGGAGCCAGGACTCCTGGGAGTGTGTCTTAATGGGGCCCAGTGTCTTAAAGCTGGGGGAGGGGAGGGATTCAGGACTCCTGGGTCCTGTCTGTGGTCCTGCCATAGCAGCTGTGTGCCTCGGTTTCCCCTTTCTTTGCAATGGGGCTCAGTGTTTAGAGACAGCAGCTGAGGAGTGCTTGCCATCTGCCAGCCTGCCCGCAGGGGATGGTGAAGTGTCCCGCACCCCACGGCCTAGCCAGGGAGGTGCCCGTGGTGTGCCCAGCCCTGCGTGGGGGCGCAAACGTTACTGCAAAGGGCGCTGCCTAGCCTGGTGCCAAGCAAATCATGTGTCTGGCCCCAGCCCTTGGCAGGTTTTCCGAGGGGCATGGAAGCTTCTGCTACTTTGGGGCTTTGGGGAGGTGCCCACTGGCCAACCCGTGTCCTGCCCCATGCTTCCAAGCACCTTGCACCTGGCACGAAGGGCAGGTGGTTGGAGGTTAGGTTTAGGGTGGGTAGATTTGTCTCTAAGCAGCGCCCCTCCCGCAGCTGGGAGAGAACCCCGGAGTCCTGGCTCCCAGCCCAGTCTCGCTCTAACCACTGGACCACACACCCCCTCCGTGAGCCAAGGAGAGAATTCAGGAGTCCCAGCTTCCAGCACCACTTGCTCTAACCACTAGATCCCACTCCCCTCCTAGAGCTGGGGAGAAATCCTGGCTCTCAGCCCTCCTGCTCTAACCACTAGTCCCCAGAAGCAAGCAGTGCTGTGTGCACAAAAAAGCCCAGGCTCCAGCAGGGAGACGGGGGTTTGATCGGTTAGCCCGGTGGGAACTGGGCGTCAGGACTCCTGGGTTCGCTCCTCAGCTCTCGGAAGAGTGGCGATGGGGGGAGAGTGATGGTCTATAGTGGGTTAGAGCAGAAAACCGGAGGGGGCACCTTTTTGCCAGCTGCCTCTTGAGTGCAGCTCGCCCCCCAAAAAATTGCCCGTCCCGAGGATTACAACCTACTACTGCTTCCCAGCCCAGCCCGTTACTCAAAGCGCTGAGACTGAGTTCACGCTTGTGCCCTGGCTGAGCAGCGTGGCTCAGTCTGCAGCGATGTCTCCTGCTGGCATGGCGAAGGTTAATGGCAACTTAGGGGGCACAGCCTGGCACTGGCCGGGGATGGGCAGCCCCCCCAGTGACCTTGATTGGGGTGTGTGCAAGTTGCTGGCCCAAAGGTCCCTGCTCAGTCAGGGGATCCAAGGGGCGCCCCCGATCAGCCTGGAGGAGACGGCACATCGGTGCGAGGGGCCCTCATCTCCATCGTAACCCACAGTTTAGGAATCACCCTTGTTAAATACCGTAGCAGGCAGAACAAACAAAGAGTCTGGTGGCACTTTTAAAGGCTAATAAACTTATTTGTCACATGAGCTTGCGTGAGAGAAAAATCCCACTTCGTCAGACGCTTGATTTTCTCCTGCGAAACCTCAGGCAATAAATAAATTTGTTAGTCTTTAGAAGGGCCGCAGGGCTCCTGGTTTCTTTTGCTGAACTAGGCTAGGACGGCTGCCCCTTTGGAACGTAACAGGTGGCTGCACCGTGCGGCTTTTCCGCGGCTGGGCTGGGGGGAGCACAGCAGTCCATCACCATCGCGCCCGAGCACCCTTGGTGGTGTCCATCGCCACAAAAACCCCTGTCCACGAGGGGCATGCAATGAGCCCTGCTCCAGATGGGGAAAATGAGACGCCTAGCGCTTGACTTGCACTTTTCCACGGGTCACTTTTAAAATGGTTTGATTGAGGTCCCCCAAACTCACCCAGGGCGTCTGTGGTCAAGCAAAGAAATCAGCCCCCCATCTCCCCTAGGAGAGCAGGGCGGGGAGTAGACACAGCGCAGAGTGGCTATGCCCCAATCTGCCCCCCCAGCAGTCCTGGCTGGGCAGAGAAGACCCACAGCGCCCCAGCCATGCATCCCACGGAGGCCTGTGGCTGTTGCTCTCCCTCCAGCTCGGCCTCCCCGTCTTCCCCAACAGCCAGGCTCAGGGGCAGGACTCCCACCCCACTGGCGGACCCACTCCTTGGCTGCTCAGCCCCCCCTTTGTGTCCTTCGCAGGCTACATCCAGGCCTGCCGGGCCCTGATGATCACAGCCCTGCTGCTCGGAGGCCTGGCCATCCTGTGCAGTGTGGTGGGCATGAAATGCACCAAGGTGGCCGACGGGAACCCCGCAGCGAAGGGCAAGATGGCTGCGGCTGGGGGCTGCCTCTTCATCCTGGCTGGTGAGGGCTCCTATGAGCAGGGAACTGCCCCAGCGTGGGCGGAGAGGGAGTTGGTCATGGTCCCCATCTGCCCCATGGGCCCTGAGAGGAAAGGAGCCCCAGCATTGGGTGCTTCGGCCATGACTCCAATCTGCCCCCCAAGGTCCACGGGGTCAGAGAATAGCCACAGTGAAGCAAGCTCTGGTTATGCCCCCCATCTGCCCCCTATGGGTCCTGGGGGCAAGGAATAGCCACAGTGTGGGGTGCTTTAGTCACAACCAAGATCTGCCCCCTAATGGTCGGGGGGGGGCAATAATGCTGTTGGCCATGCCCTTGATCCACCCCCTATGGGCCCTGGGGACAGCGAATAGCCCCAGCACTTTGCAGGCAGCAGGCCATGGGGGTTGTCAGCCTTTCCCCCCAACTAACACTCTCCTCTCCCCCTAGGGCTGAGCAGCATGGTGGCGCTCTCCTGGTATGCCTTCAACATCACCCGGGACTTCTTCGACCCGCTCTTCCCCGGCACCAAGTGAGTCAGGTGGGAATCCCGTCTCCCATGGGAGGTGCAGGGGGGCGAAGGGTTGGGTTGATCTCTGCCTTGACTCGTTTCTCTCCGTGGTTGTAGGTATGAGATTGGCCCAGCCCTGTATCTGGGCTGGAGCGGGTCCCTGCTGGCGATCATCGGGGGCGGCTGCCTCTTGGGATCCTGTCGCACCCACTCCTCGCAGGACAAGAGGTAACGGTGGGGAAGAGCCCCTCTGAAACCCGAGAGTGGCCCCTTTGTGGGGAAACCCCTATTCTGAGCAGAGAGGGGGGATTTCTCCTCCCCAGCCAGCCAGCCCTGGCATCCTGCTCCAGTCCTTGGTTCCCAGGGTTTGTGTGACCCACACAACCCGCCTTTGTGTCCCACCAGCTACTCCTACAGTGCCCCCCAGGCTGTACCCCATCGCCCACGGAGAGGATCTGATGCCAGCAACATCAGCAACTACGGCAAGAATGCCTACGTCTAGCCGCAGCCACCCCCTCCGGAGTCTGTCACCTCATCCCCCAGCTGCCCTTGCAGGGCCGTGCCGCCCCAATGCCAGCGGATGCACCGGATGCACCAGGCCACGGCCGCTCGCTGCGGGACCCAAGAATGTGGGAACATGAGGCCAGAAAAGACTTTGTATGATCAGTCAGCCCCACCTCCTGTGTCACCCGAGGGCCCTTTGAGGGCCCAATGATCCACACCTTGTGCTGCAGAGAAAAGCAAGAAGCCCTGAAAGGTCCTTCCCAATCTGAGTTGGAGGGAAATTCCTTCCAGCCACCCCCCATCTGGGGATCTGTTGGACCCAGAACATAGAAGCAAGAACCGGCCCGGCAGCTAGACGACTCTTTGGCCCAGCCCAGCACGCTCAGTGTCTTGTCTCCGTTGACACTTCAGAGGAACCTGGAAAAAATAACCCCAAATGCGCCTGGGTATTTGTGCTTGGGGAAATGGGTGAAAGGGGGACAGGAATTCCTTCCTGACCCTAAGTAACCAGATAAAGCCTGGCAGCCTGCGTCTGGATTAGAGCTTGCCATGTATGAACAGGAATTTTTCGATGAGTTTTTTGTTTCTCCCCATTGGAAAATGCTGATCCATGGAAATCAAAACCATTTGAGGGAAGGTGCTGGGTTCGATGTAGTGCCATATTCTAGGGCAGGGCAGGAAGGGGCTGAAAAAAAGGCTCATTGTAATGGGGACATTCCACTTTTTGGTTCAAAACAACTTTGTTGGGTCAATATTGAGGCTGCTTTTCAATGCAGGAAAAAATAATAAACAGTGAAAGCTCAAACTGAAGCAAAACATTGACATTGTTGCAACGCAAGGGTTTTGTTGACCTGATCTGCAAAACGGTTCTTGACCATGGCGGAGGTTTCCCTGTTGCATGCTGATTATTTCCCCCCTCAGCTTGAAAATCCATTTGGGCTGTGAAAACAGAGCCCAGCCGTGATGGTGCAGTGACTGTCTTGCTGGCGGATCTTGGTGGAGGCAGTTGACTCCATATCCCCGTGGAGCTGGACCCCTCGAGGCGACAGTGGGGTTCTCCTGGCTCAGTCATATGAGACAGCTTCCTTCAGCCACATGGGGTTTGCCGCTGTGGTTGGGAGCTGCCCGGGAAAGGCTGACATATGTGTCCACACTTTGTACGTGGTTTGTATAAAATAAAAACAGGTTATTTTCATGCAACGGCTGGTAGTTTCCTCAGGAGCGGGATTGGGTGGATATGGGTGAACATGAGGATTTTTGGAGGCCCAGTCCAATTTTAGTTGCTCAACCATCATTTTGAGGCCTAGCACAATTCAGGTTGCTTGCTTGTCTAGTCTGATCTCAACAACTGGACATCTTCTGGTTGGCAGAGACAAACAGGACTACTGAGTGACCTCGCGGATGTTTCAATTTCTATGTACCAGGGCACATGATAAAACGAAATACATGACATGTACACTTGCAACTGCACATAAATAATGGTAACAAAACCATGTTGTTCTTAAATCTCTAAAAGCACATTACTTCTATTATCGAGGTGTACATTCTCACTGCCTCTTTTCATGCCAAATGTTGGTGTAATGACCCAACGACCCTCGTTATAATAAAAATAACACGTAACCAAAACTAAAAACCCACTAAAAATATATAAAGAAATAAAAACCCCAAGAACACCAAAATACCCCAGCACTCTTGTCTGCATCTAACTACACAAAAGAGAACACCAATCAAGCCAAAAAACCCACTATCTCCCTAGCTAAGCCCCTGAAAAGAGCCAATCCTGCGTACAGCTTTCTAAGGCCCGGTCTATGCTAACTGGCAAACTTGGCGGCCGTCTGCAGGAATTATGCAAACTACGTAGTGTAGTTTGTGTATCTTACGTCAGCTCCTAACCTCTGTTCTACGCACCATCTCCTCCACAGTGTGCGGAGGGGAAATCTGTACCCATCGGTGCTTTGCTTTTTCTGGAGGTCGTTTTAATAGGTTGAGGTCCAGATCGATCGAACGGATCTTCGCTGCCCCTCAATTGAACTGGATAAATTATCTGACCCCAGCTGCAGACACAGCCTAAGTAACTGCTTAGTTCTCCATGTTTAGTAAATATATTGTAATTAATTTTAGTGTTTGTATAGTATATTTATAAAATACCTGGCACGTTAAGCCTTATTGAGCTGCGAATCAAGCATGCCATCTCTCACTAATCTCCACACTGATCACTAAACATCCACGATCAACCTGTAGAGCTGTTCTGACAACCCGTATCGGCTTGGTGTGGCGCTTGGTCCCCCTCTAGTGGTACCTACACTGTTAGAGGTTGATGAAATAAATCTTTTGGCTCATGCATTTTTACACACCCTAATTATCAGGCTTTGATCCTTGTCAATGCCAATAAAACTAAATATTGATTCTGCCCATGGCTGATCTAGCAAGACAGGGACCTTCGCCCTGAACCATAAAGAAGATCTGTGGGGTAGCAGGAAGGAGCTTTTGAGCTAATCTGACTTCCTGGTTCTCAAAACAATTTCACTCTCTACCCCGTAGCAAGCTTGGTAACTTGCCACTGGTCTAGAAAGGATATCCACCCCTTCTTTGCAGTGTTTGGCCCAAAGTTTAACCCCGTTCACTGGGAGAATAAAAAATCCCAACTAGAAATGCAGCACCATTTATCTAGTTTTAACTTTCAGTCATTGTTTCATGATCTGTCTTCCACAAAGGGATCTTTGATCAGGCCAGCTTCTGTTAGTGACATGGCCAAGGCCTTTTTGCTGCATGGCCCACTTCTTTGGCTTATCTTCTCTCCACTAAGTTACGTGACCATTTAGTAGGCAGGATTTTCCCCCTGTGCTCTGGGATCAAGTCACTTCTTTGTTCAGCAAGAACTCTTAAAAGCTTTTCTCATCAAGTATTTTTCTAACCTTTGAGTCACTTCTACAGCTCTGCTCTGCCCCCCACCAGCTAGTCGACATCCTTTTCAAAAGGGGAGCAGAAGAACTGTATTTGCCCATCCAGTGAGGGCCCCACTTAGGTGTAGCCAAAGGGAAACCCCTACTTGCTACCCCATTTAGACATACTAAGGATCCCATTTGGGCACAGCATCACCCTGGCAGCTATGAGTATGGGTATATTCCTGTTCTTCTAGGACTCAGCAGGTAGTTGAAAATCTGGTCCTGCAGCACCAGCCCTGAAGATTGTCATCCCTCCAGAACATGAACTCCCAACGGTGGTCCCTCCAGAACACCTCTAAAGTCCATCTGGAGCCCCCTCTTTCAACCTTGCAGAACCACCCTAATGTCCCCCTGAAAACCCCTGGGTCATCTCTCGAGAAGCCCCCTAAATTCTTTCTGGATCCCATCTGTCCACCTTTCAGAACCCCCTAAATTCCCCTGACCTTTGTCTCATCCCTCCAGAACCCCCCTAAAGTCCTACTGGGCCGCCTTCTGTTGTCCATCCATAACCACACTGAAGTCCTCCCCACCCTCTTCTGCTGAGCCCCCAGAACCAGCCTAAATTCCCCCGACCTACACCTGTCATTCATCCAGAAGCCCCTAAAGTCCTCCCAGCTCACTGGCAGTCGGCTCTCCAGAACACCCAAGGGGGTCCGCACAGGACCCCTCCTGTCATCCCTCTAAAACACCCCTAAATTGCCCCCAGACCACTGTGTCATTCCTCCAGACTGCCCCCCCAGGACCCCCATCTATCAACCCTCCAGAGCCCTCTTAAATCCCACCAGACTCCCTTCTGTAGTTGATCCACGAAACCCCCCTAAGCTGCCCAAAGACTAGGGTTACCAGATGTTCGGCAAAAGGAGGACACGTCCTCCTTTTTGCCTTGCCTTCCTCTGTCTTCCTGGCATTAGTGTAAAAGTGTCTTTTGTCCAGCTTTTCTGCTGGAGGCTGGGGCACCTCTCTAAAGCAGTGTTTCCCAACCAGTGTGCCACGGCACATGGGCATGCCCTCAGATCTGAGCGGGTGTGCCAAATTTTTTTTTCAAAAACTACTCCAAGAGCCCTGGATTGGCTCATGAATATTTATGAGTTCATTTGGAAACTATATGGTTGTGTGCCTCAAATTAATTAAAGGTAGCAAGGTGTGCCGCGGCAGAGAAAATGTTGGGAACCCCTGCTCTAAAAATACAAGCAGGTAGCTCCAGCCTGTGTTCCCTGCTGGCTCAGCCCAGCAGCAGCTGCTGATGGGGTTGGGAATTTGGAGAGGATCCCTTGCTGGGCTGGTGCACCTTGTTTGAGAGTGAGGAGGGCTGGGCCAGGGAAGTGGTTTGGTTTTGCCTTGTTGCTTCTGCTTCTCACCCCTGGCTTCTTTCCAGGCTCCAGCTCAGGTCTGCTCCCCTTTTCCTCCACCGGATTTTGGGGAAATCTTGATCTTATTTTTTGGAGGGGCTGGGGCTTTTTTTCAGCTTGATGGTGTCTCTGTCGTGCCCAGAGATACACCTGTGACTGCTGCTTCACTTTCTGCTTTGCTGCTCTAGGTAAAGTTCCTGGGGAGGTTTCTTTCTGTAATGGCTGGGCTAAGCCAGATCTTTATTTCTCCTAATGAACTGTGGCTTTTGGCAACAAATCTTTTGTTTAGTGGTCAAGGAAAGTTCAGTTTTGATTGTGAGGAGGTTTGAATCCATATGATTTTCCTTTTCTCAATGTGATTTTTTTTCAATTTGCTTCTCCTTTCCAAGTTGAGATTAGTCCACTATAGAGGTCTCCTTAAATTTTATTAAGATACACAGATGTGGAAGTATTACACCTTCTAAAATAGCTGCTGGGCTGGGCCTGATCCTATAGTTTAAATGAAGTCAGTGGGAAATTTGATTGGACAAGAATTACAATATTAATCCCTTTGTTAGTAGTTTATTAAATCACAGAAAACAAGCAGCTTGGTTTTTGCCTTTTGCTTATATATTTTATACTTATTTGTATTTTTCATTTAGGAAGAGTGTTTCTTTTGGTATATTTTGGAAACTGATCATTGCATCAAAGAATAGGTGCTGTCATCTTGGGTGGAGCATTTGATAGTCACAAATATCTAATTCTACTCTCCCTCATCATTCGATGTGTAGTTTACATAAAAGCTAACAGAAAATGTCAACTGTCATAAAATAGATAAATATCCATCTGTAGTTTATGGCAGACAAAGTAGAATGTGATGTCTCCAGAAATTTGCATTTTAGGTAAAAGGTTATGTTTCAGGCAGGTCTGCACATAAAAACCAGCAGCTCTCACTTCTTCTGATTTCTCCTTTCCTGTGCATGTAAAATTTAAAGAGCTTATCTGTGATTTTTTTTTAAAATACTGCACAGTGAGGCTCAAAACTGAGGCTAGACAGGGCTTTCCATACACTCCTCCTGCCTCCCCCAGTTGTCAGCTATTAACAGGGTTATACCAAATTTGTGAGCACCCCCTGCACCACACCCCTAATTTCAAGTCATGGGGTGAATACTGCTGACAGAGATTACTTTTCTTTTAGAAGCCAACACCCCAAATTGTTAGACTTCACGTAGTCGAGGGTCTGCCCCTCCGTGTGTCAAACAATGAGAGTGAATTCTGTGAAGGAACTTACTGTGTTTAAACTGATTTTAATCTTGTCCATAATGACTACATTAAATTTGTTGGAGGTTTGCTTCTGTTTGCAACTCACAATGTAAAAATATCAGTCGGGATAGGAGTTCTGCAGTGTGATTCTCCTTGCACCTTGATATAAACATTAAAGACTTAATTTTGTGACTCCTTAAAGTGGTTGGCTTGATGGTTACTTTAATGTTAAGATGAAAAATACTTAAGCCATTCATCTGATATTCTGGAGCTGCTGTTCTTGCAATTAATCTCACCGTGTAACTAGGGGCTAGGCAGATTTCTATGGAGTTGGGTGATCAATGGAGCAAGTGGTTGGGGGGCCTGGGTGGATGAAGGGGGCCCGGGCAGGGCCCCAGATGTGTATGTGTCCTCCAATGTCCTCCTTTTTGTACTTCCCTGTCCTCCTTTCCATGCTTTGATATCTGGTAACCCTACGTTTAAACCCTTTCCAATGTGAAATCAGAAGGGGGGTAACAAGGAGCAATAGTTTCAAGTTCCAGTTGGGGAGGTTGAGGTTGGATATTAGGAAAAACTTTCTCAGTGGGGGGGGGGGGTGAAGCATTGGACTGGGCTGCCTCGGGAGGTGGTGGAATCGCCATCTTTGGAAACATTTAAGGCCCCGTTAGACAATACCCTGGCTGGGATGATTTACTGGGAGCGGAGCGGTCCTGCTCTTAGCAGGCGGTAGGACTAGATGCCCTCACGAGGTCCCTTCCAACCCTATGAGTCTATGGGGGGTGTTACATGGTCCTTGGACACCTCCTACTGGAGGCCGCCCAGTCCTATCACACCCCATCCCAAAAAAAGAGCAGTAAAGGTGGGTCGTCCAGGCCTTCCTAGAAAAAAGTCCAGGGAAGCAGCCAATCAGATCCAAGAAGGCTCAATTTAAAAAAGTGCCGGGGGAGTACAACTCAGTTCCTGGCTCGGACCGGGAGGGATAAGGCAGAAAGACTCTGGCAAAGAAGCTAGTGGGTGGGGGAGCCTGCACAACCAGGGAACAAGACAAATAGAAGTCAGTGGGGTAGTATGGATCTCCTGTGCCTGGGGGAGCAAAGCCTGCCCCTGTGCCCCACCCCATCAGACCTCACATTCCCAGGGCAGGAGAGCTCCCCGGCTCCCATAGGGCGTTGCTCCCAAGATGCCCCAGAGAGGGGGCTTTGTAGCTGGGGGTGGGGAATGAGTGATTCTTGCTGTGGGGCAGTGACTAAGGGAGGAAATGATTCAATTTTGAGAGAAGTACCCATGCCGGCCTAGTTCAGCATAATCCCACTTGCCCATGAAAGCTCCTATGATAAAGAAACCTGTTAGTCTTTAAAAGTGTCACAGGTCATTTGACTTCACCGACCCTCTGTGTGCTGTTTCCAGACTTTGAATCCTTACAAATGCTCTGATTTGCTGTTGCAGTGTGACCTGATCCCATGTCTGACACTTCCCTGCATTTATTTTCATCCCATTCTGTAAGTTCCCCCTCTTCAAAGCATCTGACGAAGTGGGATTTTCTCCCATGAAAGCTCCTGCAATAAATAAATCTGTTGGCCTTTAAGTGCTACAAGACTCCTTGCTTTTTTTTGCTTTATTGGACTAACACGGCTGCCCCTTTGGACCTGGACTCCTTGTTTGTTTTTCTGATCTAGTTTTGGACACTTTCCACCACTTCTAGAGCTCAAGAACACAGAAAATCTGTAGATGCCCAGATTGATCAGAGTCTCATGACAAATATTTTATGAACATTTATTTGTAAACCAAAAGCCAAGAGAAGTCAAAATGTCAGCAATAAAAAGAGTTTCCTGGAACATGAATTTCCAGAAACACAAGACTCACTGTAATAATCCTTGGGGAGGAAGAGGTTAACACGCTGGTCAGTGAGTCCCAGGACAGCCAATAGGAATGAAGCACAGCTTTTTGAATGGGAACAGCAGCTTTGCCTGTCCTGTTTGGATGCAGCAGAGCTCCTGGGAGGATCAGGAGGAGGCCAGAGGAAGAATCCAGTAACATCCTTACCAGAGATAAGTTAAATTTGTTACTGACCAGGCGTGGGTAGAACAGGGAATGTTTATTTAGATGCGGTCAGGGTATTTTCTTTGTTTTTGGCTTGTTTCTTGGATTTCTCTGTGCTGAGCACATGTAACCCCCCCCCCCCGTAACTACCTAAGTTAATTCCCAGAGAAGCAACTCTCTGTGTTTATTATCTGTTCTTTTTGATTAAAGATTTTACCTTTTAATAAGTTCTGGTTCTGTTTCTGGTAGGGCAAGAGGTTTGTGCGCATGTGCCTTGGACTGCACAGGCAGCTACTAGAGGGAACCCTGTTCCAGTTCCAGCTCATATTGCAGCTGGAGTTCAGTCACTTTCCTGAAGGAGGAATAAAGAGGATCGCAAGTGCCTCACAGGGAGGAATTCCCAAGTGCGCCTTCCTGGGTCTCAAGAGGTTCTTTGCATTTGGGTGGTGGCAGCGATACCACTCCAAGGCCAGGAATTGGAGGCCTTGGGGACTTTTAAGAGCAGGCTTTAAGGCCAGTAGCTTTTAAGGCCTATTGCAGGCCCCCACCTTCTGCACTCAGAGTGCCAGAGTGGGGAAAAAGCCTTGACAGCCAGTTTACCCCTTTTCTTGGGGGGCACCGGAGTGGGAGGCATTGGCAGAAGAGCCTTTGCTGCCTCAAAGGCCTCCGGGGCAGAAGTGAGCAGTACTGGCTCCTGCCAGTCCTGAGGTGACCCCTTGGCAGGGGATGTAGAGCGGAGCCGGTGCTTTGGTACCACTACTGGTACCAAGCCCATCTTCCTTCGCTCTCTGGAAGAGTGGTGCTGGGTAGGCTACGGTGCTGAACTTGCATGGCGTGCTGAGGGAGTCCCTGAAGCTTTGGGGGTAGGCTGCCGCACTCCCTCCAGTGCCAAAGCACAGCGCTTTGCTCTGTCTATTATGGTCCACAGTTTGAAGGACCGACAGATACAGCACTCAGTGACTAAATGGGTTTCACCCAAGCACTGGAGGCACTTCTCGTGAGGGTCGTCCCACAGGAAGGCCTTGCCGCATGTAGCACAAAGTTTGAACCCTGGCTTGGCAGACGGCGAGTGGGAGCGATTTCCTTCTCTGAGGTTTTGTGGAAAAAGGAACTGAGGAGGGACAGGGCTGCGGCCATATATATAGCCACGGGGTGGCCAGGGGCGGGGGCCAGCAGCTCTGTTTTGACAGGCTAGGGCAAAAAGGTTACTGAATGTATCCTAGCAGCACTCGAAGGAATACCAAAAGGAATTACAACGCCTACTCAAGAAACTCCCTAAGACAGCACAAGAATGTATAGAGACAGAAACACCACCAGAACCACGGCCAGGGATGTTTTATCTACTACCCAAAATCCATAAAAAAGGAAACCCTGGACGCCCCATCATCTCAGGCATTGGCACTCTTACTGCCGGCCTATCTGGCTATGAGGACTCCCTCCTCAGACCCTATGTTATCAACATCCCCAGCTATCTTCAAGACACCACGGACTTCCTGAGGAAAATACAGTCCATTGGAGAACTTCCAGAAAACACCATTCTGGCCACTATGGATATAGAAGCTCTTTACACCAACATCCCACACAAGGATGGATTACAAGCTATTAGAAGAACCATCCCAGATGATGACAAAGCGCAGCTCATGACTGAACTTTGCGACTTTGTACTCACCCACAACCACTTCAGATTTGAGGATCATTTATATCTCCAGATCAGTGGCACTGCTATGGGCACCCGCATGGCCCCACAATATGCCAACATCTTTATGGGCGACTTAGAACAACGTTTCCTCAAGTCTCATCCCAAGACACCTCTTCTTTACCTGCGCTACATCGATGACATCTTTATCATCTGGACACACGGCAGGGATACTCTTGAAGATTTTCACAGAGATTTCAATAATTTCCACGACACCATCAAATTGAGCCTGGAACACTCCACACAGGAGATCCACTTTCTTGACACTACAGTACAAATCAGGGATAGACGTATCACCACCACCCTATACCGAAAACCTACTGATTGGTATAGTTACCTACATCCTTCGAGCTTCCATCCTAAACACACCACACGATCCATTGTCTACAGCCAAGCCCTGAGATATAACCGCATCTGCTCTGATCCCTCAGACAGAGACAGACATCTTGAGGATCTCTATCAAGCATTCTTGAAACTACAGTACCCAGATGGGGAAGTAAGAAAACAAATTGACAGAGCTAGACGGGTTCCCCGAAGTCATCTACTACAGGAGAGACCCAAGAAAGAAAGCAACAGAACACCACTAGTCACCACATACAATCCTCAAGTCAGACCTCTGCAAAAGATCATTAAGGACCTACAGCCTATTCTAAAAGATGATCCCTCTCTCTCTCAAGCATTAGGAGACAGACCACTCCTTGCCTATAGGCAGCCCCCTAATCTTAAACAGATACTCACCAGCAACTACAGATCTAACAACAGGAACATTGAAGCAGGCACACACCCCTGCAAAAAACCACGCTGCCAAGTCTGCCCACATATCTACACAACAGACACCATCATAGGTCCTAATCAAGCCTGCTACTCCATCAAAGGCTCATTTACCTGCTCGTCTACTAATGTGGTCTATGCCATCATGTGCCAGAAATGCCCCTACACCTTATATATTGGACAAACAGGACGAGCGCTCCGTAAGAGATTGAATGAGCACAGAGCTGATATCAGAAATCAAAGAACAAAGAAACCAGTTGCTGAGCACGTCCATCTTCCTAATCACTCGATGATGGATTTGTTAATGACTGTCGTTAGAGATGTACCTGGGACATCAAGACTCCAAAGAGAAACAGCTGAACTCGAAT
>ML682121.1:1688507-1714539 GCA_007922195.1 Podocnemis expansa | reverse complement strand
AGGTAGATCATGCCTGACTAACCTGATCTCCTTTTTTGAGAAGATAAGATTTTTTTGAATAAAGGGAATGTGGTGGACCTAATTTACTTGGATTTCAGCAAGGCATTTGACACAGTTCCACACAGGGAATTACTAGTGAAATTGGGGAAGATGGGGATTAATATGAAAATAGAAAGGTGGATAAAGAACTGGTTACAGGGGAGACCACAGAGGGTCATAGTGAAAGGTGAACTGTCTAGCTGGAAGGAGGTTACTAGTGGAGTTCCCCAAGGATCAGTCCTGGGACCCATATTATTCAACCTTTTCCTTACTGACCTTGGCACAAAAAGTGGGAGTGTCCTGATTAAGTTTGCAGATGACACCAAGCTGGGAGGTATTGCCAATACAGAGGAGGATCAGGATAGCATACAAGATGATCTGGATGACCTTGTAAAGTAGAGCATTAGAAATAGGATGAAATTCAACAATGGGAAGTGCAAGGTCATGCACCTGGGGACAAACAACAGGAATTTTTTCTTATAAGTTGGGAATGCATCAGCTGGAAGTGATGGGGGAGGAGAAGGACCTGGGTGTACTGGTTGATCACTGAATGACAATGAGTAGCCAATGGGATGTGGCAGTGAAAAAAGCTAATGTGGTCCTGGGGTGCATCAGAAGGGGTATTTCCAGTAGAGATAAGGAGGTGTTAGTACCGTTATACAAGGCGCTGGTGTGACCTCACTTGGAGTATTGTGTACAGTTCTGGTCACCCATGTTTAAGAAAGATGAAATAAAACTGGAACAGGTGCAAAGAAGGGCTACAAGGATGATTTGTGGAATGGAAAATCTTCTTTATGAGAGATGACTTAAAGAGCTTGGTTTGTTTAGTCTTCTCAAAAGAAGGCTGAGAGGAGATATGATTGCTCTTTATAAATACATTAGAGGGATAAATACAAGGGAGGGAGAGGAATTATTTGAATACAGCACCAATGTGGACACAAGAACAAATGGATACAAGCTGTCCTTCAGTAAATTTAGGCTTGAAATTAGATGCAGATTCCTAACCATCAGAGGAGTAAAGTTCTGGAATAGTCTACCAAGGGAAGTGGTGGGGGCAAAAACCTTAGGTGCCTTCAAAACCAAGCTTGATAAGTTTATGGAGGGAATGATATCATGGACAGTGTAGCTTGGCCATTGTCTGTCTTTTACTACTGGTGAGGGGTATGATAGTGACCTAGCAAGGGGCATTAGATGGAGTGGGTTTTATAGAATCATAGGTCAGAAGGGACCAATATGATGATCTAGTCTGACCTCCTGCTCAGTGCAGGCCACAAAACCTCACTGACCCATTCCTACAATGAACCTCAAACCCATAACTAAGCTATTAAAGTCCTCAAATCATGATTTAAAGACTTTAATATAGAGAATCAACCAGCAAGTGAGCCATGCCCAATGCTACAGAGGAAGGCAAAAAAAAAATCCAGCGCCCAAGCCAATCTGCCCTGGGGGAAAATTCCTTCCCACCCCCAAATATGGCGATTAGTTAAACCCTGAGCATGAGAGCAAGTCCACAACAGCCAGTCAAGAACTTCTCTGTAATAACTCAGAACCCACTCCATCTAATGCCCCTTCCCATTTCCCTATTATACCCATCACCAGTAGTAAAAGAGTTATTACAGAGTTCTTCTTGACCTGGCCATTGTGGACTTGCCCTCATGCTCAGGGTTTAACTGATCGCCATATTTGGGGTCAGGAAGGAATCTTCCCCCAGGGAAGATTGGCTTGGGCACTGGGTTTTTTTTGCCTTCGTCTGTAGCATTGGGCATGGCTCACTTGCTGGTTGATTACAGCTGGGGCGGTCCAGGCTGGATATTAGGAAAAACTTCCTTACTAGGCGAGTGGTGAAGCATTGGAATAAGTTGCCTAGGGAGGTGGTGGAATCTCCATCTCTGGAGGTGTTCAAGTCCCAGCTGGACAAAACCCTGACTGGGATGATCTAATGGGAGTGGTCCTGCTTTTTTTGGCAGGGGGTTGGACTAGATGACCTCGTGGGGTCCCTTCCAACCCTATGATTCTATGATTCTCTGTATTAAAGTCTTTAAATCATGATTTGAGGACTTTAATAGCTCAGTAATGGGTCTGAGGTTCATTGTAGGAATGGGTCAGTGAGGTTTCGTGGCCTGCACTGAGCAGGAGGTCAGACTAGATTATTATATGGGTCTCTTCTGACCTTAACGTCTGAGTCCCTGAGCTGTAGAGCCTCCAGAACCACCCTCAATTCTCCAATCCCCCATCTGATGACCCTCTAAACCCCCTAAAGTGCTACCAGATCCCCATCTATTCACCCTCCTGAACCCACCTACTTTCCCTGCAGAACTCCATGTCAGCCCTTTAGAACCCTTAAATGCCCCCATCTGATGACCCTATAGTCCCCTGCACCCTCAAAACGCTTCCCTCCTGGACCCTGTCTGATGACCCTCCAGAACCTCCTGAAGTGCCCCCAAATCTCAACTTCCTTAAAGTCACTCTGGACCCCCATCACTACTCCTGCCAGAACCCCTCCCCCAGTCTCCTCCCAGTCCTCTGTCTTTTGTCCCTCACGTGTGCCCTAAAGTCACCCTGGACCCCTGTCAGTCCGCCATCCAGAACCCCACTAAATTCTCTGGTCCCCCCTAAAGTCACTCTGGATCCCCATCTCTCCTCCTGGCAGAGCCTCTCTAATATCCCCCCAGACCAGTCTGTTGGCCCTGCAGAACACACAACACCCGCAACCCTCCCTCTGTTGTGCCTCCAGCACCTCCTTAGAAGTCCCGTCTCTCATCCCTCCAGAACACCCTGAAGTCTCCCCAGAACCCCTCTATATCTCTCCAGATCCCAGTCCCCAGCACCCCCTCTGTGCCCCTCCATAACCTCTCTAAAGTCCCCCCAAGCCTCCATTTATCATCCCCCCAGAACCCCTCCATCCCTCACCTGCCCCCTGCTCCAGCTCCAGCGACCAGCTCCTCCTGCTGTGGACTGAGGCAGATGCAGCTTTTGGGGTAGGTGAAGCAGGTGACAAGGCCTCTTTCCGCTTGGGGCCCTAGGCATGCACCTCCTTGCCTACCCCAAAAGCCACCTCTGCCCATCTCATCCCTCAAGAAACCCTCCCATCTGTCCACCCAGAAGCTCCCTAAAGTCTGTGCTCCCCGTAAGAGGCCCACAGAGAGATGGAGTTTAAAGGAGCTGGATTGTTTGGAAGGGCTTAGATCTGACTTTTATTCCTGGTTCTGTGGGGACCTGCCATGAGATTCTGCTGCTCTGTGCTTCAGTTTCCCCACCCAAGACTGCTAGCCTTTGGTGCAGGAACTGACTCTCACTCAATCTTTAGGTAGCAAGAAGGGCCCTAACCATGGTTGAGGAAGAGTCTCTACAGTGCCAGGCAAGACAGTGGCCCTGATCTCACTTTAAGGAGGGAAAGCTGGCACGATGGGAACCCTATCTCAGTTGGGGAATGGCCTCTACTTGGCCTAAGGCACGACCTGATTCTGGTTGGTGCAGTGCCAGGCAAAACAGGAGATCTAATCTGGGTCTGGGCCTCTAACCCCATTACCTCATTCAACTTCTTGCTCATAACTCTAATTCAAAGGCCCAAAACACAAGTGGGAGAAAAGCACTCAGGGTTAAAGATTTACCATTCATACAAGATTAGGGTTGGAGGGGACCTCAAGAGGTCATCTAGTCCAACCTCTGCTCCAATAAGGCCCATCCCAACCAAATAATTGCTGCTAGAGTAAGGCAGAACTAGGAAGTCACAGCCTGCATCACACCGAAACCCCACCCTACAAGAAAAAGATACTGAATCTTACAGTTAACTCTTTCAAGCTTCCAGGAACCACCAAAACTCCGTTCTTCCTTTCTAGCCCAGCTTGAGCTGGTGGGGAGAAGCAGATTTTAAAGAGAAATAGCAGCTTGTTTGCAATACAAATTTTAATTCCAACACTCAGGTTCAGGGCATGGCATCAGCTCCCCTGTTCCTGTTCAATAATTACAGTGTGCAAGCTGCTCCTGAAAATAAATTGTTAAACTCATATCTATAAAAGAGCAAGGGGGTGAGGGGAAAGAAAATAAATCCAAATCATTTATAAAACAGCATCTGGACAGACTGCAACGCACAACCATCCAACCCATCCCGGGGTGGTAGCAACTAGAGGAGGGACTGATTGCTCAGTGTAAGAAAGTCCTATTTAGGACTTCATCTGTCCTGCTAGAGATTGAGCGAGACCTAGTACAACAAGCATCAGACAGCAATAGAGAACCGCTTAGTCTCTTGGAAGGGAGCTGGGAAAGGGAAATATTAAGAGGGCTGCATCTCTTTGAACTACACAAAAGCCTGGGTAAGATTTTGCCTAGAAGGGAAAACCCATTTTATTTCTCTCTGAAAAATATACAAAGAAACATTTTTCCTGGAATTTGGGTGTGGTTTTGCCTGAAGTTGTCATTGCACAAGGGAGATTATCTTAAGAGAAAAAGTCATTTTTTTGGTTCATTAAAAACTATTTATAAACAATCCAGCAAAGTTTCCCTCCCCCCCATGAGAACTGTTCGTAAAATCACACCAACAGCAAAAACAATTCACTGGCTTTCACATACTTTCCAGGACCTGTTGGAGGTCTGCCATGTGGGTCCCAGGCACCCTCCATGAAGTGATGGAGTGCTTGGAAAAAAGGGGAGGCTCTGAGAAAAATCTCAACAAAAATGAGGGGGAAGAAGTGATTTTGGCTCAATTTTGCAGAGAGAGAATTTCAACCTTCTGGTGAAAATTCAAATTCTGACCTATTTTGATCCAGACCATGTCTACATTCCCACTTATGCCTTCAAAACTTCAAGACAAAAGTTTCACCAGCCTAAGTGGTAGTGCGTATAGCTGCTGTCGCCCATGGAGATGGTTTTATTGTATTGATAGGAGCCCTCACCCGCTGGCATAGAGTGATCTTACAGTGGCACGGCTGTGCCATGAGTATACATGTGCCCTCGGACAAGTTGACAGCTTCCTGGGCGATGTAGTTTGACACCCTGTGTCCCCTTTCTGGTCTGTAGCCCAGCTGTCCATGTTGGACTACATCTCCAACAGCACATTACCTCCTCTACTGGGGGGAGGAATGCATTGTGGAAGTCCCTGATGCATTGTGGGAGATGCAATCCGAGCCCCTTGGGAACAGGAGGCGGTAAGTCCCTGACCTGCAACTCCCAGGAGTCAAAATTGAACCATTTTATTTTGAGGCCTCCATTTGTTTTTTCCAGCAAAAAGCTGTAACTTTCCAAAGCAGATGCTTTTCACAAAACGTCTCTTTGTGGCAGACACCTCAGGCCTGCCTTGGAAAATAATTACCCTTTAGATGGGAAATTTCCCATCAGCCTTCATGCTGAGCTTTCAATGCACACTGCTTTTCTCCTAAGTGCATGCTGGGCATTGGCAAATGCACACAAACAAGAAGAGACTGATGCCCGTCTTGAGGAAGGGGTAGGGTGGGTGGATGTCACACTCCACTGGTGAGATGCGACGAAGATGGGAGGCACAGACGGATAGAATCCAATCAGTTCTCCAGGAAATTTAGCAAAGAAAGAGCAATCCTTGAGACACCAGAAAGTGTTAACAACGCAACACCATCCCTCTTTGCAGATCACTGGGAAAGCAAGCGACCCAAAGACGGCCGGCTCCCTCAGCCCAGACAAGAAATGTGGCAAGAAACATTTGACACACTAAGCAGGAGGCGACTCCAATGTATGGGCAGGAGTCATTATGGTAGGAAAGGGCACACAGTGCCTCATCCCCAGTTGCTCCTCGAGTTCGGAGATCTTCCTCCCACCCTCAGTTAATTGAAGTGGAATTTGAAGTGGAAATTGCCAGAGCCGAAGGGGTTAAACTCAAAAGGCCACTGGTGGGGGTGCCCACCTCCCCCTTGCTGGTTCTCGGGGTCCAAGGGGTCATCTCCGGAGTCGAACTTCTGCCGCATTTCTGGAAAGGAAAGATGTGGCGATTCAGGGAATCTGGGGTAACGTGTGTGAGATCCTCACTGTTTTGCGTGCTCCCTTGAGAGCCCCCAGTGGGAAACAGAGGGCCAAGTCTCAGTGGTGTGGTGGGGCCATGTGGGTTCTCGGGGACAGGGTGGTGAAGCAGGTACTCCCCTGGTTGAAGGCCAGAGCATGGGACTCCATGATGAAAGGGAGCATGGAGAATGGGGGCAGGAAATGTCCAAACTTGCCAGGCTCAGCTGTGGACACAAGAGAGCCCCACCACACCTGTGGCAAGGAGGAATCTTGGGCAGCCCACTCTGGCTTGGATTGCTTCAGCACAGAAAGGCCTCAGCCTGGTTTGATGGGGCTGCATAGCTGGGGGCAAAGCATAGCAGAGTGCTGGAAACCAGGACACCTGGGTTCTACTCTGATATTTGGGTGAGCCCTTCCTTTCTCTGGTTCCCTTCCCTCTATAGCTTTGCGTACAGCTGGATAACATTGGGAGCAGTGCCTGCAATGAGACCCAGCAGAAAGCAAGACCCCTATGGCTGCCTCGGTCAGGACTGGAGAAGCTGTGGCTGGCTGAAGAAGCCCTGACTGGGGATGGGCCTGGCAGGAGTAGCTACGCCAGGGGCTTCTGGGTGAGTCCTGGGTGTGCCGTCTATTAGCTCTACATTCAATCACTGCCAGCCAGGCCTTACCTGGGTCTGTCAGAACCTCTTTAGCGGCTGCAATGTCGATGAATTTCTTCTCCGCCTCCTTCTTCTCATCCTCGGACTGGAAGTTGTCAGGGTGCCATTGCTGGGCCAGCTTCCGGTAGGCCTTGAGGATCTCCTGCTTGTTGGCATTTCTAGGAAAAATCCAAACAGCCAGAGTAAGGATGTGGAAAACAGAGCTACGCAGCAGTAGAGCGAGGTGGCCCAGGGTGGGGGGGAAGGCAGACATAACACAACCTTAGCCATCTTGCTATCCCTAATCAGGGCCTTGTCTACACTAGATATGCTACCAGACAGTCCAGTTTTGGGGTCCCCAGCTCCAAAAGGATGTGGATAAACTGGAGAGGAGTCCACAAGAATGACTCAAGGACTGAAAAAAAAAAAAAAAAAAAAAAAAAAAAAAAAAAAACACCTTACACTGAGAACTTCCAGCTCAGGTCTGCTTACTTTAAAACACAGAGATGGAGGAGCACTTGGTCCCAGTTAAATCCGGGAGGGCTGGCTTTAATTACCTCTGAGATCTGCTCCAGATCAGGGAGGAACTGATTCAGGGCAGAGCTATGGCTTGCATGATGCCAGAGGACAGAGTTGTGTCAATGGGGATATAGGAATTCCCAGGGGCTCTCAAACCATTTGCATAGGTACGTGAAGAGCAGGTTTCAGAGGATGTCGTGGAGCAGGAGGGCTCAGTCACACCAAGCCCATTGATCAGAGGTCTGGAAACTCCTTCCCACTGGGCTGTGGTTTGTAAGACTCCCACTGGAAGCTCAAAGGGCTCTGGGCACCCTTGGGGTCTGGCTGAGGCGATCCCGGTGCTGCTAGCCCACTCCCCTTGGGTCAATGGGTAGATGTAAGACGGGACACCCACCTCCGGATCCCCAAGATCTTGTAGTAGTCGCGCTTCTTTGACTGCTTCAGCAGCTTCTGGGCTCTCTCCAGCCCTTCCTTTACCTCTTCATTCTCCCCGTCAAACTCCTTTGCCTCCTGGTAATCTTCCACCGCTGCAAACCAAGCAAGAGCTGTCTCACTCCATGCTCTGGTCCACTCTTCCCACAATGCAATGCTGCCAGCCAGTCACTGCCTGGCCCCACAGTGCCTTTTGCTGCCAAACTAGCCAAGAATCATCATTACCAATTGCCAAGCACGTACTGCTGCTGGGATGTGCACACCAGGCTCTCTTCTGTGGGCCATGCTCCCCAGGGGACTACCTGGGGGATTGAATTACATCTCCCATGATGCATCATGATGGCATTTCCTGACACCTTCCCTCTCCAAAGAGAGCTGATGATGGTGCATCATGGGAGACGTAGTTTAATCAAGCCCTTCAGATTTGTAAGGAACCTGAACTACAGTTCCCATGAGGCAATGTTTCTTATCTCTAAGAGGGGTGGCAACAGTGCATCATGGGCTATGCAGTCTGACAAAGGGCCCCAGCACTGCATCACCTCAACGGTGCTACAGCTGCCCAACCACATCAATTTTTCTGTGCAGTCTGCATCTGCCTCCATGGTTGCCCCCAAATATTTGGAAATTGAAAATTTAAGACAAAAAACAAACTCCAGGGACCCCTGTTCTCTGTGAATTTTTGTAAGCCAATCTGCCCGCCCTGGTTTTTTGGACCCAATTTGTCACACCCCAGAATGGATTCCAGATGGTTTCAGGTCAGGGCTGGGAAAAAAATCTGTTAACCCTGATGCTGGCTGGCTGGCAGAAAGGGGCAGAACCCAGAAGTCCTGACACCCAGAAATCTGTTAATGGGTGTGACCCCTTCCCTGAGGGCTGTGCCCAGAGGGGTGGCACTGCTGGTGGCTGGGAGAATGGGGCAAACCACACTGTCATTCCCAAGCCAGCCCTGGTCTGGCAGGTTGGATCGTTTCTCTTGAATGTTCCCAAATAAAGGCCAGTTACAGACTTGCCCTTGGTCTGCCCCGAGGCCAGTTTATGGGGGGTGAGTTCTCCAGCTGGTGCTCTGAAGCAGGGGGACAATCTCTCCCGGCACTTCTGCGGCCTTACCTTTCTGGAACTCCTCATTCAGGATGTAGGCCTCAGCTCTGTCACGCAGGATGAAAATGTTGCGTGGGTCCCGCTGGTGAGCTTCCGTGCACATGTCAATGGCTTCCTGGGCCCGTTTGCTCTGTGAGGGTGGGGGAGAGACAGGTTGGGCTGAAGCCACATGGCTTGAGGCTACTGCACCGTCAACCCTTTGTGGGATGGGGATGACCACCCCCAGAAGACGCTCCCAGTGCTCCCAGATGCATTCTCCACCCTCACTGGGATGCATCCCATCAACATCAATGCCTTGGGCCCTGGGGGTAGTTCCCTGAAGGGGAAGCGGGTAGAACACAAAGACCTGTGACTAAATCAGTCTAAACAGTTCAGTGAGTCCTTCTGGACTCAAACCCTATGAAATCTATCAATTGTGGCTGCATCTCAGAGCTGGATGGAGTGAATACCTGTATAAACAGCCCTGCACCCTAACCCAGAAGTGGCTGCTGCTTAGTGCCAAGGCAGAGGTACCTGTATATACAACTGCCACACCCAATTCCAGATGTGGCTGCATCTCAGTATTGGGCGAGGAATACATACAGCCATCCCATCCCTGTTGTTTGTCTCCCCCACAATTGGGAAAGCCAGGCTGTGTGCAAAATCCTCTGTAAATAAGCCAGATAGCCCTAAAACACAGCTGACTCAGAAGCATGAGACTGCTTTCCGCCTGCTTTTCTCAACCCTGGCCACCTAGGGGCGCTCCCACAAGCTGTCCCCATGGCAAGCAGAGTGTAAACTGACTGAAGACAGGACTCACCTTAGAAAGGCAGTGACAGATGCGTGCCTTGGCCTTGGTGGTATAAACCTCCACTCGGGGCTCTGTCTTCATGGCTGCTTTGTACTTGTCGATGGCCTCCTCATACCTGTACCCCAGCAATGACACAGGTCATTCACCAGTGGGGCTCAAGCAGGCAAAGGAGGGGCAGAGGAATGGGGCCAAACTCGGAGCTGACATAGATGACTCTAGAGCTCCTGAAATACACCAGAGCAAAAGCGAAGCAGGACTTCCAGGTGGAAGAGACAGTGGGGATAATGGGAGAGGAGAGCCAAGGAAGTCAGTGCCACTTTTTAGGCATGAGAGACCCCAGAATGTGTGGCTGCAGGCATGAAGCCATCATGTCTGTTTACCCAGCCTGTGTCCCACCCTAGTGGTGGTCACATCTCACTGCTAAGGGAGGGGTCCCTGTATAAACAGCCTCCTCATCCCACTGCAGAGGTGGTTGCAGTTCAGCACTGGGCACAGGATATCCTTGCATAAACAGCCCCATGACCCACTCTAGAGATGGTCACATCTCAGGGCTGGGCATGAGGGATCCCTGTATAAACAACCCCTCACATCCCACCCCAGAGGCAGCTTCATCTTAGCCCCTCCACTACTCCCAGAATGCCTCACTCTCGCAATTCCAGGGCTGCTCCCTAGAGATGCAGCAAGGGGGGATTCAAGGTACCCCCCTACAGGTCTAAGTACCATGGCACCCACAGCTGTGAGGAACTGGCTCCTGGGAACCAGGTGCTGAGGGGTGGGGACCAGGCGGGGAGTCAGAGCGGGCATGTCTGTCACCTTTGCGCTTTGATGTGCTCCTCGGCTGATTCCAGCTGCTTGGAAAGCTTCTTGACTTGCTTGTAGTGGGCAAAGCAGGCCTTGTCATCCTGGTCTAATTTGAGACACTCACGTACCTGCCTGGGGAGAGGAGAGAGGGCCAGATGTCTGGGAGGCTGGATCCATGCCCCCAAATCCCAGCGCAACCCTGGTTCCTGCTTTGCCCCCCAGGCAAGGCTTGGAACCAAAGGAGGCTTCGCAATTGGGAGCTGGGCAGGAGGAGCCTGTTACCAGTGATGCCATATCCTTGAGTGTAGGAGACTTTCACCTCCAGAGGAGGGATTCGAGGCAGCGTGGTTGGGCTGTGTGTACCAGTGTGAGAAGCTGGCACTAGGAGAGCTGATGGGCCAGGGGCCTCCTTGTATCCCACCCTCCAGACCTCCTGCCAAGCCATCCTCACACCCTTCCACTCACGTCAAAGCCTCCTCATGCTCCCCCAGGTCGTAGTAGAGTTTGCTGAGCTTCAGGAAAGCCACTCGGTTGTCATTGCGGAGCTTGGTGGTGGGTTTCAGGTCCAGGATGGCCTTGGAGTAATCGCCGAGGAGGAGGTGACACTCGGCACGCAGCTCCTTGAGCTCGGGGTCCCATGGGGAGATCTGGGGCCAACAGAACAAATTGTCAGATCCAGAGCATGGCCAAGTCTGTACCAGTTACAGGGCACAGTCAAGCCCCTCACAGCCAAGCTCCCTCTGTTGGGACAGCCTGTGCTGGACAGAGCTTTGTAGCCTTCCCAGGCAGAAAATGGCCCTTCTGAGGCTCTATTATGGTTGAAAAGAAGAACCCAGGCTAAAAGATGAGGCTATGTGCTGTCTGAAAACCTGATGAGTGGCTGGGTGTGTGGACCTGATCTACCCACCTAGACTGATGGCAAACTACTTCAGTGGTAGAGGCATCCTGGGAAAAGGGGCTCCACGGTGGGCAGGCCTTGTGGTATACACCAGAGTGGGGAAACTGAGGCGGGGTTCAGCAGACCCACCAGACCCTTTGGCTCTTTGAGGAGCAGCAAGGAGACTGGACAACTCTATGGCTTCATGTTCACAGCCCCCAGCTCCCCTTGCTCAATGGCATTCACCCACCTTTCTGCAGCTTCCTGCTGTCCCCTTACCCTCATACTCCCAACCTTGACCATGCCCCTGAAGCTTCCCATGTAATTGTCCCAGGCATCCTTCCACCTCCTGAAACTCCCACTCCATGGTCTCAGCCAGCCCAGATGGCTGTGGGATTGAAAATGGAGCTGGCTCGTATACAAACAGCTCACAGCTGTCCCCTCGCTCTGCTTGTTTGTCTGTCCTTAGACTGGGGGCATCTTGAAGCAGCATGCATCATGAAGGTACCTCAGGGACCAATCAGACCCAAGATGTTTCCTGGATCACAGCACGTCTGCTGCCAAGAACAAGAAACTAGGCACCTTGTTTTTTTGGTGTAAAAAACCATGGCGAGTAAGGTTTCAACACAATACATTTTTGCAGAAAGCACCTGATTCTGCAGGGAAAATTTTTGATTTTTGGTTGAAAAAATCTCACTGCCCTTAAGCCTTCCAAAATGTAGGCCCCACCTCCTGAAATATTTCCTTCTGGAAATGCTGCCACTTTGCCCTGTGGGAATTGTAGTTTGGGTGCCTCATGTCCTCGTTCTCCACTACGGGCCAGGCTTCCCAGCTGGACTCCCATGGTGCACCACAGCCAGGGACTCCCCTCATGCCCTCCTCCGCAATGCCCAAGAGAGGAGAGCACAGTGTATCATGGGAGATGTAGTTGGGGTGATTTAAGTTTCCAGTCACCTCTACAGATCAGGCTCCTAGGACAGATATCTCCTATGATGCACTGCTGTCTGCCCTCATGGAATGGGAGGGGGCGCATCATGGAAGTCCGTGACTGTTGTGCATGATGGGAGCTGTAGTCCTGTTGGAGAGCCTGGGCTATAGAGAAGAAACAGGTTGTGTGGGAACCAAGTTACATCTGCCATGAGGGACCACATTCTCCTTCTTTACTGAGCCATGGCAGTGCATCATGGGAGCCCTGACTGAGGAGCCTCATGGGAGACATTAGTCAATCCAGGGAGTGCATCCCATGGGAGAGAACAGGGTTTAGGAAGCAGCTGAACTACAACTTCCATGATGCTCAGCCTCCCTTCCCCAAGAGGGAAGACCTCAGTGCAGCACGGGAAATGTTGTCTAACCCAGTTAAAAAGGTCCGTTGTACAGTTTGGAGTATGACCCAAAGGTGATTCAACATCATTATCTGTTTTATACATCAGGAAAACTGAGGCACAGAGCAGTGATGGGCTCAGGAAGACCAAGCGTTGCTCCCTCCTGGTCTCAAAGACAGTGTGATCCCTATGGAGGAGAACAACCTCTCAGAGTGAGGAGGACACCCCCTCTCCCGACCAATACCTCGATGGGTCGCTCCAGGATGCTGATGGCTCCCACGTAATCTCTCCTTTGATAAGCCGTCCGGGCTTCCTGTGTGGACACTTCCAATTCGGTGAGCCTGGCCAGCTGGTTCTGGGCTTCCTTGTGGCCAGGGTCGCTCTGCAGCTGTTGGGTGTGAAAGGAAAAAGAGGGAAGATAAAAAAAAAACCAGGACTGGCAGATGCCTAGAGGGTGCCCTTCAGCAAAGTAGAAGGGTCACAACAATTGGGCCCACAGCCCCGAACACAGAGATACAAGCTCATGCGAAAAATAAATCTGTTAGTCTTAAAGTGCCACACAACTCCTTGGGTTTTTTTGCTAAACATCTTCATGGCAATTCTGCTGTGCTCAGACAGACAACACAGCTGGGGGAAAGCAGGAAGCTGAGCAGGGACCCACAGCAGGGATGGGCAATTATACACAACTCAAAGCAGCAACACAAGGACATCAGCAGAGGTCACTGAGACCCAGCAGAGGCATCTTTGGTTCCAACAGAAACCCCCCTTCTCCAGGAGGTTCCATTCCCACACCTCTCACCAGGCTCACCCCGCTGCCCCTTCTCACAGCACTCACCACGGCTTCAAAATCCTGCTTGGCCTCCTCGGTGTTGCCCTGCTTGAGAAGAATATTCCCACGCTGCAACCTGGCCTGGAAGGGACAAAGGGCAGAATCTCAGGGTGACAGCAAACAAAGAGGCAACTGCAGCTTCCAAGCAGCACTGCTAGTCAAGGACACTGAGCACCCACATATCAACTGGATCCCAGCCCATGCTGAAGTCCCAGCTCAGCATGCTCTTTGGCTGCAAAGAAAGCTGCTCATTACACTCGTGCTCAAGGCCTTTCCAAATCAGGGCCTTACAAGCTGCCATAATTTGCTGACAAGGCCTCGAACGATGGATGTCCAAAGTTAAGTCCCCTGGTGATGTAGCCTAAAGCCACTGAGGGATGAGCCTAGACCACATGGAAAAGTCAGGCTATCTAGGCACTTTTGTAACACTTAATACCAGTTCTTCGCTAGAGCTTTTCATCTTTATAACAGAGCACATTTCAAAGGAGACTCTGCAGCGTTTCCCATTTTACAGATGGGAGAAACTTAGGCACAGAGCAGGGCCGGGCTAGATTTTGAGGGGCGTTCTCACCTTTCAAACAGCCCAACTGAAATGAATTTTTAAATAAGAATCAGATGTCTTCTCTAAGGGTATGACCCATGGCACAGCAGATTGAGGCTTGAGAGCTGGGCGAGTGGGGGCGTAAAAAGGACAGGATAACTCAGGGTCACAGCGGAGTGCTGTTTCTGAGATCCTAAACGTCTATGCTGCAACTTTTCACCCCTCAGCCCAAGTCACCAGGCCTGGGCCCTAAGCCTCGGTGCCATGTGTTTTTATGGCAGGGTAATCATCTCGCTTAAGAGCTACTACACTTCAAATTCATTGAGGGGAGTTCTCTGGCCTGCATTACACACAAGGTCAGACTAGATGAAAATGGTCTCTGCTGGCTTTGGATGCTATGAATACCACCACCTAGGTCTTATGTGGAGCATTCCATCAACAGATCTCAAAGCATTATACAACGAAGGTCAGCATCACCAATTCTAAGACCAGAATGGACCATCTAGGCCAGCGGTTTTCGAACTTTTTTCCTCAGGACCTAGTTGAAAAAAAGTCCGTATGCCTGTGCTTCAACAATTACATCTTTGAGCAATGCAGTTCAGTCTCTTGGCAGTGGAAACAGGGGTGCCACAACCCAGTGCCTGAGGGTCTGTGACCCAGTACTGGGTCCTGGCCCTAAGTTTGAAAACCACTGATCTAGGCTGACCTCTGAACAGCAGAGGTCAGAGAACTGCCTCCAAAATCACTCCTAGAGCAGAGCTTTTAGAGGCACATCCAATTTTGAATGAAAAATGATGCGCAAAGGAGACTCCATTAGCCCTATTTGACAGGTGGGCAAACTGAGGCAAGCAGAGGTGAATTTATTTGCCTGGGGTCACCATTTGCAGATTTGGCAAATGGAACCTGGGTTGCTAGTGCCTACCTATTAGGCCCCACTGCCTCCCACAGGATCTTTTCCAAATCTCAGCCTGCTTTTAGTGGCTGAATCAGAGCCAGGATAAACAAGGCGAAGTGTAACAGCTGGGGGAACCTGAGCCGGGAATATACAGGCCCGGGCAGGAAACCAGGAGAGGTGTGGTCAAGCAGGGGTGCAAGAGACCATTGGTCAGACTGTCACCTGACCAGCGGGATGCAAAGCTCGGCGCCCCTGAGACACCAGGGCCAGGAGCACGGGACCTAAGCACTGTAAATAAGTAAGCACAGCTGACATCAAACACAACAGCATGGAGCCTCTAACACAAACCAAAAGGAAGTGGAAGCAGAGGGCTGGGTGAGGAGGTCAGCCACAGGCACCTTATAAACCCTAGCCATAACACTTGTTGGGGAGAAGCTGAATAGGCAGTCTGATTTTTACCCATAGCGGCTGCCACCAACATGATTTGTGAATTTTAGCTAGCACTCCCCACTGTATCTCCAATTCCAGAACACTGAAGCACAGACCCTGGTTGATCCTCGGAGGGGAGCGTCATTAGCCCCAGAGAGGGACACTGTGGCTCAGAAAGGGGCCGGGACTGGCCTCAGGCCAAGCTGGGAGGCCAGCTCCACCAGTCATGTGCCTTCACCATGTTCTGGCCACAAAAGGAGAGGAACAATAACGTTATTTACATCTTTGTGTCAACACAATTCCAGCCAAGCCAGTTTTGAGGAACCAGCAGCAGTGCGGGGCTGGCAGGGAACCACTCTACCAGCTGTGTGCGAGCTCAGGCAGGGGTGAGAGAAAGGAAGAGAGAGACCACGGGCCATGTTCTCCCTCTATCTGGTGAAGATCAGTAAGTCCACCCTGGGGTTCCACAGGTCCTGCGGGTTGAAAGAGTTCATTGAAAAGCCACAGGCAGTGATTACAAGATTGGAAAACGTGCCTGAGAATAAGAGCTGGCAGGAAAGAGATCCGTTTAGCTGAACAGAGAGAAGATGAAGGGGTGACTAGATCTCAGTTTCCAAATACCATTGTGGAGAACAGCAACGTGATAGCAGTTGGCTCTTTAATCTAGCAGATAAGACCTAACAAGCTCCAAAAATTGGGTGCTGAAAGTGTACAAATTCAAACTAAAAATAAGGCACACGTTTTTAACAGTGAAATTAACTAACTGCCCATCCCGGGCCATTTAAACCGCAACTGGACATTTTTTAAAAAGATCTGTTGCGTGCAACCAGAGACTATTTTCAGGGAGTTCTCTGTTTATGAGACATCTGGTCGGAGTTCAGGAGCCAGTTCAGGGAGAAGGACTCTGTGACCTGAGATGGGAGAGCAGGGATTTGTCCTTGATGTTGCTTTCTGTCTGCTGTGAACAGAACAGCTGTTTCTGACCAAAACAAATTCTCCATCGAGTAATTCCCAACCAGCTCTTTACAAAACGGCAGTCAGGTGAACAAGCATTCCCTGCGCCAAAAGGAACAGGGCCACATTCCGCAAAAGACAAGCAGCCCCTCAATCGCTCTGCACTTTGCACTCCGCCATTCACTAATACCCCTGTGAGCCAGAGGTGGGAACGGCACATGGGACTTACGGCTAAAAAGTCCGGTTTGAGTTCAATGGCCTTCGACAGGTCAGGCAGCGCTGAGCGGAACTTTCCCATGGCCAGGTAAATGGTTGCTCGCTTGTAATAGGTGAGGTAATTCTTGGGGTCAATTTCTGTGAGGGAGGGGAGAGAGAGAGAGAATACGTTACTGGAGTCCTGGCCCTGTCCTTTGTTTCCTAGCCCCACAAAGCTTTGTTCTCCCCACTTCTTTTGACCACCTTACACATCTGAGCCACCTGAGAAGGGGCAAGGAAGCAGAGATCTGCCAGTTCTCTTTGTTTTATTGCTATTCTAGCCTCCCACATCCATCCACCACACGGACCGTGATCTCTTTGTCCAGCACCTAGCACAATCGGATATAAATCTTCAGCTGGACTTCTGGGCCCTACCTCAATCACTCAGCCCAAGACTCTTCCTCATGGGAACATCTATTCTCCCAGTCTCATAATGGGAGTACAAGATGAAGAAGAAGGAAAAACTGTTCCATCCAACATGTGGTCAAATCACAGAACTCCTAGCCATGGGGAGAGGTTTGGTCAAAGCTTCAAGAAGCAGCACAAAAGGATTGGCTGTTTCCATGGAGGACTGGAATAGCTGGTTATCAGTATTAATGCTATTGAATTTAATGATGGATACTGAACGTAGTTAGGGCCCTATCATATTTGCAGCCCATTCTAGTCAAGTTCACAGCCAAAAGATTTGAAAATTGGTCAATTTCATTCAATGTTTTTATCTGGTGTTGTAACTGGGGGAGAAGGGGTATGTGTCCCCTGACCCAAAGTAGGGATGCAGGTGTTGTCGGCGAACAGCAGGCCTGCCATCCTCACATCTGTACTGGCCTCCGAAGGCAGTAAGGATTTGAAGCTGATCTCTCCCGTGCTTCTGGGAACACCCCCAGCCTGGCTGGGACTAGCAACTGGGTGCTTCCAGCATCACTGGGGACATCAGAAGCATCCTCTGGCTGCAGGAACCTCTGGGATTGCTGCACTACCCTGAAAGCAGGGGGATGCACCGATTTCCAAGAGCATCAGGTGATCTCCAACAGACACCAGACTGAAATCTGATGTGGGGGCAACATTTCCCCTACCTGCTGTTGCGAGGTACTTAGCTCTTTTTCCAAAGCATGAAGTGATGGAGATAATACACTGGTTATGCAGACCATGAATCGGAGCCCACCTGGCCATTCTTACATCCCTATGAAACATCCTGTTTCATCACTCACTTCCCACCAACATTAATACACACAACTGCCCCCCCCCCGTCCACAGCAAGTGCTTCTGTGCATGAAGCCCCTTCCTGCCCGCTGTCCTCAGCACATCCCGGATGCTCCATGTGTGCTCGGCACACCTGAGAATATGGAGAAGCCAGCATTGTGCCACTCCACCGTGCTCCCCTGTTAGCTAGCAGTATCCACTCCTCTTCCCAGCACCTTGCGCACTTACCTACAGCAGAATGGTAATGAGACAGTGCCTCGGCCAGCTGTCCCGCCGCCAACAGCTTACGCCCCATTTCCAGGTGGTTGTCAATCTCAGCCTGCCCAGAGGCCAGCAAACCTGCAGGGGACAAAGTGGCTCAGCAGCTGGGAAAGAAGACTTCCCTGGCGCTGGAAGGTGTCAGGGCTGGGTGCCCCATTCTGGGGATGGGGCCCTGACCCCCAGCGACACACCATCATGCTTAACACCGCTCCAGTACAGAATCTCAGATTCACGGGATTAGCAGATACCACAAGAGTCACCAAGTCTAATTTCCTGCCAGGATGCACAATTTCTTGAGTCTAAAGCAGCAGCTCGCAACCACTATGTCGAGACACATTAATGTGTCACTGCACAGTGGTAATGTGTTGCAGAGAGCGGGGAGGTGGCTGGATTGGCCCTGGGAGGGGTGACCTGGTGTGTCTGCAGGGTCGTGATATGCCATTAAGTGTGATATGACCCCCAAAAAGTTGAGAACCACAAGGGCCCAGGCCCCGCCTTTGGCCCGCAGGCCCCGCCCCCAACCGCAGGCCCCGCCCCCTGGCCGAGGATAGGGCTGGAAGCCACTGCACCGCTGCGGGCGGCTAGGCCCTGCATCCACGGACCGGGACGGGGCCATAAGCCGCCACAGGCAACCGGGCCCTGCATCCCCGGCTAGGGATGGGGCCGGAAGCGGCCGCGGGTGGCCAGGCCCCAGATCCCCGGCCGAGGACGGGGCCGCCGTAGCCGGGCCCCGGATCTCTGGCCCAATTGGGCCAGAGGCCAGGAGAGGGGTGGCCCCGACAGATCCGGGGCACCGATGCTGGGATTCGGGGCATGTGCCCCAGGTGCCCAGCGCCAGCGACACTCCTGCCACTGGGCTAGGCAGGATGAAACAGAACAGCCCGACCCCTTTCCGTCAGCCCCACACTCATTGCTGCGCCCTATTACGGCCAGCCCCGCCTACTCCTGGCCCCCCCTTTCCCAGCCCAGCCCCCACCCCTAGCTCTGTCCCTTCCCCACTAGCCAACCCTCACTGGCCCCCCAACCCCATCCTCCTTGACTCCACCCCCTCCCCCCACTAGCCACGCCCCCACTCTCCTGCCCCGCCTCCCAACCCATCCCCGCTGCTCAACCAATCACAGGACGACTGAGGGTCTTCAGCCCTGGGTCTCCTGTGGGCCCAGATGAGTGGGCGGAGCTAACAACAGGGGGTGGAGCCAACATGGGATGGGAGGAGCCAGGGGTGGAGCTAGAATGACTGGCAGATAGAAGGATGGGCGTCTGCGGAGTGGGCGGGGTTACCGGTGTCAGGGGGCGGGGCCACACAGGAGAGAGCAGAGCTAAAACGTGATTGGTCCCGGGGGCAGGGGGCGGGGCTAGAAGGGCTCCGGGCGGGATGGGCAATGGGGGGAAGGGAGCTTCCGGCGCGTTGCCATGGTTACCTGGGAGCTGCAGGTCCAGCAGGACGCAGAGCAGGGAGGCGGCCCACAGCAACCGCCGCCCGCAGCGCCACAGGCCCGGCCCGCCTCCTCGCCCGGGCTCCATGGCCCGCTCCGGCGACAGCAGCGCCACCACTGCGCCGCACTTCCGCATACGGCACTTCCGCTCCCCACCTCTCCGTGGTAGTGACGCCACTTCCGGCCTGCCCTTCTGGCCCGCGCTCTCTATGGTTTCACTTCCGCCCGCGCCAGGACCGCTCTGAGCGGCCTCGACTCCATGGTAAGGAGCCGCGGCTTCTCCCTCCGCTCCCCCTTCTCTCTATGGTTCCGCTCCCGCCGTCCAATCGCGGTGCGCTCCTTGCAGACGGGCATCGCCGGGAGCCAATGGTCGCGAGGGGCCGGGTCTGGGGGGTGAGGGGAAGCTGGGGGGGGGGGCTTTTATGGGGTGGGGGGAGGTAAGGTTTTGGGAGAGCCCCCCACGTGGGGAAGGGCAGGGAGCTGGTCCCAGAGGGGAGCCCCCCCAAAAGAGAAGTGGGGTCATCATCGGGGGGGGGGTGCCTGTGGGGAGGGGTCATAGGTGAGCCCTCCCCAGGGAGGAAAGAGGCAGCTGGGGTCTCTGAAGAGCCACCTCCCATAAGGGGGTGGGAGGTCAGGCCTCCTGGAGGACTGGGTGTGTGGCTGGAGGGCAGGCAGGGATCTTTGGGGAGAAGCCCCCCACATTTGGGGGGAGAGGTGGGGAAGTGCCTGGAGCTGCAGGGCAGGGAATGGGATGGAGGTGAGCAAGGTGGGGCCAGGAGCCCCTGTGTGAAAGGGAACAGGGCTGGGAGTCCCAGGAGAAGATGGTGGTGGGGAGAAGCCGTCTGCTCAATATCCTGAAGGAGGAGCACTGGAGGGACAAGTCAGGGCTGCTCCCATGGGTTTAGGATGCCCTGGCCCTGCAGGGCTGGGCCTGCTGTTAGGATGCAGCGTGGCGCAAAAAGTCTGGACCAAGTCACTCACCCACCTTTCAGCTTCCCGCCTCTCTCCCCATCAGGTCCCAGAGCAATGGAGCCTGAATGCAAACGCAGAAAGATGGAGGAGCCAGAGGATCCCCCGTGGGAGGCTTCGCTGGTGCTGCCCGAGCGGGAGTCGCGGGAGGTCGAGCTGACCCCGGCCTATGCTGCCCCCGTGCTGTTTAAGACCGAGACGTCCCGCCTGGTGCGGGAGCTGTCGGCTGCCTGCCCCCTGACGGAGCTCCCGCACCTAAAGCGTGTGCGGGCCCGTGGGGGAACTCAGCTGCTGGAGGTGCTCCTCTGCTTGGCTGACCCCTCGCAGGATGGAGGGGCCTCGCGGACGCTGACAGAGCTGCTTCCGGATGGACAAGTGGACATCTGTGGCCTTGGAGAGCCCTTCCTAGTGCAGGTGCCTGTGCACGCCCCCCTTACGCGGCCTCAATTCGAGGAGGCCACTCGCCACTGGCCCACGGCCTTTCATGAGAACAAGTGGACCAGCCGGGCGCTGGCCGGGCAGCTCTTCACGGCTCAGGACAAAGCAGCCATGCAAAGTCACATGGAACAAGCCATCCATGCAGCGCGCCAGGGGACAGAGCTGGGGATGGAGCCGGTGGGCGCTGCTGTAGTCGACCCAGCTACGGGGCAGGTCCTGGCTGTGGGGCACGACTGCAGGAACGGACTTCACCCCCTACTCCATGCCGCCATGGTCTGCATCGACCTGGTGGCCTGTGGCCAGGGTGGAGGGGCCTACAGCTACTGCAACTACCCTGCCTGCTCCTTCCTGCCCATGGATGGGTGCTCCCCCTCTGCTGATGGGATGCCCTACATCTGCACCGGTTATGACATGTATCTGACCCGGGAGCCATGCACTATGTGTGCCATGGCCCTGGTTCACTCCAGAATCCAGAGGGTCTTCTATGGGGTGCCCTCCCCACATGGGGCCTTGGGGACCCGATACCACATCCATGGCCGCAAAGATTTGAACCACCGCTATGAAGTTTTCAGGGGCATCCTGGAAGGGCCATGCCGACGCTTGGGCCAGGAGCCTGCTCCTCATTAGCTAGTTGCTCATTTTATAGAACTTGTTTTTATACCATTTGTTTTAAAAGCTGTGCTTTGGGGGGTTTTTTTTGTTTTTTTTAATTAAAATTGTTTTAATGGGGAGTTGGCTGTGTTGGTTTCCAGGGTGTGTCAACCATCGTATCTGTGCCTGTTTGCTCCAGGGACTGGTGGGATCCCTGGAGAACAGTCATGCTACAGAGTTGTGATAGGGTGATGGTGCAGTTTGGGTTGTATTTGCCAGCCCCTACCAGAGTCCGCCTACCAACTGTGGATTGTGGCTGCTTCCTAAGGTGATTTAGGAGCTAAGCAAAGATGATCAAGAACTGGGAGAGGACCATAGGATCATAGAACTTGAAGAGGCTGTGAGAGATCATTGAATCCAGTCCCCTGCACTCATGGCAGGACCAAGTACCCCCTTAAACCATCCCTGACAGGTGTTTGTCTATCTTGCTTTTAAAAATTTCCAGTGACAGAGATTCCACAACCTCTCTAGGCAACTTATTCCAGTGGTTTTATCACCCTGACAAGAACCTTTTCCTAATGTCTAACCTAAACCTCCCTTGTTGTAATTTAAGCCCATTGTTTCTTGTCCTACCATTGTTGACTAAGGAGAATAATTTTTCTCCCTCCTCCTTGTGACAACCTGTTAGGTACTTGAAAACCATTATCATGTCCTCTGTCAGGGAAAGGGGGGACGGTTCCCTCTATGTGCAATATTGGTGAAATCAGTTCCATCTGTACCCTGCTCAAAGCAGCCAGCAGGCATCAGAGTGCAGAGAGAAAGGTTTAAAGTTCTTCACATTCACTGCTGGCCTCCTACGTGGAGGCTAACACAAGATATGGAGCCCTGTTCAGGGTCCAGGGACAACTTACTCGTGGGACCCCTGCTTCCACCCACCATAGCCAGCAGCTGGATATGAGAGGATGAGGCATCTCCCCTAAGCTTCAGTAGAGGGAGCCTTCATGGCAGCCTCTGGCTTGTAGGTTCAGGATCCAGCACTCAGGGTCCAATCAGTTTTCCTAGCCCTGCCAAAGGGTTGTTTCCTGTTTCACAAATAGGGGAATTTTCACCACCAACCCCCCAAGGGTCTCTTCCTAGAATCTGGGCTCCAGCCTGGGTTTAACAAATGCCAGCAGGTTTGCTAAACACCATCTGCTTTGTTTTCTCCACCCTGGTTATTTCCTGCCCCCTTCAGACTCTCCCACCTCCTTGGTATTCACTGCCCCCCTCCCTCCATCAGAAACCCACCCTGCCACCCCTGCATAACCCCCACCTCAAGTGGTTCCACCTCAGTAATTTCCCATCCTGATCCCCATGGACAATGGAATAATCTGGAGCAAAATACAGCTGTTTGGCAGCAGAGAAATTTCAGAGGAACTTCAGTTCATTTCACAGCACTATTTCTCTTCCCCTCCTCCCCCACCAGCTGTTTGCCTGCACAACGATGAGTAAAGCTCTAATCCTAACAAAATGCTCAAGCCCTGAATCAACATGCAGACCCAACCCCTGCCTGACCACATTCAATGCTTTTTAACCCAGTTTTATTCTGCCTTTTTACAGAAGATGTAAAAAAGGGGACAGAGTCAAGATTTTTCTTTTTATTGCAAATAAAGGCATCACCACTTGTGATGAAGTCTCCCAGGAACCACTCACATGCAGAAAGTCAGGACTCCACTGTGCTGGCATCTGCCTCCCTCAGATCTCCAAACCCCAGTGCAGCTGTTCAGCACCCCTGTTATACCTAAACTTCCCCCAGGGAACCCTCAGATGGGACTCTGAAGGGCCCATGTGCCCTGCTTTGCAATCAAAAGTGATTCACAGCCAGCATGGAAATCAGAAGGGTTTATTAATTCTCAGGATTGTGGCTTAGAAAGACTTTGGTAGAAGATAAATTGGAAGTTACAGCAGTGACCAATTAGGAGAAACCCCACAACCCAACATTCTTAAACCCTCCACTGAGACCCCCTTCTGGGGGACTGACTCTTCCAGCCAGTCACTCCCAAGCAAGAGGTCCATTCCTCCTGGTCTCCACCTCCCTTGACCTATTACAACCTGCTTCTAGCTGATTGACCCAGGGCAGAGAGGTTCTATTATCTGCATGCATGTGGCTGGGGAAGGCCCATCCGCTCTCTAGTGATCATACATTTGGGTCCCGTCACCGACATACATGAGTAACATATGGGGAAATGGAGGAACATAGAGCACTCAACAAAAACCCCAAGACTATCTCCATTTTGTTACTGCCAGTGTGATGAGAAATACGGATACACACTGTTGCAGCTCCCTCCTCCTTTGAGACTCTCCCAGGTACAATCACGAGTTGTCATCTTTTGGAAACAGACCTGTACATACTATGGCAGTCCCATTTCTCATTCAAAATCCAACAGCTGATTAGAGACTTTGCTGCCCCTATGTGGCCATGTCCAGCCTCTGATGGAAGGTGTCAGAGTCCTGGGTGTATGGTTATTGTGTCCTTGTCTCACTGTTTTACACCATTTAGGGCATTGTTCCTTTCCCTGCAGGAAACATACCCTGGAGATCAGCATTCTCTCTGAATCCCCTATCAGAGATCACAGTTGGCATGATGTGGTCAGCACAAAAACACAAGGAGTCCTGTGGCCCTTTAACAGATTTTTGTTTCCAAAGTGGGATTTTCTCCCACAAAAGCTCATACAAAAAATAAATCTGTTAGTCTTAAAGTGCCACATGATTCCCTTTTTTTTTTGGCTGGACTAGACTAACACGGCTATCCCTTTGGAAACCGACTGGCCAGAGACGAGAGAGTCTTGGGGAAGCTGGGAACAGTAAGCATGAACTGGTGGGATTCAGTAAAACAAACAAAAAAAAAGAGCAGGCAATTCTGGTATGATGCTGTCTGCATTAGGGAGTTATCAAATTGTTTGTGTTATTTAACATCAATATTTCAGAATTACAATAATCCATGAGGTAGGCCATGTCAGGTACCATTAGAGAGGTTATAAGTTGCTAAGTATGATTGTGTTGTTAATGTGTATATCACACCTGTACTGGAAGCTACAGGTTCAATAGACCCAAGGAGAGAACCCAGGGGAGCTACATCTTTGATTCACCAGGAATTGTCCAGGTGACTCAGGACTCCATTCTATTTTTGTATTTCCACATGCAGCACGGTAAAAGGACATAAATGGCAGTTGCTCCATTTCATTTAGTCTTCTGCCTTCTTTCACCCCTACTTCCAACATCTGGATCAACTCATCTGCAACAGACGCTGTGAAACAAGGGACTGAGACCCACACACACACACACACACACACACACACACACACCCCCCACCCCTCTGATTGCTTTGACCATCTAACACCTCTCACCTCATTTGTTTCTTTCCTTTTACAATATAAACCTTTAGTTTTAGGAACTAGAGAATTGGCTGGCACCACAGGATTTTGGGTAAGATCCAAATGTCTGTTGACTGGGCACTGGTTTGTGTAGTCAGGCTTCTGACAAAGTGGGATTTTCTCCCACGAAAGCTCATGCAGAAAATAAATCTGTTAGTCTTAAAGTGTGACACAACTCCTTGTTTTTCTTACCCCAGGCCACTGTACCCTGTTGCCCAACCAATGAGGGGAAACAGACTAAGGGTTTGAGTGAAGGCTGGGGCAGAAGATTCTTCTCATTATATTGGACCTAACCCATTTTTACCTTACCGAACAGGAGATGTTTGACACTGTGCTAAACAGCTCCTGTCCTCTGCTCTGAAAGCAGTCTGTAGCAGGGGAACAGGGAAAGAAAATGTTAGCAAGCATGTCACTGGCATGTTGCGGTGATGCTGAAATAGGACAAAATAGAAATTACATTGTAGGGGTGACATGTACGTTAATTCCTCATTTCCCCTTTTATTACCTAGTGAGGTCACAGTCTCAGTTTTCCTGCACGACATCTCTGTAGAGGGCTCTCTGAACAAAGTCTAGCAGATCCCACTGCTCACTGGTGAAATACACAGCCATCTCCTCAAAGATCAACAGCTGCTGAAAGAGCAAGAGTCCAACACTCAGCACCTGCTGACCCAGTAACCAACCATTATCGACAGAAGAAAAGAGCAAATCAAATGGAAGCTCTGGGTGTCTCACAGAGTCCTCATCCCACACCACTCAGAGCATCCAGGAAATGGAAATATGAGGGTACAAAGAGACAGGCCCCTGTTTCTCCCAGCAGCTCCATCACACTCCAGCTAGCCAGAGACTAGCGCAAGAGATGGAGCCGCTACCAGATTCCAGGAAGCGCTCTCTGGTAGGAAGTCCAATACCCTTCTCTTTATGAGGAGCTGGATATGAGAAGAGGGGCACCTCTGCTGCTGACGACATCTCTGTTCACACTCTGATGCTCAGTTGATGCCCAAGCCAGGGTAATCCGGGTTGTGGGCTTGTGTCACACACACACACATCCCCCCCCACCACACCCCCTCACAGACATGCACGCACACACACGTCCCCCTCACCACACCCCCCACACATGCACACATTCCCCCCACACCCCCCTTGCACACGCACGCACACTCCCCCCCACACCCCTCCCGCACACGCAGATGGTCCCCCCACACCCTCCTCTCGCGCACGTCCATGCATGCACACATTCCCCCACCACCCCCTCTCACACACACATTCCCCCCACCACCTCCTCGCATGCACACACACATTCCCCCCACACCCCCTCTCACGCATGTGCGCGCACACATT